>OY987322.1:20541209-20783097 GCA_963920655.1 Geranium rotundifolium
ATCGATGATTCGATTTAACCTTGTGTGTACAAGTCACTATCCTATTATCTCTAGACATCTTGATTGATCACAAGGCATAGAGTCGTCATCCTTGTTTAATCAATCATCGTTACTTGATATGCGAGACGACTGAGAACTGATAACTCGTATCTCTAGACAACTCATATCTTTCCCATACCGTAGTACGAGGGATTAATCCTTTAGCCATCTTTCGTATGACTCATGCAATCCGTTCCGCCACCCAATCATGCCCGTTATTGCAATCATGTTACGGAAAGCGTTAGGCGCAAGTCAAAGTCGTACGTCGACCGCATAACGATCACAAAGACTCCTTGGTCTAAGGATATTGTGACCAGCTATCGCATTTGAATATGTTCATGGCTAAATCTATGAAACACTATTCAAAGCGGGTCGTCCGATACCAATCACCTCATGATATCTACGATATGATTTCGGAATCCCACATCCCTATGATAAGCAGAACTACATCATTGAGAATCATCTTCATAATGGTCGCTTCAATTGAAGCGTATATTTACCAGGGACTTGTTAAGTGTGATTCGTACAGATTTATGGTTCTACTACTTTAGTGGTCATAAATCAAATCATGCTCGACATATTACTTCAACACATAAGTAATACAAAGTCGTTTTATTTATTACAAACGCAGATTAATATACATAAACATTTATAGACTACTAGCAATTGGACTAGGGCACAAAAATGCTATCAATCTCCCACTTGCCCCTAGTTTCAATCTAAGTCTCAGTCTATCCCCATTGACCTAACATGTTTATCATGTTTTGCTTGAGGAAGAGCTTTGGTCAAGGGGTCGGCTGTATTACCCAAATAATAATTATAATTTTTTAATATATATATATATATATATCATTAATTGATTATTAATCATTAATTAATTACATTATTTTTAATCATTAATTAAACCTGATTAAACACAAACCTAACTAAACCTAAACCTAATCAAACCCTAAACCTACAACTCCCACCAGTCCACTCCGACCCCGCGACCCGGCCGCGACTCCGGCCGGCGACTCCGACCCCGTGACCCGCCCGCGACTCCAACCCCGCGACCCTGACCGGTGCTCCTCGCGCCTCCTTCGTCGCGATCCTCCGTCGAGGCCTCCTTCGTCGTGAACCTCTGTCGCAACCTCCTTCATCGCGAACCTCCGTCACGGCCTTCTTCGTCGCGAACCTCTGTCGCGGCCTTGCAGCCCTGCCGTCGCGAGGCCTCTCCAAGCTCATGACGTGGCTCATCGTCATCGTCTTCCTCTCCTACGCGACGGATTTGACCGTAGCTAGCCGAATTTAGGTTCTCGAGAGCCGTCGTCGTCTTCGTCTTCCTCACCTACGCGACAGATTCGACCTCGACGACGGCTCTCGAGAACCCATATCCGCCGTCGAGGTCGAATCCAGATCTGGATCGGCCACTTCGTCGAGGCCTGCCAGATCCAGATTTGCTCTGTGGCGGAGACGGCGAGTCTGGTTCTTTAGGCCACGATGGAGGTTCGCGACAGAGGCCGCGAGGAGCACCGGTCGGGATGTCCATTTATCCCCATATATAGAGAGATTAAGGATCCATCAGGCCCCTTGTAAAAAAAGCCCTCGCGGGGAGGTCGCGAAGTCGCCGGTCGGAGTCGTTGGTCGGGGTCGCCGGTTTGAGTCGCCGGCCGGAGTCGCGGCTGAGCGCGGCGGCGGGGAATAGACTGGTGGGAGTTGTAGGTTTAGGGTTTGATTAGGTTTAGGTTTAATTATGTTTATGTTTAATTAGGTTTAATTAATAATTAATGATTGATAATCAATTAATGATAATATATATTTAAATAATAAAGAATTATAATTATTATTTGGGTAAATAAAAAGTCAGATTTTCCCTCAATTTATTAGTTAAATTGGGTATTCACTTAGGGGTTAAATAGTTATTTCATAACCATATCAATTGAACCAATCAGACCAGTTTAACAGAGCAAAACTATTGAGAGCATTTTACACTTTTTGACAGACCAAATCAGTTAGATTTAACAGATGTTGGGCTAACTGTCGCTTATTTAATTTTTGGGTATCCCAAATGAAAATTTGGAAGTTGGTGTATTAAATTTGAAACGTGATATAGTTGGGTGTAGTCAACTGTTACTACCCCTAAATTTTAAATAGCATTATTTTCATAAAGATGAAAAAACTATTTTACCCTCAAATGAATAATAATTATAGATGATGGATAAGGGCACATTTGTCTTTCCTTATAACCAAATAAAAGAAAATCAAAGTTTTAGCCCTTATCCCTTTCTCTCTCTTGTTCGTAGTTCAGCCTGAAACCCTTTCTCGTGTTTGTCGAATGATGAAAATTAAATACTGCATAAATACAAATTTATTTTTAAATGGTTTGATAACATATTGCAATCTCTATTAATTTAACTCATTAATTTTCAACAAGAGAGTGACATTTTTTTGTGTTAACAACAACAACACATTTCTTAAATTTGGTTAGTTGTGGAGCCCGACCCGATATGTACAACCCAGTCTTACAAGTTTACTTATAATATTTCATTGTCACAGTACAATAATACAGTATAAAGTTCCTTTATATAGGGAACAATAACTATAATACTTAAACTTAAACTCGAATAGGTTAACCCACCTAATGGGTATAACATAGTACTAAGATAAACTTAATTTACCGTTATTGGCGGTAACAAAAATCTAATAACCTCGCGGGGTATCATTATGAGTATAAACGAGCCAAGCTTTTAACGAGTCATTCGAGCTCGATATGTTAAGTATTCGATTCACGCTAGTTATAATCAAGCTTGAGCCGAATTCAAGTTCAAGGTTGGGCTCGTTTAATAAACAAGTCGGGCACGAGCCTAACCTTTTAAGGCTCACGACCTTGCTCGTTTAAAATTTAATTATTTATATATTTTCTTGATATATTATTTAAAATTGAATAAATATGTATAATTAATGAAATTATATAAGCCCGTTCGAATCGAGGCGATTTTGAGCAGACTCATTTAGTATTTAGTGAACTAGGTACATTTTATTTAATATTAATTTTAACTTTTGATTAATTTTGGTAATGAAGATTTAGCGAAGCAAGCCGGGCTCGAACATTTTTAAGAGTTGTTGCAAAATTAAAATATGATTCGACTCGTTTGCATCTATAGGTACCAAATGTTCCCGATCCGAATTCCCCGAACTGATAACGACACATATAAGAGTTAGTTATATGTTATTAATAACAGAACGAGTGACCTTGATGAAAATGGCTTTCTCCTTTTGGGATGCTAGAAAACATGTCTCCTCCAATATGTGTATAAGTTGGAGCATCCTTGATGACATGAGGCAGGTCGAAGTTGATAGGCCGTCAAAGCCCTTGTAGGACTCAAGAATCCTCTTCATGGTGATGGTGGAGTGATCGGAAATTGCTAAATCTCAATTCCGTCCCGGAGTACTCCAAGGCCGTCATGCCGTAGGAGGCCTTGTTGAACGGAATGCCGTAGGCCTTTTTGCAAGACTTGATTTGGGTCACTCTTTCGCTCATTGGACATTATTCGATTCGAGGTTTTCATATTATCTCGCTCAGGACATACCCCTTTCTTTTATTTCATATATCATCTTTCATTCGGGCCAATTCCAATTTATCGTCATATCATCTTTCATCTTCATCTCGCTCGGGACCGGGTACTTTTATTCAAGGCATCATTCGGGCCAATTTATTGTACCATTTTTCATTATTTCATGTAGGCATCTCGTGGGACATTCGGGACTGGGACTTTATATCGGGACATTGATCGAGGCATCTCGTGGGACATTCGATTTATCTTTTGATTCGGGACATGCAACTCGTGGGACATTTCGTAACACCCTACGTTCTTGGGTCATCATTCATATCATTCGGGCCAGTCGGAGCTTGAACACTTAATTCGGTTCGAGTCATCTTATCGAGGCAGCTCGTATTACAAGCCTCCGGTCAGTCGGAGCTTGAACACTTGATTCGGGTCAATTTCGATTCGGGGCATTCTCTTTGAGGCGTCATATTAAGGCATGGCATCTTTTTTTTCATTTCGGGTCCGTTTGAGCTTGAACACTTTATTCAGCTTTCTTTCGTTCATTGGACATTATTCGATTCGAGGCATCTCGGGCTCGCTCGCTTGTACCCCTTTCTTTATTTCATCATAATGACATCCATGTGACTCGTTCCCTGGCCACAAGCACTAGTGTCTGGTGCAACAGACATCATGCTTTCGGCAACTCTCACCTTCCCGTCATCGGGTAAAGCCTCATGGCACTTCTTCAGGAACTTCAGGCAATGTTGGTCGCTTCAGTCATGACATATCCATTGTTGAAAACATGTTACAGACTTACAGTTAATGTTTTAGTGACAACCTTTGAAAGTTCTAATTTATTTTGATTCACAATATGAATACATGATAGTATCTCTAAATCCAACGGAGACTAAATGTCACTGATTTCACAGGTGAAAAATGGAGATCACTAAAAATGCCTCATTATCATTTTAGAGTGACAAAAATCTACGAACTTAGTATTCTCAATTTGACAGTATCAGATCGCTATTGTCATTCTTGTATTACACCCAATTTTAAAAGTTCTCTTAGTAAAATGTAACTAATTTTAAGTAATACTGAGAATTTGGATTATTTTAAGGTGAAACGACTAAAGTATCCAAAGTCAGGGTTCTAGAAATTTCACCTTTAAATAAAAAATTTATTTGATTTTCCAATTTATTAATGCTAAATCTTAAAATTTGTTAAATGTTATTATGTGAAATTTTAAAACTAAGCTATCTATAGTGAAAAGTGTCAATTAGATCTATGGTTGTTCACGGTTCAGTTTTGAGTTGGTTTGATTTGGTTTTGAACCAAACAGATCAATTTGATTTTAAGAAAATAAAAATTTAAACCGAACAGATAATATTTTGTTTTTCCAGTTTTGAACATATTGAGTTTCGGATTAGTTTGATTCGGTTTGTTATGAACCAAATTTCTTGAAATTCTCACGTTCTTGATCATTTTGACTTACTATTTGACTTGTCGATTTTCGGTTGGATTTTTTGGAGCCAATTTCAATGAAATTCTCATGTTTTGGACCAATTCTGACTTATTATTTGATTTGTTTTTTGTTTGCCCAACATTTTCATACTCAATTAAAAGAATTGATGACTTAAAATGAGACTCGTGTCTAAATAGATATGTATGTTTTTAATTTGGTTCTTTTTTTTATGGGTTCTCATTTCAAAAATCGAAACCAAAGTGATAGATTTCGATTCAGTTTTGAACCGGATCAATTCAATTCTTTTCGATTCATTTAAAAAAATGACCTTGGTAAAAATAAAGGCTTGACTCATTTACCTGACAATATACACCTATTAGCTTAATCTTTAAATTAAATTGACACATTTGTACCTTGCTTGTCTTGTATCCAATTAGCTGACACTATTCTACTCAGGAAATAAAATAAGCGCTAATATATATGTAATCAAATATAGAGTAGATATCAAATACAAACTAGAGGAAAATGTCCAAACGTCCAAATATTGTCGCAGCCGTCTGATTTTTGTGCGCGCTTCCTGATTGCGACACGTGGCACGAAAGGGATGTGGGTTGAGTTATCGGTGTCACACAGAGTTTGGACGTTTTGGTGGAGTTTGTAGTGTAGCGCATTCCTATATATATAGTGTTTTGAATGGAACAGAAAGTTGGAGAAAAATATTATCTTAAACTTGTAGACCACTAACTACGAAAGTAAATTAACTATTATGAACATAGTAGATGACATATAACAGTTATACCGAAGATGTTCAGAAGACGGAGATTTTAGATTGTGCGAAGAACGTCCGAGTCCAGCAGAACGATGTTTCCTTAGAACAATATTGCTCCCTTTTTGGAACTTGAAATATTATTGAGCAATTCCCTCCCATGATAAAACGGACTGACCACTATTGAGTATTGCGAATAGCAGGGACTAACGAACTAACAATTGATATGTATTTATGGAGGAGAAGAAGATGAGAAGAAGATGATTTTCATATCCAACTTCAATACTTTATATAGGAGAGATGACACCGTTTTGAACAGACACATCCGTTCATAACATTTATCTTTTGGAAAGGTTGCGACCCTTCAACCAAAAGGTACTTCATTTCAAAACCAAATACATTGAATTGATACATTTGAATGGTTGAAATGAAAATATGCACCCATTGAATAAAAATATTATCTAGATTCAATGGTTGGAATGATTATATGCATTTTTTTCATGTTATTATCTCATTCAAATTACATGGTTTCCAACATGAGGCACTTTCTTTGGGCACCGAGATCAAGTAAGCGATGTATTGTGAAGATAAGGTGGTCCATTGTATGCTTATCCAAAAGATTGGGGGGTCTAGGCATCCGTTCTTTTCGAGAAGTAAATTTTGCATTATTACTTGAGTTATGTTGGCGGTTCGCGATGGAACGAGATTCGTTATGGCGGCGTATGGTATCTGCGAAGTATAGATGGAGTGACTCAAGGTGGAACTTATGTGCGCTATCGTTACTTAATTCGGCCTCTATATCTGTTATGACACAATTAGTTCAGCTCTTCTCAGACCAAGATTTCAACGGTATTTTTGGTCCTGAGTTCTTGCGTTGGAGATTGGGGGAGGGTTTGACTATCCGATTTTGGGAAGATGTATGGATTGAGTCAACCTCCTTGGCTTGCTCTTACCGGGACCTATATTTTTTGGTGGAGGTGTCTAACCGTATAGTTGCGAAATGTGGGCATTTGGGTAGGTGACACTTTGGTTTCTCTAGGATTTTTTCTTTGGAGGAGGGTCGAGAACTTGCATCTCTAGTGGCGCTCCTTGTGGAGGTACGGTGTCAAGCAGGGGTGGAGGATGTGTTGGTATGGGTTCGCGACCCATAGGGATACTCGGTTCTACGTGCTTATGGGATACTTCAAGACTCAGGGAGGAGTGACCGGGTAGAATGGACGGGTTGTCTTTGGAGTGCTTCAGTCCAGCTGAAGTACCAATCTTTCACATGGTTAGCAATGCACAAACCAATCCCGACGGCGGTGTTTTGGAGAGACGGGAAATCCCTATTCTATCAGGTGGTCTTTGCCTTATGTGTGGGGAGGCTTTTGAGGATGGTACTCATTTATTAATCCTCTGTTCTTGGGCGTGGAAGATTTGGATGGGTCTTTTGGGTTGGTGGAGTATTCATTCGATTTTGCCGATGGACCAGCGATCATAGTTGTTGGGTTGGAAAGGATTGTTGTTAGGTGGTCGACGGTCAGAGCAGAGGGTGTGGGTAAGAGTCTTTTTTGCCGGTTTGTGGTGTATATGGATGGCTCGTAATGATATAGTGTTTAAAGGAGTTTTTGTGTCACCGGAGGAGGTAAAGGGCAAAGTTTAGGGACTTTTTTTTGCATTTTTGGCTTTGGATTGGAGGTGTTTCGACGGTGTTTCTATTTTGATTTGGAAGAGTAGTGCTCTTAGTGCTCTGCGTGGTGCTTAAATGTTTGGTTTCTTTTATTTTGTTTCGTTTGGTGTGATCCTTTTATTTGGGTAGCTGCTTTTCTTGGATCGCTGGTTTTGGCTTGTTGGTTTGTTCAAACTCGCTTCTGTTTGTTTTTCAGTAAAGTATATTTGTTGATAAAAAAAATACGCTCATGCTCAAGTTGTTTACAAATAAGTTAAAATGTTTGTACTCTCCTAATCTCTCTAACAATGATACGACAAATTCATGCATAGTACCGTTGGCTAAAAGTAGTTAATTATCTTTCATATTTCTTCTCAGAGTTTTGTTTACTAAACTATAATTAAATATTAAATTTCTCGGTTTATGTAACATATAACACTTAATAGATGTACACTTTACCACATAGTATAAAACTTCTGTATAATACAGGATGACAATATACTCTAAATTACATAAGCATAACTTTATTATATAATACTAAAGATGTAACATTAGAATTTTCACTAGCATTCATATTATATTCATGCTAATTTCTTATTTGAGGATTCTTTTTAAACTTATAATCGAACTCTAGTCCTGAGACGAGCAAATAAGCTGGGAATATTCATATTAACTTATTCAACAGACACAGGTTGAATAAACTTCTAACTATGAGTTTGATATTATAACATCATTACATTTTGGGAAAATGACACTTTTGTGTACCTCAATATGCAATTTTGACACTTTCATACTCTACATTTTTTTCTTTTTTTCAGTATTCTGAAATACATTTGAGACACTTTAATCTTAAAATACTAAAAATGCCCAAAATACCCTTGAGTTGAACTAAAATTAAACCAAGTCTAATTTCAATTGTGTAACAAGACAAAATTACCTTCAACTATTCATCGAATTTTCAAGTGAATGCCACCCTTTCAACTATTCATCTTCTCCTCCTCCGCCGCCTCCTCCTCGCCTGCGTTTCTCCGGCATCCATTATCGGCGTTTCTTCGGCATGATGTCCGAGTCCTCGTCGTTCCATCGCTCCCGTCCCCTCCTCTTCTCCTCCTCTGATACCCATTGCCGGTGGCACCGCCGTGAGTCACAGAGCTCCGCCACGGCGGCACGCCGCCATTTTCCCGTAGGACGTCACTTTCATAAGTTTCGGGTACCTCTCGAGACACTCGTCCCGGACCTCCGAGAAGGTTCTTGGCGTTGAAGACAGTATCGTCATCATCAAGAACGAACCACCAGACCTCCGGCAAGCTGAGGTGGATCCTCTCGCCCACGATTCGCGAGATTCGGAGTCCGGAGGGGTGGCCCGTCTGGTTGGGTATGTGAAAACAGAGCACTCTTGCAGTAAGTAAAAATGCTTTGTTTTCAGATACCCAAAACAGAGCACTCCATGCCACACATAACAAAACAAAATGGAGCTCTCTTTATGCTTTGTTTCTCTCTTCTCGACCCACCAACAGTCCGCAACTCTCTCCAACAGTTCTAGTTTTGTTTCATGAGAGATTTCTGAAACTCCATAGTTGTTACTGTACCCGTGGTTGTTGGCGGTCGCGAAGTAGAGGACGGAGGTGAGGGTGAGGAAGAGGAGGGGCGGCGGAGGAGGAGGAGGAGAAGAGGGAGGTAGAGAGAGTAGCATTCACTTGAAATTTTGATGAATAGTTGAGGGTAATTTTGTATTTTTACACAATTGAAATTAGACCAGGTTTAATTTTGGTTCAACTCAGGGGCATTTTTGATATTTTAGGACTGAAGTGTCCCAAAATGTATTTCAGGGTACTAAAAAAAGAAAAAAAAAAGTAGGGTATGAAAGTGTCAAAAGTGTATATTTAGGTGCACAAAAGTGTTCTTCTCCCTTACTTTTTATATATTTGTTATATGTGTCGTGTGTTGTATACTAGTTGACCTACTTACAAAATTATCATAGATTTAGCTTGAAATAATTTTAAATAAACCAATTATTTTTTGGGCATTGACTTATGTCATGTCAACATGAAACAAAAATATATATTTATATATGGGCATATTCAAGTGTGAACTAGGAGGCTGGTGTGAACTACTACTCGCACGTATTTCCTTTATTAAGTTATGTATTTCCATTATTATAATATGTATTTTCATAACATCTAGATAATTATGTAACGATAGGTCCTTGGGTGTAACGAGGGGGACGTGTATTTTTTTATACCCAATCAGTGAACCTTGTCGGGGAAATGGTATAATGGGGAGTCCCTGAATGTAACGGGGTCCACGGGGCGTAAAAAGGGGTTATAACGGGTTATGAAAATACATATCATAATAATGGAAACATCGACTGACTGTTTTATGGAAACACATAGGTTAACAATGGAAACACACGCGCATGTGTTACCACCTAGTTGTTCGCACGGGTTCGCACAGCGTGGTCTGGTTCGCACCTCTATTTATATATATATATATAAGGAAAATCCTCGTGTGTGCTACGTGGCGTCCCATTTGAATAGAATGAGTATTATTTTATTTTTTAGAATTTTGATTTAATTCATTTGTTTATTTAAATTTAATTTTGATTAATAAATTAGAATGATAATAATAAAAAATTAATATAAATTAGAATTTTGTCGTACTACAATTCGTTTTATAAACTAATTTGAATACCTAATGATAATAACAAACAAATTTAATATTAATTAGAATTTTGTTAGATTACAATTCTTTTCTTAAACTAATTTCAATACACGTTAATCACATATCACTATTTAAAATCTGATTCATTAACCAAATAAAACGATCTTCAGATTTCGATGAACTTTTTTATGTATTTAATTATACAATCTAATACGTTACGTTGATTTTCAGTAGAGAAATAATGAAGGTTCATCAATAGGACACTCTATGTCATGATGTTTAACTAATGTCCAACGTTTTCCAACTCTATTTGTGTCTTTTGTTGGTTTATCGCATGGTGCTACACCTAATTTAGTTAATAAAAATTTAACACAATCACCAAACTCAACTTGACGAAAAGACCAAATACCCCCACAAAATTGCCTAGGATCATGAATTTAATTCGGTTTGGTGGAGAGAGCATTTGCAGACCTAATATGGCGTCGTGGCTTATTCAATCAATCAGATAAATAAAAACATTGCATTTTGAACGCATAATTAACATGGACGTTGCTCCAAAATATGAAAATCCAGAATCATTTGGTTTAGGACAAAACAAATAAGAGTCAAAAATCCAAAGAACGCATTTGTATCTCAAATTAAAAGTCAGTCTTAAAACAAGAAAACTTGACAAAATACTAGCAAACCCATATATGTGTAGATCAGTCTTCATCCTCGATGACCTTGGTGCCCAGTCCTTTTAGACCTTCCGGAGGGATTTCTGTGACAGTAACAAGTGAATAGAGCTCTTCCTTTGCATCCTCATCATCATTCCTCTTGCGGGCGATGCGAACCCTGACCCTCCTTGGGACACCTCGAATCCCTCTGCTCCAGATGAGCTTGTTCAGCTTCACATCTACTCTCACGTCTTTAGTCCCCATGGCCTTCTGAGCAAACTTCCTCAACTCCTTGATGGCATTGGGAGCTTTCTTCTTGAACGTACTATTTTCCAAAATTAACCAGAAAACTTATTACATTGTTTCTCCAAATAACATCAGAATGAAAATCATTAGACTGAAAACCACATCAGATGAATATTTCATACACTTGGCATTAGAGCAAGGTTAGATAGTGTTGTCTTATTTCTATAAGTAACGCAACATAGACCACTACTATGTTCGCTATTATTGCATTCAATGATTTCAAAAACGTAAACTACCAAACATGAAAATGTATAGTTGATAACTCTCTGAACACATATATAGCACTGTGATTATGTTAAATTGGAACCCATATGTGAGAACACTAAACCAACAAAAAAGAACAAATGTAAGAATATTCATCTAGCAGAAACAATAATCTCCATAAAATGAGATTGGCTATAACAAGCTAATTATAAAAAGAGAAATTTTGATACATATGAATGCAAAAATAGAACAAGTTATACACCAGCAATATAAAACAGAATGCAGATGTGATGTTACAAAATCAGAGAATTCATAACAAAGCAAGAGAGAAAAAGTGTTGCCTCAAGGGAAATCAGTTTGCGGAAGTACCACATTTAGTGAAATCCAATATTTAGCATTTTAAAGGTGATGGGAAATGAAAGCAGAAAGGGGATTATCAGATAGAAACAGAGCCATTCTATATAGAACACCAAAGTAAATTTAAAAAACGGTGTGCAGCCAAGGTTAGCATGTACAGACATAGTTCTAAGAATCCCTAGCTCGTGGAATTAATTCACGATTAATCCTCCGTTAGTTCTGATTAATCCTTCAATCGGATTAGTTTTCGGATTAATCCCCAAAAAGCCCTCTCACAGAACTAGCGCCTAACATTTTTTATTTATTTATTAGAATAAAATTGCACTCAGATCACCAATAAGGGTGATTTTGGGTGGATTTCATGTAAATTTTCTGATAAAAACTGATTATGACATAAAAGAGAAAGTAAAACAGAATGTGAATGAGCACATTCAGAGCAAGCATCAACAATTATAATCAAAATAATCATCCCCATTTCAAAATAAAAATCATTTGTAACAAAGCATGTTAAAAAATGAATGAAGATAAGAAAGAGAAAATCCTCACCAGCCATGCAAACGTTTGTGGAGGTTAATGGTGTACTCCCTCGTTACAACCTCCTCCTTTCTTCCCTTGGTCTTCTCCACCATTTTCACAGTCTCGATAACACCTGCACTCAATTACACCTATCATTAGCTATAATCTCCAGAAAACAAAAATCAATCATCCAGACAACAGAGCGAATTATGATCTGGGCAACAGGTAACAATCTAAGTTAATCAGGAAAAATTAATGAAAAGGACGAGCATGTAAGGAAAACGGGGATTAAATCAAAGAACAAAATGATGTTACTTGTAATGATAGTAAGATGGAGCGTCTTACTTTCAGAGCAGCCAAACAGAAAATGGACGTGAGTATGAGAGGAGAGAGAAGGGGAGTACCTTGGTTAGGTTAGGTTAGGGTTTAGATGGACGGCACGAGACGAAGACGAGGAAGAGGTTAAAATGCAACACAAAACCCTAAACACAGACAAATGGGCTTACTATGGTTTTTAGGCCCATCATCCCTAGTCTTCGGTTTTATTTATTTTGCTCCATCATTCATTACCTTATGTTAATTAATAAGGTCGAAGATGGTTTAGACTCTAATCTTCTGCCAACCTAGCAACAAGGGTGTGGAGAGATGGATATCTTCCATATTTATAAGGATATGACGATCTAGGGTACTACCGTCCCATACATTATTGTGCTTTGGTTATGTTGTACTGGTGGTGAAGTAGAGATCGGTAGAAATTTCACATGTGAATTCATGTCCCATATCGAAAGGTGAGGAATTTAAAGAGAGTTTATATGTACATAAAACCCAAGACCTAGCCGACTAGTCTTTAAAGTCAAATGTGTGTTTTAATGTTTGTGTGTGCTTTCTTGTATACTCATGCTTGGTAAGACCTGGTTCTCCCCAACATGTAGTATTAAGTCAGGTTTGCACAGATCTTATCGTCCCGACAAGCCAGTGAATCTCATGGAGGATCAAGCCAAGTAGGCCAAAAGGATCCTAGAGAACCATATGATTAATCAGGGCGGGTTTTGCTAGATGAGCCAACGAATGAGAGTGCAAATGTGATTTGGACTTAGGAGGGTGAGCAACCCGATGTGATGGTGCTCAATGTGGAGGGGGATTGATAAGAATTTCACACGTGAGTCTAGGTCCCACATCTGAAGCGTACGGGGTATAAGAAGAATTTATATATACATTGGACCCAAGACCTGGAAGCCTAGTCTTTTCGATAAGATGTGAGTTTTAATGTATGTATGAGCTTTCTTATTGTATACTTCCGCTTGGTAAAGCCTAGTTATCCTCGACAGGTTTCACAATGTCATTAATTATTATCCTCGTCTTCGACAATTGTCAACGGTCAATGTGTACTTTTCAAGGTGCAACGACATTATGACTCCATTAGATACGTCAATAGATTCGATAGATTTTGTGTCCCCTGGTATTTGTCGGTGGGATCAACAATTATTATACCTTATTCGTTTTTTTAACCCTCTTAGTCCTAATGTTCTTGATTTTACTAAGGTTGTGAGATTACTGTTTCTTAATTGTGTAACCTAAGAGTCATGTTGTGTTTCGAAAAGTGCTATATTTTATATCTTTAGCTAGACGTAGGGGTTGACCCCGTTGAGGTATCACACCCCAGGACAATAATCCAATAGAGAACTATCTCAAAGACCTCGTCATCGCTTTTGTATGGACGTCGCACCATTCTTCTCGTGTTTTTAGTTAGCTCTAAATGAAGGGTCGATTTTATCAATTTTTTGTTAGGTTTTGACTTGTTTGTGCAATGATTTGATGGTTTTCTCTTCCCATCAGTTTGAAAATACTCGTTAACTAACATATCACAAGTCTCTACTTTATAGTACTCATGGTTTTTAATGGGATGGTCGACACTAGTGAAATTTTTTAAAGTTTCATAAATGTTAACAAATGACTACAAGTTGTAGATTAACTGTGAATTTATTAATGTTTTCATATGATTCTCCCAAAATAGTCTTGCATTGTGTGTCGTTATATGTGAGTCTGTGGTCGACAACGTTTGGTCAATAGTCAACGTGTTTACCATAACCGATGCACTATGTAATGTGTCATCGAAAATGTATTTGGGAAACAATCATAGAGTTGACCATTAACAATCATATTGAAAACCCATTTTCTTAAAAGTGATTAATATTGAAATTAATTTTTTACTGTGTCATAAAAATTTAATTTTTTTAATACAAGAATAATATAGACATTTATATTAAATTTAACTCTTTTTGGAACGGTGATCCTTAACGAAACATCTCCGTAATTAATTGACATTGAAAACCATTGACCATAATGAACCAAATCAATAATTAAAATTATAATCATGTCATTTATAATTAAAATTTAAACACAATTACCAACTGTGAAAGTATACTTGGCTCAAGGTGTTCTGACTTACAATTGATGAGTCAATTTACTTTCACATGGGAATAGGGCTCGGGTGAGTTGGCCTTCAGAAATTGTAAGGATTTCGAGGAACTTCAAAAAAAAAACTCTTGTCCAAAAAGACCAAATACCTCTACAAAATTACTTTTTCAATTTGTTACTCGAGTATTATACTCATGAATTTAATTGGGCGTCAATCGATCAGAATAAATAAAAGCATTGCATTTTGCAAGCATAATTAAGATGGATGGAGCTCTGAAATATGAAAATCTAGAATCATTTGTTTAGGACAAAAGAAACAGGAGTCAAAAATGCAAAGAACACATTTGTATCTCAAATTAAAAGTCAGTCTTCAAACAACAAAACTTGACAAAATGCTGATTTAGCAAACACATATTTTGTAGATCAGTCTTCATCCTCGATGACCTTGGTGCCCAGTCCTTTTAGACCTTCCGGGGGGATTTCTGTAACGGTAACAAGTGAATAGAGCTCTTCTTTTGCATCCTCGTCATCATTCCTCTTGCGGGCGATGCGAACCCTGACCCTCCTTGGGACACCTCGAATCCCTCTGCTCCAGATGAGCTTGTTCAGCTTCACATCCACTCTTACGTCTTTAGTTCCCATGGCTTTCTGAGCAAACTTCCTTAACTCCTTGATGGCATTGGGGGCTTTCTTCTTGAATGTACTATTTTCCAAAATGATACCAGCAAACTTATATTACATCATTTCCCAAAATAACATCGGAATTATTTCATACTCTCAGAATTAGAGCAGGGTTAGATAGTATTGAGTTATTTCTATCAATAGACCACTATGTATGCTATTATTGCATTGAACAATTAGTCAATTACAACTTGAGTGGATTTGATGTACATTTTCTGATAAAAACTGATTATGACATAGAAGTCAAAATCCACAGGAGAGGAAAAGAGAAAGTAAAACGAAATGTAAATGAGCACATTCAGTCTAAGCATCAACAATTATAATCACATAACCATTCCCAATTCCAAAATAAAAATCATTTGTAACAAAGCATGTTAATAAATGAATGAAGATAAGAAAGAGAAAATCCTCACCAGCCATGCAAGCGTTTGTGGAGGTTAATGGTGTACTCCCTCGTTACCACCTCCTCTTTTCTTCCCTTGGTCTTCTCCACCATTTTCACAGCCTTGATAACACCTGCATTCATTTACAGCAATCATTAGCTATAATTTCCAGAAAACAAGATCAATTATCCACACAACAGAGCTAATTATGATCTGAGCAACAGGTAATAATCTAAGTTGATCAGGAAAAATTAATGAAAACAACGAACATTTCTAGCTACGTTTGGTCACCAAAATGTACAGAAATGTAGACTAAATGAAACAACAAAATGCTGTTGTAAATACATAAAAAGCAAGAGTATGGTAAAATCGAGCAAACACTTTTTCTTATTTTCCAAGCCGACAAACAGAAACGGGACCGACGGATTTAGATTCGGAGAATCAGAAGATCGAAGTGAGTATGAAAGGAGAAAGAAGAGAAAAACCTTAAGGGTTGAGATGGACGGCAAGAGACGGAGACGAAGGCGAGGAAGGCGCAGGTTAAAAATGCAACACTAAACCCTAGAGGGCCTGACGCTACCGCACAAATAGGCTGATTATAGCTTTAGTTTTAGGCCTTGCCATTTTTCAGGCAATAGGCCCAGCATCTCTAATCTTCGATGGGGCAAACGACGATAAGAAAATAAACAGTAATTTCATGCCAGTACCTTAATTTTATCTCATTTCGAAATCAGTATTATAAGTTTAAAACTTTTTTACCGGTACTCCAAGTTTATTTACGTTGCACTTAAGGTAACAGTTGTTAAATATAATAGAATTGATGTGCAAAAAGTCTAAAATGCCCTCAATAGTTTTGGTCTGTTAAACTGGTCTGATTGGTTGATATGATTATGAAATGACTATTTTAACCCTAATTGAATACCCAATTTAACTAATAAATTAAGGGCAAATCTGACTTTTCACTTACACATAATAATTATAATTTTATAATATTTAAATATATATATATAATATTATTATTAATTATTAATCATTAATTAACCTCCCTAATTAAACCCTCCCCACCACTCCCGTCTCCGCCACCACTCCAGTCTCCGGCCGTCTGCTCCGACCGCCTCCTCCCACCGTTCTCCGCATCGTCGAGCTCTCCGAGGAGACGCGAGGAGTCGCGAGGAGACACGAGGAGTTGCAGCGAGGACCGTCTTCGGTCGGAGTCGCGAGGAGCCTTGCACCAGATCTGGGCGACCTCCAGGCGGAATCGATCTCCAGGCTCTTCACCTCCAGATCTCTAGACGTATAATCAGAATCGACTAGCCCGATTCGGACAGCCGGCAACTCTTCACCTTCGTCAAATCTGGTTCCAGCCAGATCTTGGCCGATCTCCTCGAGACTTCGACCGAAGACGGTTCTCGCCGCAACTCCTCGCATCTCCTCGAAGAGCTCGACGATGCGGAGAGCGGTGGGAGGAGGCGGTCGGAGCAGACGGCCGGAGACGGGAGTGGCGGCCGGAGACGGAGTGGTGGGGAGGGTTTAATTAGGGAGGTTAATTAGGTTAATTAATGATTAATAATATATAATTACTAATAATATTATATATTTAATAATATTATTATATATATAAATATTAAAGAATTATAATTATTATGTGTAAGTGAAAAGTCAGATTTGTCCTCAATTTATTAGTTAAATTGGGTATTAAATTAGGGGTAAAATAGTCATTTCATAATCATATCAATTGAACCAATCATACCAGTTTAACAGACCAAAACTATTAAGGGCATTTTAGACTTTTTGCACACCAATTCTGTTATATTTAACAGCCGTTACCTTAACTGCAACGTAAATAAACTTAGGGTACCGGCAAAAAAAGTTTTAAACTTAGGGTACTGATTTCGAAATGAGGCAAAGTTAAGGTACTGACATGCAATTACCCCAAAATAAATTTAAGGGTTAACTAAAGGGAGAACATACGGTATTATTCTATTATAGATTATGTTATGGCTAGTTATGGATATTATTAAAAAAACATATTTTGAAATTTTGAAATTTATTATTTTTGAGGTCATTTATAGTTTCTAACCAATTTTAACGTCATAATTTCATTTATACTTATTATAAAACTATACCCATTAGAGATTATGACCATAGCTTATTGACAGTAGCCTCTGGATTGCATATACTCTGGATGGATACTAATTAGGAATTGGTATAATTTTATATAGGTATAGATGAAACTATGATGTTGCATTTTGCAGAAACTATAGATGAGAAGAAGTGTTTAGCTAAACATTTAGGGAATATTCAAAGGTTTTTCGTAGGATTGTTGGTGGCAAAAGATTGCCCTTCTTTTACAATGAGGTTCTTTATATAGAGATCTCCAACCTTATCATTATCTTATTACATTTCTCGATTTTTACAAACCTGATTCATGTGTTCGGTCTTCTTTTTCCTTGCTATCCTTTCATCATGTTGATTCTCCATCTTGCCGACATTTCTTGTGTTTTTCTCATCTTTCCATGCTGCTATAGATTTATGTCCTTTCTCCATCTATTATTGTTGGTGTTGTCGTTTCAACCGCTACAACCTTCTTTCTCTTCATGTTTGCTACGACTTTGATTATTGATACCCCATCCATGTGCTTTGTTTTAGTGAGATGACTACCGTCTTTGTCTTCTTCATGGTCTTTTTCCATACTGATGTGATTTATGCATGTAAAGCTTTATCTCTCCATGTGCTCGTCTGAGAGCTGTTATGAAATGATTGTAATCCATATCTTCTTGTATTTTGACCAATACTGATATGTAATCGGATGCATTTTAACTTGCTACTTCGTTATGCTAACTTCTTGGATAGTTGTTCCATGATGTCTTCAAACTTGTAACGTCTTCAACATTTTCAATGTTTTTGCCAATTGACATATGGCTTTCTTGGAACTGCTTGTATGTATGTCTTTCTTTTGGATGCTTTAGTAGCATTCTTCGAGTACCCACCGTTTTTATATTGATACTAGGTTACAGCCTCCGGAGTAAACTTGTATTCCTTCTCTTTGATTTTTTCAAATATCTTTGTAATTATATATTTTCTTATACAAAACTGTCATTTACATAATATAATGTTATAATCTCTTCTACTTCTCCTCTTGCACTAGTTTCTATGACATGTGATTCTTAATAATTTCAGGGAGTTTATTTTTTAGAGTTGCAAGTCCTATAGCCCTTTTATGACAAATCAAACTTTGAAATCCTTCTATGAGTTAGAGTATTCTTTCTGTAAGATCCTTATCAGTTCCGTTAATATTATTATTTTTACCTATTATAAAATATTGACATATTACTATCGGTTTTCCTTCTAAGTCTGTGCATGCATCAAAAATTTGTATTCTGTATGTTCCACCTTGGCCGAATATGTCCATCATGGCCCTAGTAGATTTTATTATTACACTAGGCAATCTAGCTATACTATAAAGATTTCATCAAATAGTATTTTATCTATAAATACGTAGACAAACAATTTTTCTATTATTTTTGGTTATGCTCTCTCCTAGCAAATGTCTCTGGGGTACAGAACAATTTTGGTACATCTTAAGATCTGTTTATTATATTTATAAGCATAGAATGTGGTAATTAATTCATATGCTTTTATTAGTTTATTACTCATTGATACTAAAGGTGATATTGGGGAAGCCATAGGATCAGATGGCATACTTGCTAATTCTCAATTCTTTCCCTTATTGCTTGGGTTATTCATCTAGTTTTTCCATGATTATTCTATGATCTTCTTTAATACTCATTTTTTTTGCAATTATTTTGTCATTTTGTATGATTCTATTTTTTTACGTTTTTAACATAATCTTCAAAGTTATTGCTCGCCATCATACTATTGGCACCTGCTCAAAAAATCAACCAACACGTTATTAGTTCATGATATAGTTTTGAAAATAAAATCATAACAACAGAAAAATGATTGCCCTTTTCTTCTTTTATTTAACTCTGGCAATAGATTTATTTTATTAGCGATAAACGCTTTAACTTATGTGTTGTCTGTTCTTATGATAAATTTTACTGGTGGTAAATGATAATGGAATCTCTTAATTCTGAACTTTACTGCCAATAACTCCTTTTCGTTAATATGATAATTTTTTTCGTTGGGTTTCCATGTTCTTCCTCCATACTCACGTATTAATGGTCTTTCTTTGTCTGCATCAATATTTTCATATGTTATTAGAACTGCTCCACATCTTATATCACTTGCATCTGTAAATAATTTTAGATAATGTGTGTCTGTTGTGGTATCCTATGTTTTTAGGAATTTAACCACTTTTTCTTTTAGGATACTCATAGATTTGTCATGCTTTTCTGTCCATTCAAAAGGTTTGTTTTTGGTTTAACTCTTGTAATGATTTTCGTATTCGTGGTAAGTATTTAATATGACCAGCTACATAATTAGTACATAAAAATTGTTGTACCTTTTTTAGTTTATTTTAAAGTTTTGTATTTTTGACACTATATTGTTTTGTAATTGAATACCATCTTTATCTATAATATATCCAAAGTATTCTATTTTATTTTCAAATATCTCCGATTTCTTTTTAGAAAGTAATATCCCATGTTGTTTTATTATATTTATGAATAGCTCTAAATATTTTATATGATGTTCTAGAGTATTACTAATAATATGTTATCTGCATATATTATACAAAAGTTTTGCAGTTTTCTAAATACTTACATTCTTCTTTGAAATATTTGAGGTGCATTTTCTGTTACAGCATCTAATTCTTTTGTTTATTTATTAAATTCAATTACTCTTGTTCTATGTATTTTAGATTTTTTCCAACAATGAGAAATTAGTACTCTCTCTGGCTAAGCATAATCTGCTCCACCATCGACAAATATTTTTTTTTTATCATTTTCCCAAAGTTTATATTCTACATATGCTTCTATATATACAACTACTATTATTCTGAGCTACTGTCACCGATCGAGTTCTTATTGGCTATTTCATAATCTGACTCACTTCCTAGGCCAGTTTCACTTACATAAAAACCTTCATACTTATACCATTTATTATTATCTTCTCTGATTTGTTCTAGATTCATTATAAACTATGATGTATTAATGTATTTTACCTTCTTTTCGTTCAGTTTGGAATATTTGTTAGCATAATGTATTCTTTCATTACAGTTTCAACACTTGCGTTCGTTTACTTTCTCTTTATATGCTATTTTCTCATTTTTTTTATCACAACCGAATACTAGTCTTTTTTCAGTAAAACCACATATTTCTCTTAAACCTAGTTTTTATATCTTTTTTAACTTTTTGTTGTATTCTGTGTTCTTCACATTTTTTCATAAGATAATTTCTTAATACTCATATGCTCTCTCCTAAAGTGTTTTTTCGGGGTTCTAATTTAGTATATTCCTTAGTAATTTCGGTATTATATGGGTCAGGCAGGTGATCGCAATAAGTTGTCGATATATTAACCCTTCTTCTTGCAAAGATTCTAGCTTCATAGAAAGAACTTACTACAACTTATAGTGTGTACTCGGGTAATTTATTAATTTTACAACATTTCATGTTGTTTAAATTCATTATTGTTTCTATTTCTCTTTCTACAAATACATGATCTCTAGCTATTATCTATGGTTCTCCTAAGAGTTCTCTTTCTAATATCATGTCAAATATATTTAAGGGGTAATTACAAATCAGTACACCCGTCGAAACCTCATTCCAGAATTAGTCACCCAAGTTTAAAATTTTTTTTCTTGGTACCCCAAGTTTAAAACGTTAACACTTAAGTCAAAATTCTGTTAAATCTAACATCAATATTATTCATAACTTTTCTAATACCCAAAATGCCCTCGGATATAGTTTATATGTGTAATTATTTTACAAATGTGAATTTACTATTTTACCTTCAATGAAATATGAAATATATATTTTGTTGTGAGGGTGTATTTGTTTTTTTAAATAATAAATTAAAAAAATTAAATTTAAAAGTACAATAACTGTTATACCCTTATCTCTCTCATATCAACTTTCTCTCCTTATTTAACTTCTACTGTGCAACACCATTATTTGGCAAAATTTTCTTCAAATCTTTTACTAAATTGATAAACAAAGCAACCTAAATTTAAAAAAATCCACAACTGTGGTTATCCTCAACCTCACCAAACAATTGCCGGAAAGAATTGTTATAAATAAAGTAACTTAAATTAAAAACAAAGCACCTGTTCTGCCATATACATACACATTAAACTCAATCTAGATCCTCGAATTTAGCTACGACTAAATCAATGAAATAGAAATTGAAAACTGGAATCATCCAATTTTGTAATCCTGGAATCACCCAAAAACCATCTAGAGGCGGACACAGCCAGGGAGGTTGTTGTCGCTGGAGACGGAGAAGGGAAGCACCGGTGGCGAGAGCAACTCCGGCAGAGTTTTGGGACGCGGATTTGGTGAAGCCCGTGTTGGAAGAATCACGTCTGCATGCGGAGGAGTCGACGACGACCGAAGTTCTGGCGGTGGGCAAAACTCCGGTAAGGACGCTATGGGAGGAGCCGGCAACGGACGGAGCTCTAGCAGAGCTCGAACAAGATCGCGACGAAGCATGCACGTGAGGTGTGGCCAATTAGGGGTGTTCACGGTTAGAAAACTGAACCGAACCGATCATAACCGAACCGAACCGACCGGTTCGGTTATTGTACAATCATAACCGAAAACTGAGCCGATCTGTGTGCGGTTCGGTTCGGTTATAACCGAATAACCGGTCGGTTATGGTCGATCGGTTAGTCTGTTAACCGAGTCAATTGTGGGCTTTTTTGGGGTCTTTTTCAGGCCTAATAACAATATAAATCAACATTTTTGCACAAAAGTATTGAAATAAAGAATTCATAGTTAAATTAACAGTTCATAATAACATTATAAGTCCATAATTAAAATAAAAACAATCCACAACAGAAATAAAAACAGTTCATAACATTGTTATCATCATAAAACAGTCCATGAAAACAGTCCATAACAGTCCTCAAACAAATTAAAACAGCAGCTCATTCCAGTAGCTCATCATCATCCACAAAATGAACCATTCCAGCAGCTCATCATCATCCATTCGGAATCACATCTCCAGTACATTTCTTCCATTACATTTCCCACAAGCAGTACATCACAATATCACATTTCCTGAAAATTATCAAATAAGTAGGTCAAAAACTTATCAACATAATGGGGATGCAAAAACATATACCCTATGAACATTTCAAACAAAAACTAATATTCCCTCCACAAAACATACGACTAACGAACATTTTACATGACTGAAACGTACTCAACAACATCAATGGGCTACACAGAACAAATCCTATCAAATATTAGGATCAAAATTTATAACATAACAAATTCCACAATGAGAACCTTCAGAAACAAAGGCCCTAAAATCAATTGTGAACCAATTCATCTGTATCCTAAGTTTAACTTAATAATAATCATAGAGAAACATAATAGAACATAACATCACACCTAAACATACTTTGATGATAAAATCAAGGTCAATAACAGATCAAACTAATATTGTTTGATAGAATATTACCCCGAAAAATGAACTTTTAATCGGTTAGAAGTTGATCCAGCCCAATCACATTTTTCCTGGTCAACATCCAGAACAACAATTACAACCCATATCGAGAGAAATATTCTCAAGTAACATATCACAAAATTACAACTCAAAGGGCCTTAATCCACGATCAGTACAGACACCAGCTAATCAATAATCAATTCAAAAACTTAGATATGAAATATATTTCCCAACAAGAACAAAAATTTCATTGCCCAACTCATGACTGTCATTTAATTCAAAAAAATCGGAGCTTCCATAACAAACTGGTCAGTATCAAATATAAACCTTTTGTTAGCGACAAGCAGATGTCTAGAACATGTACTGAAGAAAATTGGTACACAGATATAAATAAGCTATAAACAAATTAGGGAAAAAAATCAATAAATCAATAAACAAGCAAGAATCAGTAAACAAATCATGCATATCTAGTGTTCAAAAGAGTGAATAATTCATCAAAAATCAGAACTAGAGTTCATAAAAAATAGGATCTATAGACCATACAGACCTTGTCGGTCGGAGAGAGCCGGAGAACAACGGAGCAGAGCGGCGGCGGATCGAGAGGCGGAGAGCAGACAGAGCGCGAACAGAGGATGGAGGACGGTAGCAGAGAGCGAGGAGCGGTGGCATGGACGGACTCGCCGTCAATCGGCGTCAAATCTCTCGCCTCTCGCCAGACTCGCCTCCTCCATTTGCTCTGATAGAGTTTATAAATTGTGAATGCGAAATGGAGTTGCAAGAAGAGATGTATTTATAATAGGATTGGGATTAGGGTTTGGGCGAGTGTCCAGTGTTTATATGTATAAAATAAAAAGTATTATATGACATAAATAGATTGGTGGCGCAGTGGTAGAGGCTTTCTTGTCTTGTTCTAGACCTAGTTTCGAATCATGCTAGACGCACTTCAATTTTTGAGGGTATAGTATCGGTGTCTCGATTCGGTTCGGGTAGTCCATCGGTTATGAGCCAAAACTGAAACCGATCGGTTCGGTCACCGTTTCCTTCAATGTCAGTTCGGGTCGGCTCGGTTTGGTCGGTTTCGGGTTTTCTGCACACCCCTATGGCCGCTTGGGAAGGAGTTCTGGTTGATAGAGACACCATCGCTCATGTTCGCCGAAGATCGGCCGCAATTGAAGGAGAAACCGTCTGAGCACCCTCCCAAGCACGCGGTCGAGGAAGGTCCCCATGAGGCCGATACTGAAGACGTAGTTCAAGTTAGGGTTAGGGTTAAAATGGACATTTCATAAGTTATTTTTTTAATTATTTCACTTCTTCATTTGAAAAGAAAAATGTGTCCTCTACCATTAGTTCATTTGGATATTCATTTAAGGGCAAAATGGTTATTTCATAATTATCACAGTAGTTAGATAAAATTGAAAAGTACACACCTAGGGTATTTTAGACTTTTTACAAAGCACATCAGTTAAATCTAGCAGAATTGGACTTAAGTGTAACGAAATTAAACTTGAGGTACTGAGAAAAAAAATTCAAACTTGGGAGACTGATCCTGAAACGAGGTTTCGGCAAGTGTACTGATGTGTAATTACCCCTATATTTAACATAGATTTCCAATCAAGTGAACAACTTTATACTTCTTGTTTTAATTCATAGGAAATAGATTATACCCGATATGCTATTTTTCCTGGTAAGGTTTAGATATTAGGTCATATATATATATATATATACATATATATATATTCTAGATTATTTGTATGAGTTGAGCTCATTAATGCTAAATAGATTCCAAGGTTCCGGTTAGTTATTCTCCTACCAATCTCTCGTGATTCATAAACGTTATCTAAATAAAAAAATTCATTTAAATTGACTCCTTGTGACATCGATCCTATGAATTCCTTAAATTCTGCTTGTTGTCCTATTGGTATATGATCAAACATTTTATTCTGTTTTCTAATTATCATTCCTCAATTTGGGTCAACTAGTTCTTCTTCGGGGTAATCATTTGTATATTCATTTACTATATCATCAGTTTCTGATTCTATATCCAATGCCTCATTATTATAATGCTCAACATCACTTTCCGGCTCATATTCTATTATTGCATTGACATTTTTCATTTTTTTAAAGCTTGGATCAAATGATTATTTTCTTTTTTCATCTCCAATTTTTCTTCATTTTCCGATTCTTCGATAAAATTTATTATTTTATCAATAGTTGATAGAAATAAGAGAGAGATTTATATTATTGATTGTGTATTGTGAATTACAAGAGACCTATAATTATAGTTACTAATATAGAAAAAGGGAAAGAGAGATAATGGGTAACCCTAATACATATGGGAAAAGAAAACTAGAATATAATCTAACAGCCCCCTCAAACTCAATGTAGTGAAATAACAATTGAGTTTGAAACTTGATAATATTGAGTTGTGGCGAGGGTTGCGGCTGCCGAGGATGATGTCGAGGTGATGCGGCGAGGATTGAGGATGGAGGATGCGCGCTGCTCACGACCGATGACGGATGCCTGATGCCCGTATGTGCTAAATGATGCATGATGCCCGATGATGCATGCTGATACTCGATGATGCCTGATGTTTGATGCCTGATGGCAGATGGCGAGATAGCAGCTGCCCAATGATGTCAGCTCCCTGATGGCTGATGGCGAGATAGCAGATGCCCAATGATTGCCAGATGCTTGATGACTGATGGCGAGATAGCAGATGCCCAATGATTGTCAAATGCTAGATGCTTGATAGCGAGATAGCAGCTGTCCAATGATTGCCAGATGCATGATGACTGATGGCGAGATTCCTGATGCTTGATGCCTGATAATGCCTCTCACGTGCGGTGTCCGAATTACAGGATTCCGAATTACAGGACGTCCGACTTACGGGATGTCCGGATTACGGGAGTTCAAATTACTGGATGTCCGAATTAACGGGAGTCCGAATTATGGGATTTTCATATTACGGGAGTCCAAATTATGGAATTTCCAGATGACAGGATTCTGGCTTATGGGATTCCCGATTACGGGATTCAGGAGCGATGAGTTGATCGGATTGCTTCGTGAGAGAAGATCGAGAGCGACGGAGGGTCGCACAAGTTGGTGATATGGTGCGTGTGAGGCTTAGGTTCGACGAGATCAAATTGGCAGAATTGATGGCTTCGATTGGATGATCGGAGACGATTTGCTGATGTGGGCTTGCGATTGTGTAATTCTTAGTGAGAGAAGGTTGAAGAGCACGTGAGGGTTATGGCTTCTTGCTTCGTGATTGCGATTGTGTAATTCTCGGGGCGATGTAGATTAGGTTCGCCGAGATCAAGAATTGAGCCGAGAACAACGAAGCCTTTGCGATTGACTTTGATCCTCGCACATGGGCTGCTACTACAAGTTAGAACTTGAGAGGGTGTTGTGTGACCACTGCGTGATCTGCTGTTTGCATGAGTGAGATGGCTTTGGTTGATGATTGATGGTAGGTTGATTGTCTTGGTAGTTGGAGCTTGTTGGTGTTGTTGAAGCTTTTGGAATGTAGAGAAAAACAGAACGTGTAATAGAGGTGGCGACAAAAGAGGGTGAGTATAAGTTTTTTTGGAAAATTGTACATTACGATACAGGATTGTATAGGGTTTAGTACAAGGATATGGATTGTGGGGATTTGGAAAGTGGTGTTCTTGAAATTTTTTTTTTAATGATGACTTGATTGCTAGGCAAAATAAGTTAGATGAATGGTAATGCGTGGAAGATTGTAGGAGGTTGGTGATTGGTACGTGATTGGATATGGTAGAATAGAATAAGGTGGCTATGTGATTGAGAGGGTTGATTTACACGAGAGTGGTGGCCACGATGATTGGTTACATGATTGGTACGTGTTCTTGGCTGAGGTTGATTGAGAGTGGGAGATTGGGATTGGTTAGATGATTATGATGTTAAGAGGAGTTGGTGATGGTAGAGTAAAGAAGGTGGCTACGTGATTGAGATTGAATTGTAAGAGATTAATGGTGTTGTAGGAATTGATGGTGTTGCGGGATGGCGATTCGAGGCTGCTGCAGGTTGGCGTGGATTGAAGATGGTGTGGATTTGATTGGTGAGTTACGGTGATTGGTCAAGAATGATTTTGCAACAATATGGGTGGCTACGAGATCGCGAGATTGATTGTGGGGTTGTCGAGTTGATTGTTTGCAGAAACGATGATTAAGATTGAGTTGCCTCGCCTACCCGTCAAAATCACGAATCATTGACGAGTGGGCAAAACGATAAATTCATAAAGATTTGACCAAAGATCAATTATGCCTCTGATACCATGATGGAAATAAGAGAGAGATTTATATTATTGATTGTGTATTGTGAATTATAAGAGACCTATATTTATAGAATCTGATATAGAGAAAAGGAAAAAGAGGGAATAGGTAGCCCTAATACATATGGGAAAAGAAAACTAGAATATAATAGAAAGTGTATCTTGTATTTTCCGAGTCAATAGAGGTATCATCATTATGTTTATTGCTATCTACCTTTTTTTTCCTTTTAACCACCTATTTTTTTCTTTTAAGGTGTTTTAACTCATTTTCAATTTCTTGTAATACTTGTTTTATTTGTTTTAATTCTAGCTTAGTTTCTCTAAATTATTTTTTAATTCTTTTATGTTTTTTTTGTATTTTTTTATATTTAGTGAACCATTCGTCATTCGTATGCATTCTTAATTTTTTTTAAATATTCTCTCCCATATCGACCCATATTTTCTTGTCAGCCTTTTCTCTTAATTTTATTGATACCTCAATATCGCTTTCTAATTTAAATTCTTTTTCACAATAATCTAATTATTTTATTTGTGAGTTTATACCGTTTCTTATAGCGTCTTTTACTAGTGGTAATTTGTGTCTTTTCTTTGATAGTTTTACTTCTAAATTCATAATTTATTTATGAATCTAACTTTTCCTCGGTCATTTATTTCAATTTCATTGTTATTTATTTTAAGGTTAATTACAACTTACTATATCTAGTTGGAGGCATTTTACAAATTATTATACCAATTTCAAAAAGTTTTGTTTTCGCCCACCTAACTACATTATTTTTACACTTTACTCATTTCCGTCCATTTTAAGTGAGTTTGCTGTTAAAAGATAGTAAAAAATGCCCTTATTTGATTTTTTCCTTTTTCCTTTTTTTTCTTTCCCTTTTCTTTATCAATAGCAACCCCTCTCTTTCCTTTTTACAGATCTACATCTGAATTTCACTCCCTCTATCTATCTCTCGGCGGCGTGTTCCGGTGCCAAATTAGAGGCCTTCTCCAGCGACGATTTTGAACGCAATTCTTCATTGAACTGAAGAGGTCGTCGGAACAGCCAGAGTCACGTTCCTGTCCTCTGATTTTGTTCTCGATTTTGTTTGTTTTGCATCGATTACTATTAGTATAGTCTTCTTAGATTTTTGGCGAATTTTCTTGGTGCTCTCTAGTCAGCTTTGCAATATGAAAACGAAACTCCTTATTCTTGCTTGCAGGAAACTTAACAACCTCCGTAACGTCGAAATTTCTGAGTTTGAGGTCAGAGATTTCTCCAGATCTCCATTTTTCCGGCTAGCTACAACACTGGTGATGAGAGGTTCAGAGGGTCTCGTGGAGGTGCTACAGAACCTCGTGGCGGGTCATTGTTGGGGGGGGGGGGGGGTTTAAGTTGGGTCATTTATTGTGAGATGGTAATTGCATCCAAATGGGTATTCAGTGTTTTTGTTCGTGATTTTTTCATTTTTTTTGTATTGGGTTTGATTTTGTTTGAATATTTAGTGTTTGCAACTACTTGTTGAAAGGGACTGGTTTCTGCTCATTTTTTTATTAAGAAACTTTGTTGATTTGTTCTATTGGTCTATAAGTCTATAACGTGTGTTGTTGCTTTGTCCTAATTTGGCTTATATGGGTTGATTAGGTGGTCAGTTTATATCATGCTTTGAGTTGTTTGTTGTTTTGGAGCTTTTTTTCTCGTAGTTGTAATTTTTAATTTTTTGTAGTTGCTAGCTGTAGACACATCCACATTGAGCTGGCCGTGCGCTCAACTCTCTCAATTTTCTTTTCAGCATCAAACTATTCATATATATGTCTTGCTGAATTTGGGTCGTTTCTGTTTTGTGTACTTGTGCAAATAAATGCCTCGGGACCAAAACGCGTTGGACCTCGAGAGCCTCGTGGCGGTGCTAGAGGCAGAGACAGAGGACTCCGGCTCAGGCGATTGTAGATCTAAGAGATGAATCTGTTTCCATCTCTCCGTGATTGTATCCGTTTTTTTTAATTTTCCTCCATTAAAATTAAAGCAAAGTACTGGGAAACGGATGGAGATTGGATTGGTTTTCCATCTCAGTGATTGTTTCATTTTTTTAATTTTCCTTCGTTAAAATAGAAGCAAAGTCAGTATTGGAAACCAGATGGAGAACTTATTTTTCCATCACTAGGAGGCTGGGATTATCCATGAAATTGTTTGGAAAGTCAATGTTGGAATTTAATTATTTCAGAGGGGATAGAGAAAGAAACCAAGAAGACCATTAAACCCATCACCAAAAATTTTTTAAATTTCTTTTTGGAATGGAGGGTAAAGTAATCATTTCAACAAAAATTAAAATCAAAATGAAGGTAAAGAAGAATTTGGGTAAAAAATGGCATCACTTTGAAAATTTGATGAATACTCAGGAGTATTTTAGACATTTCACATTTAAATAAAAAATTTCATCCAAAACTTAACAGTGTTAAGGCAAATTGTAACTTTTTGATAACTAGGGGAGAAAAACAAACTTTTTAAGATATGTATAGTAATTTGTAAAATGCATCCAACTAAGGGTAGTAAGTTATAAATAACCTTTTATTTTATACGTTATCATATTTAAAAATTTACTTCTTTATAACATTTCACTAGTACAATCATAGGTCATTACTCCTATATTTAGGTTATATTCTAAGTTTTGTATTTTAAATCTAAGCGTAATACTTTTAGTTAATCATTACCTCTCGTTCATTATCCGGGGAGTTGTGTATCCGAGGTTCAATTATAGTACAATTTTCTTCATTAATTTTAAAAACTCCAATGTTGATTTCAGTAGTACATTCCCTTACTATATGGTTTTCAAATATTATTACTTTGATTTTTAGGTTGTTCGGTTGTATATCTATTAAATCGATTGTTTTGGGTAAACTAGGTAAACTAGGTAGACTATATGGTCTTGTAAATCTTGACTCTTTTCTAAAACTTCGTCTAGACCCATCTATTTTTGGCAATATTTTGCTACTAAAATTAAAATTCATGTATATATTATCTGGTATGGTTATCCTTGAGTTTTCCTTATGTTCTATTTGTTCCAATATTTCTTGATACATTTTGGCACTAATATAATTAATTCGTACTGTTTGGTAACTCGATGATTTCCGGTTAAAGCATATATCATTTCCGTCTCAATATTTATAACTTTACCATCAGGGGGCATATCTATACTATCTAATTAGTAATATAAAGTCAGTCAATTCCTTGTGCTCATCTTTTATTGATATGCTAAAATTAAGTTGTACTACAAATTTTAATTTTTGACATATTAAATTTTCTTTTACTACTGATTTTAGGGCATCTTGTAAATTTTCTAAAATTTTACCGTTTAGTATGTATATATGTATTGGAGTATCTATATTCTTTTGAAAGTAATATTTTATTGTAAATTCTATTCCTGCAGGATAAATATTTCTATATCTACGAGCTTCCTTAGCAGATAGTTTTCTTAATTCCCTTTTTATTATTTCATCTCTTATCAAATTTATTCTTGTTTTCCCATTTACACTTGTTGTGTATATTATATTTTTATTTTTGTGTGCTATATATCTTATTATTTTTATTTTTTTCAAACCATCTAGTTTTAAATATTTTCTGAACAGTTAGTTCTTCGGCTTCACTTTGTATCTTGTTATAGGTTTCAAGTTTAAATCTTAATGTTTGAAACGTCCTTTCGTCATACGTTTCCATCTGATAGTATGAATTTTTGGCCTCTTGTTCTTTATCTTTCCTTTTTTCCATCTTTAGATAAAAAGTCATTTATTAGACCGTATTGCTTAGCTAACACTTCCCGGAGTTGACTTATTTCAGTATATTTTGCTGCTTCTATCATAAGTTTTTCTTCTTCTAGCCTTCTTATAAGTTCATCTCTACTTGCTACCATTTGTTTTAAAGAGTTAATGTTATAACCTTTTTGGCTGATTATTTTTATACTGATCCTGCAGCTTTTAATATGGTGATTAATGTCTTTATTACAAGTTGGTGTTTTATCTACTATATCTTTTATTCCTTATATGTAATTTTCAATCTGCGGAGTATCAATCATATTCTAATTCTTCAGCAAATCTTGTCATCCTTTCATCATATTCTAATTCTTCAACAAATCTTGTCATCCTTTCTTGTTCGTATTGTTCATCTAATTTTGTTAACGAGTCTGACAAATTATCACCTTCCATCATTTCTATAATTTCTTCTCCTGTTTCTATAATACATAAACATTCTGGAAAAGTTAAAAGGGTTTTTAATAAATCTACTAAAATTTTTGTACTCTTTTTCTGTAGCACTTAAAGGTTATGGGTTAGCTCCAATATAGTTCATTTGATGATGTAGGATTGTCATCGTGCTTGAATATATTTCATGTTCGTCTCTTACCATAACCGCCCGTTCTAAGGTATCTTCCAATGATTCTAGTAATTCTAATTTTGCTAGTTTAGTAAAATGTTTTGTAATTTCTTCAAATATCTCTCTTGCTTCTAGGTTTACTCTAATGCCATTTATTTCTCTTTTTCTTATACCTAATACTATGTTTTTCATGTTTTCAGGCTGTTGGGGCTACCGATCCTAAATTTGCCATTTCTGCAGCTTGGTGACAAATGCTTTCGCGTTGTTCATCTAAAGTTTCCTCTCTATCTAGATTTTCAATTCATAATAGCATTTTTTCTGCTGGTGTATTACTACCATGTATTTTAGTTTTTACTAAAAAAATAAACTTATTCATATGCTCTATATGGGGTAAACTTATTGTATATACTACACTCTTTTAAATCCCATAATAAATATAATATTCTCTCCATATCTTGGGTATTTAAGACTATTAGAATTTTACTTATTAAATGCCAATAATATTCTATTTATGTGGCTTGGTGCTGCTCATTACCAACTTCTACACAGGTCCAAATATTATCTATACCCATTATTACTTATATTGAATATCCTTTAAGGAAACTTTATAGACTTCTTCTATATAAAATTTTAATGATTCCATTACAGTTTTATATTCTGGATTTACTGCTAGGTTATCTCTTAATATATGATTAGTATCTAATATATGAATTATCGTGTTCAAATCTTTTTTAATTTCTACATATTCCAGTTTCTTATTTTATTCCATTAGTTCTCCTTTTTTGACTCTTTGATATCGGTTGTGATGATAAGATGTTTAACGGATGTAGTTTGTCTCTATGTATACCATTGTTCCATATGTTAATAAGAAAAAGTAATATGCATACATGAATAACAAAAAAATATTATGCCAATCTCTTAGGATATAATTATTTTTCAACCTCAAAGGAGAACGGAGAACAGACGGTATTATGTGATTATAGATTATGTTATGGCTAGTTATGGATATTATTAAGAAAACAGAATCCATTATTTTGGAATTCATTATTTTTGAGGTCATTTAGAGTTTCTAACCAATTTTAACATCATAATTTCATTTATACTTATTATAAAACTATACCAAGTAGAGATTAGGATTGTACCTTTGTAATGTTTTCTAAACCTATTGATTTTTTCAAAGTACACTTCGAAGTTGTTCATTATCGTCGAATACATTGTTGTACAACTCGACATACAATACTTAAATTAAATACCACATACAACTTATAGACGAAAGTAATATACGACAATACATAACTCAGAGAAATTAATTTTATTTGTCTTATTTATATACCCGAAACAATATAGTAAAAATAGTAATCATCAAATGCCAATTAGATTAGTTGACTTGATAAAAATGAATGATGGAGAAATTTCTTACCAACTGGAAAAAAAGTTACAATGACGACATCCAATAAGTAGCATCAATTGTTGTATTCTTAATTCACATGAACAATAATTATAAATCTCTATATATAAAGTACGATTATCTAACGGTATATATAATAACATAAGGATGAAAAATATTACATATATCGAATACTAGTTTTGTGATCGGTTAAAGAAGAGGTCCAATACCCCAAATAGTAAAAATTATAAGACCAATAGCAAGAACTAAATTATTTATAGGGTAAATGTCACAAAGGTGTTATGGAATGATATAATCATACATGCATAGCGGTCAAAACTTTATATAACCCCAAGCATGGATCATGTTGCATTTGAACTAGAAAAGATGTAGGAGAAGAAGCATGGCAAGTGAGTAGAGATTTTGAAATTCCTACCTCTCTAGCAATATGATGACAAGAAGGTGTAGAGAATCAAGAGTATCGTCTCCAAGCCATTCCCGCAAGGCTAACACTATATAAGTAATCCACTCGAGCTACAAGGTATGCAATACCGATCTCCAAATTGCCTACTGAAACAAGTTGGAGATTCTCGAACAATTTTGGCAAAGGTTCTCTAATGTTTCAAGATACTCAAAACAATATTTATAGAGAATGAGAGGCAATAGGGATCATTTTAGTAATTGGGAAAAGTTATAAGAAAGTCCCCAAAAGGAGGGGGGACCACACCCTAGGGTTCCCTCTCTTATGAGATAGCCGACCCTTTTGGGCCCTTGGCCCAAAATCAAATTTTGGCCACTGCCCAAGGCCTCCATTTTCCACTCTTCTGTCTTTTTTCATAATTGCCTCGGGTCCTAAACCCATTGCGTGTGATCCTATAGGCTCATGTCTCGTTGACGGATCGGCGTAAAGTCCGACTTCACCCATCCATCATAAGTGGTCTCTAGTAAGACATTATGATTACCCAACGTACATGATGATCGACGATTCGACTTAACCATATGTCGTCTATAACACTAACCATTTGTCACATATATCCAAATTGATTATAAGTCATAGAGTCGTCATCATTATTTAATCAATCATTGTTCCTTGATCTCCGAGATGACTGAGAAATGACACCTAGTATCAATAGCATGGCCATGCATTTCCCCTCAGTCCATCTCATCAAGTGGCATGAACGGATATCATTCTCATACCGTCGCATGAGGGAAAAATCCTTCGGAAGTCCTTTGTGCTCCTCGTACAGTCCCTCCCCGAGCCAATCATATCCGTTATGGCTAATCAATTACGGACTAGCGTTGGGCGTACGTCAAACTCGGTTGATGACTGCACAATAGTGACAAAGACCCCCTCAGTGCTTAGGATACATGTCATGCCACGACAACTGAATATGTTCATGACTGCATTTATATTGCATACTCAGGTTATGTCGTCCAATATCATCACCCAGATGATATCTATGATTTGACTCCAACAAAAACTGCTAATGGTCAGTAGAGCCTAACCATAAAGAGTCCTCCTCATACAGGTCGATTCACAGAAGCTTTCTTGACCAGGGACCCATTAAGTGTTATCCTTAAGGACGTATAGTTCTACTATCAGTGATGACACACTCGATGGCATACATCAGATAACAAATAACATATTATCACAACACATTGATAATATAATGCCGATTTTATTTATTGCAATGATGATAAAAACATACACATAAACTGAACGTTTGGGCTAGGACATAAATCCAACAAAAGATACAGTTAGTTTCACACGTTTTGCAGCCAGATACAGCTAAGTTAAAAGCTGTGTTTTAAGGTCAGCTAGTTTTGGTTTATTGGTAGATTAGTCAAAATGGTTAAGTTTCAGTTAGATTTGAGTGGAAAAAGACCAAAATGCCCTTTATTGTCTATCAAATTTCAAATGGTTGTCATTATTCACCAAATTATTCACAATTCATCAAATTATAATACTTATTCATAATAAATAATTTTTATTAACATAAAGTTAAAATTTTTATTATTAGTAATAATTATTTCATAGAAATTAAAAGTAAATCAATTTAATTATTGATTTTTAATAATAAAAAAAAAGTAAAAGTAAATTAATTATTAGTAATTAAAATAATAAGAATTAAAAATATTACTAATTATCAATAATAATACTAATTAATAATGAATATTATTTTAACGATTAATAAGTAAAATAATATTACTGATTAATAATATATTTAATTATTAATAATATATCAAAACTTTTGAATGACATAACTCTCTCATACGAGCTCTGTTTCGGGCTCATAGTTTATCAAATTGAAGAGAATCAGAAGATCAAAATCTTTGAAGAAATACATTTTTGCCTAAAATTCCATCAAACGACAACAAGTTCTTACACTCTTAAAAAATTTCGTCCAAAATTTAATGGTGTTAGAGCAAAATGCGAAAAAAGTTATTAATAATTAATTATTTATATTATTAATATTTTTGTAATAATTATTTATCAAGTAAAAGTAAATCAATTATTTATAACATATAGACAAAAAATTATTTCTTCAAAGTTGTTGTCTTCTGATTTTCTTCGATTTGATTTAATGTAAGTCTAAAAGGAAACTCGTATGAGAGAGTTATGTTATTTGAAAGTTAAATATATTATTAATAATTAATATTATTATTGATCATAAGTATTATTTTTAATAATAATAATTATTTTAATAATTAATATTAATTTACTTTTACAATTTTTGTTATTAATAATCAATAATTAATTTGAATTACTTTTAATTTTTATGAATAATTATTGTTAAATAATAATAAAAATAATTTTTTTGTTAATAAATAATATTAATAAAAATTATTTATGATTAATAAGTATTATAATTTGATGAATTATGAATAAAACCCAAATACTTAACGAAAGAGAAAAAACACAATCAAATGTGCAAAAAAGCTCTAACGCTAGCATCATTATCATATGAAAACAAAAACACTAACCACATAACACAACAAACACGTTGCAAACTTCACGCACCAGGAAAAATAGGGGCAACGACCCCGTAATGAACAAAAAATAGTGCAAACAAACCCTAAAAAGATCCAACATCTTCCAACCTCAACAAAACTCTAATTTATAGAGAAATATCGTTAGGTGGCGGCTGGAAAAACAAAATGACATGAGAATACAAGTTGCATCAAAACTACACAACCAAATCTATCAAATCTAACCAGAAATAAAATACTGAAGAAAATAAATGAATTAGTGTACAAAAATACCAAATTTATTCATATGTGTACAATGTTTAAAATGTTTCAATAACATCAAGGTATTACAACACCTACAATATAATTGTATAATCATTCACGTATAACGTAAAACAATAATTGATCTGTGTAAGTGCTGAATTGTATAACAATGGTTAGTGAGTACATGTGTTTGGTTTTATGAACGTGTAACCGGTACCTTGATATTGTATAACACCTATAATATAATTGTATAATCATTCACGTATAACGTAAAACCATAATTGATCTATTTAAGTGTTGAATTGTATAACAATAGTTACACACGCGAAACAAGTATGTTACACACCAACACCCCTAATGGCTCCGTCAGCGACTGTTATCTCCCTCCCAATCCGCGTGGTTACACGTGTCATCATCTCCTTCGCTCAGTGCAAATCAAACGGTTGGGAGACGGTTCGGACGCTTAAACATGATTATAAAAAACAGTGAGCTGCTCAATGTTGAATAATTAAGAATAACAATAATAAAGAGGGGTGAGAGAGGAAAAGCAATGGAGAAAGAAGAAGGGTATGATTTGAAAATTTAAAACACTTACAGGGGCATTTTGGTCTTTTCACCTCAAAAGTTAACAGATTTTTGAAAAAAAAATGGATAGAAATGGCTTTGGGTACTAACGGTGACAATTTTGAAATTTTAGGGTACCCACAATGTTAAAATTTTTTTTAGGGGTAGTTAGGTGCAAATGTGTCAGTTTTAGGGGTAGTCAGCAGACATTATTTCTTATATAAACCTTAGAATTGATTATGAGATATTGAAACTAAGACATGAGTTCTTCCTTGTTTAGAACCTGAAGTTCTAGTGACATAAACATGTCTTAAGTATGTTTCAAATCATTTTCTCATGATGTCAAATTTGGTAAAATGTCAGTATGAAACACTCAAGCTTGTAGGGGAAAAATCTTTCGAATGGACTTTGGAAACTACTCTTCATTTAAGATTTATGAATTTCGGCAAAGTCATTAAATAAAAATACTAAGTCCCTGCAGGACAAATCAAATGCCACTATCTTCATACGCCATCACATTCATTCTAGTCTGCGTGCTGAATATTTGGATATTGTAGATCCACTTGATCTATGGAAGAAATTGAAAGAAAGATTCGAGCATATGAAAGCTATCGCCCCCTCACAAGCAACTTATGAATGGTCTAATCTCAGGCTACAAGATTTCAAAACCATCAACGATTGCAATTCTACTATATTAAGAATTGTATCCATGCTCAGTATGTGTGGGGAAAAAAATAAATGAAGATGCTATGCTCGAGAAAACTTATCCACATTCCATCCATCTAACAGGCTCCTGCAGCAACAATATCGAGAACGAAAATTTCAAAAGTTTACGGATTTAATTGCATGTCTACTTGTTGATGAACAAAATAATGAAGTGTTACTGAAAAATCATCAAGCTCGCCCTGAAGGTTGCTCACAATTTTAAAAAATGAATGTGACAAATGATGATTAATACACTAAGAACGAGAGAGGCCAAGACCCCCCAATCGTGGTCGTGGCCGCAATCGCGGTCGAGGGCGTAATGGTTTCCAACCTCGTTGGACAAGTAACAAAACATCCCACCAGAGGTGAAACAAACATGAAAGGCATGAGATGAGAAATGCTCCACAAACTCCCCAAAGTGATGCAAACCCTTGTTATAGGTGTGGTGGAAAATGACATTGGTCACGTGTATGTCGTATACCCAAACATCTGGTGGACTTATTGTTGGAATTCTACCCTAGTCCAATGTAAAAGTGATCTACAGTTGTAATATTTTATCATCTTTCGAATAAATAAATCGACATTATATTACTAATGTGTTGTAGTAATATATTAAATATGGATTGATTTGTATCATTTTGTGTGTCATCACTAATAGTAAAACTGCATATCTTAACGAATCATATTTAATGCGTCCCTGGTCAGTTAAGCTTTATCAGAAGCGACCAGTATAATGCTAACTCTTTGTGATCACGCTCTACTGATCATGGCAAGGCGAGTGCCAGAGTTAGATCATAAATATCATCAAGGGAATGATATTGGACGACCCGATGGTGAGTATGTAGCATAGATGCTGTCATGAGCATACTCATATATCATAGTTTTTCATTGTATCCTTAGACCGAGGAGTCTTTGTGATCACTGTATAATAAGTATCTCAGTTTGACCTAGTCTACCGTTACCTGTAAAAGGGTAGCGATAAGGGCTATGATTGGCTTAGGTATAAGTTAAATGAGTTAACTCGAAAGACGGCTAAGTGATTTATCCCTCATACTCCAGTATGAGAATGATATATGTTTAGGCCACCTGATGAGTATGACTGAAGGAAATTGCATGGCCATGCGGGTGATACTTACTATCAGTTTTCAGTCATCTCAGATATCAAGAAACAATAATTGGTAGATAAGGATGACGGTTCTATGCCTTATGATCAATCTGGATATCGGGTGATAAAAGAATAGTGACATGTACGATAAGAAATTAAATCGGATCATCGATAATCATGGACATTGGGTAATCATAATGTCTTGTTAGAGGCCACTTATGATGGAAAGGGCAAAATTGTAATTTTTCCAGTCTGCCAACGGGTCGTGAGCCTAGAGGGTCACACACTTTAAGCAAGGTATAGAAAAAGGGACTTGTAAAGTCAGTATACGAGACGTTTGAGAATTGGGAAAGTTCACTTTCCGGTTTAGTTAAATCGGAGCGGATTAGACAATTTCCAGCCTAGGTTATAAACTAGATGGTTGAGGAAATTGGTCTAAGTGGATTTGAGCCGGTCTAGCTAAACCATTTAATTAGAACCAAAGTCTTAATGGACTTGAATGGTTTAATTAAATAGATTTGCAAGATTGGGCCTTAAGCCCAGTTGGTTTATTATTTTGAAAATAATAATAAAACAAATAGATAAAGGGAAGTTATACTTAGTTCATGCATGAACTTTTCTTCCCTATTATTCTCCAAATGTGGCTGAACCTCCCCTCCCTCTCTATCTCTATCTCTTGTTCTTGCTTCTTCTTTTTCATTTTCTAGTAAAAAGTGTAGAAGAATTGAAGAAAAATAAAAACTTGCTTGTGTGGACTTAATAGAGAACACAATTTCTATTGTGTTTTGGTGATTTCGATCAACAAAAAGGTATAATTTTCAGATTATTCTTCATCTCTTACGTGTTGGAATTTGCATAACATGCTGATCTCTATCTTAGTTCATGAATTCCTCAGTTAATTTACGTTTCCGTTTGCATGAAATTAATTTTATGGAACCCGGGGATTTTCTTCAATGGTATCAGAGCGTTTGGTTGATATGTATATGATGATTTTGAGCACGTTAGAACTTGAGTTAAATGCTAGAAATATTCATACTTGCTTTCGGGTTTATGAAATGCATGAATATGAAAAAATCAGAATTTTTTGATGGTTGAATTGATGTTGAAAATTTGAATATTTTTTGGACTGTTTTGGGTTAGCCATGACCGAGCCATGGTTAACCAGTGGTCAAGCCACTTGGCCGACCATGGTCAGCGCCAAGGGTCGACCAGGTCACCCTCGGGGGACCATGGAAGGCTCTCGGGCTAACCATGGTCGGGCCGGTGGTCTACCAGGGTCTTGCCTAGGCGCGACCATGGATGGCTCTCGGGCCAACCACGGTTGTGGCCTTTAGCCGACCAGGTCGAGCCAAGGACGACCATGGCAGCCCTCGGGCAAACCATTGTCAGCCCTTGGCTGACTAGATCGGCAGCCCGACACGTCCATGGTTTCCCTTGGGCGACTTGTGGACGGGCCAAGGCTAGCCGATCAGTCTCGGGACATGGGCCGGTCCCTGGCCCATGACGATTCCCGAGAATTTTCCAAAAAAAAAATTCTAATTTTCAGACCCGGTCCGATTTTGATAAATCGGGGGTAAGCCGATTCAATTTCAACTAATCAAGATTAAACCGTCCGGTTTCGATAAACCAGATTTTTTCCCAAATTTAAGCAAGATAAAAGTTGGAACTAATTTGGTTGGTTGATAACATAGTGTTTGATAACATGATTGATTTCACTATGTTGTGTAGCTTAGCCCGTCTAGATTTCGGTTTATTTTGCAACTAGTGTAGTTGCTTTGGTTTGTAATTTGATTACGACCTGCATGTCGTTGTATTTTTTGTAATTTCATTTATTAATGTAATTATGAAGACCAACGCAAGAAAGAAATCAAGACGGAGTTGGTGGAGTTCCTAAGGAGGCTCGAAGCCAGTGGGAGTCCACAAGGAAAAGACGAGCACAAATATGAAGATTTAATCTTCATTTTTCTTAGTTTTTGACGGGCTAGGTTGTACATATTTATTTACATTTATGTTTGAATGTATGTTTAGTTTAAATACATGATTTAATGTAGTTTAAACTATCACCCACATGCGGAAGATTAAAACTGGAATTTAATCAGATTTTCATGTAATTGGACTTGGAATCATCTTTGCATCGATAAGTAGTTGATGATTCCAATTAAGATTGTATCGATATACAATCAATAGTATTAAAACACTTATTCGCAAGTAATTACAAGTCAAGTGAGATACCACCCAAACCTCAACACTCAAAAAGCATTCAAACCTGTGAGTGGGTGCGCCTACGCGGAGCACTCATATGGGAGAGTGTGGGATGAGATGGGCAGTTTGTTATGGATGTCGTGCACCTACGCGGAGCATCCACATTAGAACTGGGTCATAGTTGAGTTTTGGTAGACTTGTCTACGATTGTCAAATAGGGCTAACCTAGGGTATCAAAATAGAGTATGCCGTGTACATTTTATGTACAAACCCCAGCTAGAAATTACATGGACTTGTAATTGGATGAGTTATCCTACCTTGGTACCATCGGGTTGGAGCGGTAAGCCTACGTTCACTTCAATCAAGGGTATGCGAGGGTCATGGTTCAGATTCTAAAGTTTAGAATCAGAAAAGTGTTTTAAAGCTCAATCTCCAACTTGAATTTTAAAAAAAATGAATGTTCTTTACCGTGTAGAATTGAATGGAAAACACAACACTTTCTGGCAACAGCGCATTGAGGGCTCTTATCGAGCAGGACAAACTCAATGGCTTGAACTTCCTTGATTGGGAGAGAAGCTTAAGACTAGTTCTCAAGCAAAAACGTAAGGATTAAATTCTTACCCAGGAACCACCTGTAAAGCCACCGATGAACGTCGCTAGGGCACTAAGAATACTTATCAAAAGTTCCTTTGTGACCAAATCGATGTGTCATGCATTATGAGGGGCAGTAAGGTGCCAGAGTTGCAGAATCAGATCATAGACATTTCAGATGACCCTCGTGCCTGAAAGGAAGAGGTCAAGGAAATGTTCAAGGAGAAAGCTCGTGTCGAAAGATATGATACTTTCAGAGAACTTATCTCCTGCAAGCTCAAGGCTGGAGCCCCTGTCAGTCCTCATGTCTTGAAGATGAAACATCTTCTGGAACGCCTAACCATACTCGTTCTTGGTGTTCAGAAGGAAATGGTCGCAAATTTTATGCTGCAGTCACTTCTAGATGCATATAGTGATTTCGTAGCAAATTACAATATGCGTAACTTGGACAAGTTTGTGTCAGAGCTCCATGGATGCTTGTGACCGTTGAAAAGAATCTCAAGGGCAAAGGCAAGGAGGTTCTTATGGTCAATAAGAAGGTCAGTTTCAAGAAAACTTACAAGGGTAAGGATAAATCCCATGAGCACCTTGCAGGGCAGATCAGACACCCCAAGGGTCTAAAGGTTCAAGCACCTCCCAAAGCTGTTGTGAAGGCTAAGAACAAAATAGAGGAGGTCTGCTATCACTGCAATGAGCCAGGACACGGGAAGAGGGATTGCAAGCAATACAAGGATCATGTGAAGAAGAGTGGGCATTCATGTCTTCAGGATCATGTATTTACGTTGTTGAGCTTAATCTCTATAACGTAAATAAGAAAAGGCTTAAGTCTGATGATTTAAACCAAATTGTAATATTGCATTGTCGTTTAGGGCACATAGGCGAGAAACACAATTTAACACTTCACAAGTGTGGACTTTTAAGTCTTCTTGAATTCACTCAAATTAAAATATGTGAATCTTGCCTAATGGGCAAAATGACAAAGGCACCTTTCACGAGTTTAAGTGAAAGAGCGAGAGCCTTGTTAGGTCTAATACATTCTAACGTATGTGGACCTATGAGTACTCAGGCCAGAAGAGGGTTCAACTTAGTATTGAACCAGCCTGGATAAAGTATCAAGTTACTTTGTACCGATCAAGGTGGTGAATACTTGACCCGGGAAACGGCCGCATTCATTTTGAATCGGGCTCCGATAAAGACAACGAAAGTACACCTTGTCATAGTCATTCTGACACCCATTACCGTGGATGTGTGCGCCTTCGCGTAGTATTCATTGGGATGCGAGCTGAATAAAGTGATCATTTTTATTTGGATGCGTGCGCCTCCGCGTAGTAGCCAAATAAGAATTAAACCAAAGTCACGGAAGGTACACCACATGACACTCATTACGACTCCCTTTACCGTGGATGCGTGCGCCTTCGCGTAGTACTCGTAGGGGTGCGAGCAGGATGAGATGGTTAATTCTATTTGGATACTTGCGCTTTTGTGTAATAGCCAAATAAGAACTGTACCATAGTCATATATGGTGTGGGAAACATCCTAATATGTTTTTCCTAATGATATGGGTTGCAGGGTTGCTTGCATTCAAATCAGATAAGTGTGTCTTCATAATGTATCTTTAGGAAACTAAGAGATACAACTTCTACAAACTAAGTGAGAACAAGGTTTTGCTGCTCGAGGTGAGGTGTTTTTGAAAAGGGGTTTTATTTCCAAAATAGCTAGTGGGAGTGCCGTGCATCTCGAAGAAATTCGAAAGAGTATGAATCCGCCTGAAGTAATTCAGGAGTCCACTATGCAATATGTAGAAGTGCAGGAGCCTCAGGTGGCCGTAGATTAAGAACCAATTCCTACAGAAATTCCTGATGGTCCAAGGAGGTCTGAAAGATCTCGTCATGTTCCTGTCAGATATGGCTTTCCAGCCACTGAGAGAAACGATTTGATAGTTGTGGATCAGGATGATCCACCAACCTTTCAACAAGCCTTGGCTAGTACCGACTCTGATAAATGGCAGGAAGCCATGAATGAGAAGATGAAATCCATGTATGATAACCAAGTCTGTATTGGGTTGATCAAACCCCTAGGATAAAGCCCATCGGTTGTGAGTGGGTCTATAGGATCAAGACCAACATGGATGGAAATCCTCAGACCTATAATGCTATGTTGGTTGCAAAAAGTCATCGTCAGATTCAAAGTCTGGATTATGATGACACCTTTTCACCAGTAGCAATAGTTAAATCGATATGGATTATTCTTACAATAGCTATGACAGATGGATGTCAAAACCACCTTCCTTAACGGGAACTTACAAGAGGGTGTGTATATCACACGACCTGTGGGTTTTGTACATCCAGAAAATTCCGGATAGATGTGCAAGCTGCAAAGATCCATTTATGGATTGAAGCAAGTTTCACGGAGTTGAAATCTTTGTTTTGATGAAGCTGTAAGAGAATTCGGCTTCATCAAGAATGAAGATGAACATTGCGTTTATAAGAAAGCGAGTGGGAGTAATATTGTATTTCTGGTGACTACTCATCGTGAAAGACATCCCGAGCTTGCCACCAAAGCTTGGTTAGGGAAGTGCTTCTCGATGAAGGGCTTAGGTGATGCTGCATTTATTTTGGGAATCAGGATCTATAGAGATCGTCCAAAAGGATTTTGGCCTAAGTAAGAGCACTACATAGATAAAGTGTTGAGAAGATTCTCAATGCTTGAATCTAAGAAAAGGATACATACCCATGCATCATAGCATTAAGCTCAGCAGGACACAGTGTCCTAGTACACCTGATGAGCTGAGCAGATTAATAAGACCTCATATGCTTCGGCTGTAGGATCTATCATGTATGCCATGGTATGCACTCAGCTGTACAAACAGACTCAAATCTAACCCCGACCAAGAACACTGGACTGCTGTCAAGCCCATCCTTAAATATTTGAGAGGACTAAGGATGCATTCCTAGTGTATGTGGGTGTGGATGGAGAACTAGCAGTCAAAGGACATGTTGACGCTAGTTTTCAGACAGATCCTGATGACTTCAAAACTCAGTCAGGATATGTTTTGTGTTGATCGGTGGCGCTTTCAGCTGGAAGAGCTTTAAGCACGCCACTAATGCCGACTCTACAACGGAGGCTGAGTATATAGCTGCACTGGAAGCATCTAAAGAGGCCGATGGATTAGAAGCTTTTTGATCTGATTAGGTGCAACGCCGTGAGCGTCTGATCTGATAAGCTTGTTGTGTGCAACAGGGGAGGGGGCATAGCAATTACTCAATAGCCCAAATTCCACAACAGATCCAAACATATACTACAGAAGTATCACCATATCAGAGAGATCATTGATCGAGGTGATATGGAGATTAGTTATGTTTCGACTGATGATAATATGGCTGATCCCTTGACGGAGGCTCTACCGGAGCCTAAGCATGAGGAACATGCAAGGTCTATAGGAGTAGATCGGAACTTAGATTGGATCTAGGGGCAAGTGGGAGATTGTTGGAATTGTGCCCTAATCCAATGTAAAAGTGATCTACAGTTGTAATGTTTTATCATCTTTCGAATAAATAAATCGACATTATATTACTAATGTGTTATAGTAATATATTAAATATAGTTTGATCTGTATCATTATGTGTGTCATCACTAATAGTAGAACTGCGGATCTTAACGAATCATATTTAATGCGTCCATGGTCAGTTAAGCTTTATCATAAGCGACAAGTATGATGCTAACTCTTTGTGATCACACTCTACTAATCATGGCAAGGCGAGTGCCGGAGTTAGATCATAGATATCATCAGGGGAATGATATTGGACGACCCGATGGTGAGTATGTAGCATAGATGTTGTCATGAGCATACTCATATATCATAGTTTGTCATTGTATCCTTAGACCGAGGAGTCTTTTTGATCACTGTGTAATAAGTATATCATTTTTACCTAGTCTACCCTTACCTGTAAAAGGGTAGCCGTAAGGTTTATGATTGGCTTAGGTATAAGTTACATGAGTGAACTCGAAAGACGGCTAAATGATTTATCCCTCATACTCCGGTATGAGAATGATATCTGTTTAGGCCACTTGATGAGTATGACTGAAGTATATTGCATGGCCATGCGGGTGATATTTAGTATCCGTTTTCAGTCATCTTAGATATCAAGAAACAATAATTGGTAGATAAGGATGACGGTTCTATACCTTATGATCAATCTGGATATTGGGTGATAAGAGGATAGTGACATGGACGATAAGTTGTTAAATCGAATCATTAATAATCATGGACGTTGGGTAATCATAATGTCTTGCTAGAGGCCACTTATGATGGAAAGGGAAAAATTGTAATTTTTCCCGTCTGCCAACGGGTCGTGAGCCTATAGGGTCACACACTTTAAGCAAGGTATAGAAAAAGGGACTTGTAAAGTCAGTATACAAGAAGTTTGAGAATTGGGAAAGTTCACTTTCCAGTTTAGTTAAATCAGAGCGGATTAGACAATTTACGACCTAGGTTATAAACCAGATGGTTGAGGAAATTGGTTTAAATGGATTTGAGCCGGTCTAGCTAAACCATTTAGTTAGAACCAAAGTCTTAATGAACCTGAATGGTTTAATTAAATGGATTTACGAGATTGGGCTTTAAGCCCATTTGGTTATTATTTTGAAAAAATAATAAAACAAATAGATTAAGGGAAGTTATACTTAGTTCATGCATGAAATTTTCTTCCCTATTATTCTCCAAGTGTGGTCGAACGTCCCCTTCCCCCCTCTCTCTCTTGTTCTTGCTTCTTCTTCTTCATTTTCTAGTAAAAAGTGTAGAAGAAGGAAAATAAAAGCTTGCTTGTGTGGACTTAATAGAGAAAACAATTCTTATTGCGTTTTGGTGATTTCGATCAAAAAAAGGTATAATTTTAGGATTATTCTTTATCTCTTACGTGCTGGAATTTTCATAACATGATGATCTCTATCTTAGTTCATGAATTCCTCGGTTAATTTATGCTTTCGCTTGCATGAAATTAATTGTATGGAACCTGAGGATTTCCTTCACTTATATCAAGCATCGATTAGAGGAAAATGAATTATGGTGGAGACAAATTATATGGATAAGTCAGAGCATGATGATTTGGGTGAAAATATTACTCAACTAGATGCATCAGATTTTTATGCCGACGATGATGAAAACATGGGAAAGTGATCAGTGATGTATGTGAGAATGCGTTTTGTACTATTATTATACTATTACATTAGTTTGGTTATAGCTGGAAATTGTTTCTTTTTAGAATTTTGGACTGATATGGTATTTTGTTTTTTTAAAAGGATATGGATTGTAGACATGATTTATCCTCTTGCGAAATGTATAATGATATATGCATTGTGGACTATGTCACTACACACTATACTAAAGGATAGAAAATATTTTTCTTGTCTAACCTTTGTTTACGGAAATGTTAACATTATCATGAGTTCTGCAAATATAATAGAAGGCTCCGGAAGAGCTATTATATTATTAAGGAATGAGACAAAGCTAATAATTCATAATGCATTATATGCAAGTAGATCCAGATGAAATCTACTCAGTGTTAAGGATATTCGCAATAATAGTTATCATATTGACACCATGAGTGAAAATGAGACTGAATTTCTCTACATCACTTCAAATAAGCTTGGTGAAAAGCAAGTACCCGAAAAATTACTCATCCTATCATCTGGGTTATACTATACAACTATATGAATAGTTGAAGCTTACACTATATTGAACCAAAAGTTCTCCAAACCAAATATTCAGAGGATGTGGCATAATCGCCTTGGTCATCCAGGATCAAAGATGATGCGTATAATTATTGAAAATTCATATGGACATACATTGAGAAACCAGAAGATCTTATTGTTCAATGAAATGACTTGTACTGCTTGTTCACAAGGAAAGTTAGTGGTCCGACCATCCCAAACCAAGTTTAGTATCGAATCCCCGTCATTCTTACATATAATTCATAAAGACATATGTGGCCATATTCATCCATCAAGTGGATCATTCAGTTATTTTATAATTTTGATTGACGCAACTAGTAGATGGTCACATGTTTGCTTATTTTAACTCGAAATGCTGCTTTTGCTTAACTTTTGGCACAAATTATTAAATTGAGGGCACATTTCTCTGATCATCCAATTAAGTATATTTGCCTTGATAATGCAGGTCAGTTACATCTAAGACGTTTGATGATTAGTGTATGTCTTTGGGTATTGATATTGAACATTTTGTTCCCATGTTCATACATAAAACGGTTTAGCAGAATCATTCATTAAACATATACAAACAATTGCACGTACATTATTATTGCAGTCACAATTACAAGTATCTGCTTTGGGTTATGCTGTTCTACATTCTTCTTCTTTAATTCGTTTAAGACCTAATGCATATCTTCAATACACCCCAATGCAACTTGCTTATGGATATTAACTTGATATATCCCACTTAAGAACCTTTGGTTGTGCTGTACAAGTGCTTGTAGCACCCCCTTTACGCACAAAATGGGACCCCAACGACGATTGAGAATCTATGTTGCCTTTGATTCAACATCTATTATCAGGTATTTTGAGTCCCTTACAGATGACCTATTTACTGCAAGTTTTGCAGATTGTCATTTTGATGAGACAATATTCCCACATATGGGTGGAAATACAAAGCCCTCTAAAGTTAGGCATGAATTTGGGTGGACAATAAACTATATATCTCATCTAGATCCACATAAATCACAATGTGATAAAGAAATACAAAGAATAATACATTTGCAAAATGTTGCAAATCAAATGCCTGATGCATTTACAGATAAATCAAAGATGACAAGGTCATATATAGAAGCTATAAACACGCATGCAAAAATCAAAGTTACTAATGATAGTGCAAAGGCAGCAATTGCTTCCTCTAGTGCACGCCAGAAGCGTGGGAGGCTGGTAGGGGCAAAGATATTGCTCCTCGAAAATGAAAGAATCAAGCAAATAACGATTTAGTTCTAGTAGAAACACAAGTTCTTGAAGAATTGCCTTGTCCTGAAGAACCATCGAATTTCGTGGAACCATCAATCCATAAAGAATATGAAAATCCTGAAGAATTAAGTGAATAGAGAATTGAAAAAATAATCATGAATTATTCCCACATAGAGGAATCTTGGGATCAAGAATCAGTTGTCGTTAATGAAATGTTTTCATTTTCAGTAGCAAATGAAGTAATAAAAGACATTTATTTTGAGACACGAAATATTGATGAGTGTCGTAAAAAACATATTGGCCAAAATGGGAAGAAGCAATTCAAGCAAAATTAACTTCATTGATGAAACGCCAAGTATTTGGTTCCATTGTTCAAACTTCACATGATGTTAAACTAGTTGAATACAAATGGGTGTTCACAAAGAAAAAAAATGAGAAAAATAAAATTGTCTGATATAAAGCAAGACTTGTAGCTCAAGGTTTTTCTCAACGACCTTGAGTTGATTTTGATGAAACATATTCACCGGCGATGGATATGATCACCTTTAGAAACTTGATTAGTTTAGCAGTCTCTAAAGGGTTAGATATGTATCTAATGGATGTAGTCAATGCATACTTATATGGTACTTTAGATACCAATATTTTTATGAAACTCCCCGAAGGATTTAAACTACATGAAACAAAGAGAAATAGTCCGAGAAGCATGTTTTCAATAAAACTATAGAAATCCTTGTACGGACTAAAACAATCTGGAAGAATGTGGTACAATCGTCTCAATGAATATCTGACAAGGGAAGGGTACAAAAATAACATCGTAGTGTGTATTCATTAAGAAAACAAATTATGAATTTGTACTTGTAGCAGTATATGTTGACAATATGAATTTAATTGATACTTCTGAAGAGATACTGAAAACTGCATAATATTTGTAGAGGGAATTCGAGATGAAAGAGTTAGGAAAAACAAAATATTGTCTCGGCCTACAGATCGAGCACATTTCGGATGGAATTTTGATCCATCAATCCACATATATTGAGAAATTCTTGAAGCGTTTCAACATGGATAATGCCCATCCACTCAATACTCCAATGGTCGTTCGTTCTCTTGACCCTAAAAAGATTCTATTCGCCCCAAAGAAACAGATGAAGAAAGACTTGATCCTGAAGTTCCATATTTAAATGCTATATGGGGCTTTATTATATCTGGCTCAATGTACAAGACTTGACATATCTTTTGCGGTAAATGTACTTGCCAGATTCAGTTCAGAACCGACTAGACGACACTAGAATGGAATTAAACACATATTTCGCCATTTAGTTGGAACTAAATATTTGGGGTTATAATATTAAAAATAAACGAAGAATGTTGGTCTACTTGGATATGCAGATGTTGGATGTCTTTCAGATCCGCATAAAACGCGCTCTTAAACAGAGTATACATTTACGTGTAACGAGACAGCAATTTCATGACGCTCTGCAAAGCAAACTTTGGTTGCAAAATCTTTAAATCATTCAGAAACTCTTGCATTACATGAAGCTAGTAGAGAATGCGTATTCCTAAGGTCAATCATTCAACACACACGAGGCACTTGTGGGATTTCGTCAATAACAACTTCTCATTTTATGATATATGAAGACAATGCAGCTTGTATTGTTCAGATTAGAGGAGGATACATGAAAGGAGAAAGAATCAAGCACATCTCACCAAAATTCTTTTACACTCATGAACATCAGAAGAATCATGAGATTGATGGCACTAGATTCATTCTAGTGAAAACTTCGTAGATTTGTTCACTAAACACTTGCCAACATCTACCTTTGAAAAACTGGAGTATGGAATCAGCGTGCGTCGACTTAGCAAGCAACTGAAGTAATTCTTTTCATAAATCATTGGGAGCAACAATCAGGGGGAGCAAGAAAATTGGAAGACAATCGAATTCTACACTTATGTGCGATGAGACCCTTGGTGGACCATGGAATGCCCTAGGGCAGACCATGGTCGGCACCAAGGGCCGACCAGGTTGCCTACGGGCGACCATGGCAGCCCTCGCGGGCTACCATGGTCGCCCTCGCGGGCAACTAGGGTCTGCCCTAGGGGCGACCATGGCAGCCCTTGCGGGCCACCATGGTCGCTCCCGCGGGCGACCTTGGTTGGGCCGGTTCGACTCGACCAGATTTGAGCTTAATCGGCTGGTTTGCGAGAGTATTTAAAGCCTTAAAATTTTATTTTTCAAATTTTGTTCGGTTTCGATAAACCAGCGTGAACCAGTTCAAAATTCAATTAATTAATTAAACCGCCTGGTTTCAATAAACTGGAATTTTTCCACACTTAAGAAAGATAAATTTAGAAAAGTTTGTTGTTTGATAAGCATGCTGAGTGATCACATGATCTTTGATAACATGATGTTTTCCACATGATGTATAGCTAAGCCCTCTAGACTTGTAATTTTAATTTCGGTTTTGCAACTTGCGTGTTGCTAAGTTTTGGGTTGTAGTAAATACGGCCTGCGTGTCGTGATTTGTAATTTCTTTATTTTATTTAAATTTGTAATCACGAAAATCGATGCAAGATACAAGTCAAGAGGAAGACTCGAAGTTTGGAGAAGGCTCGAAGCCAATGGGAGTCCACAAGAATGGAGCAAGTCTGGACCTTGAAGACCAAGTCTTTAGGATCAGTTTTGCTAGATTCTTAGGAACTTAAGATGGGCTTAGTTATGCATGATTTACCGTTACATTTATATGTTGTGAATGTATGAATGTATGAATGTACGATAGTTTTAATACACAAGTTTATGTATGATTAGCTATCACCCACATGCAAAGATTAAAAAACGGTATTTAATCAGACTGCATGTAACCTGCTAAGGGATCATCTTTGCATGAATTTGCAATTGATGATTCCAGATTAAGATTGTATCGATATACAATCATATTGTTATAATTCACTTAAACGCAAGTAATTACAAGTCAAGCGTGATACCATCCAAGTTTGGGCACTCAAAAGGGCTTTGAGCCTATGGATGTCGGTATGCCTCTACGTAACATTCATAGAGGAGAAGTCTGGATGAGATGGGCAGTTCTATGTGGGTGCGTACGCCTCCGCGTAGTAGCCACATTAGTTCTGTCCATAGTTCAAGCTTGGTAGACTTGTCTACGATTGTCAGAAAGGGCTGACCTAGGGTATTAGTATAGGGTATGCCGTGTACTTTTAGTATAGACCCTAACCAGGAATTACATGGTTTTGTAAATGGATGTATTCCTAACTTGATACTCTGAATTGGAGCAGTAAGCCTCCGTTGACTTCAATTGAGGGTATGATAGGATCCTGGTTTAGATTCTAATGTTAGAATCAGATAAGTGTTTTAAACTGAATCTCCAACTTGAATTTTAATTAATTTTAATTACAACACAAAGGAGTAATAGCGCACTGAGAGTCCAGATTGAGGACAAACTCGAGGGCGTGAATTACTCAGATTGGCATGGAAACTTGAGGCTTGTACTCAAGCATGAACGCAAGTAGTATATCCTTAACACGGAACCACCTGTTGAGCCACCGCTGAACGTCGCTAGGGCACTAAGGATACTTATCAAAGTTCCTTAGTAACCAAATCGACGTGTCATGCATTATGGTGGGCAATAGGATGCCAGAGTTGCAGAAGCAGTTCAGGAATGTTTCAGATGACCCTCATACCTGTAAGGCAGAGGTCTAGGAAATGTTCAAGGAGAAATTTCGTGTCGAAAGATATGATACTTTCAGAGAACTTAACTCCTGCAAGCTTAAGGCTGGAGCCATGTTAGTCCCCATGTCAAGAAGATGAAATTTCTTCAGGAAAATCTAACCATACTCGATTTTGATGATCAGGTGGAAATGGCTGCGAATTTTATGTTGCAGTCACTTCCAGATACATATAGTGATTTCGTAGTAAATTACAATATGCATGACATGGACAAGTCCTTAACAGAGCTTCATGGGATGCTTGTGACCGCCAAAAAGAACCTCAAGGGAAAGACCAAGGAGGTTTTTATGGTCAACAAGAAGGTCAGCTTCAAGAAAGCTGATCAGGGTAAGGGTAAGGCCCCTGAGCACCTTGCAGGGCAGATTAGACATCCCAAGCGTTCAAAGGTTCAAGCAGCTCCCAAAGCTGCTGTGAAGGCTAAGGACAAAAGGGAGGAGGTCTGCTATCACTGCAATGAGCCAGGACACAGGAATAAGTGATTGTAAGCAATACAAGGATCATGTGAAGAAGAGTGGGTATCCACGTCTTCAGGATCAGATATTTACGTTGTTAAGCTTAATCGCTATAACGCAAATAAGAAAAGGCTTAAATCTGATGATTTAAACCAAGTTATAGTCTGGCATTGTCAGTTAAGGCACATAGGCGAGAAACGCATTTCAACACTTCATAAGTGTGAACTTTAAGTCTGTTTGAATTCACTCAAACTGAAAGATGCAAGTCTTGCCTAATGAGCGAGAAACGCATTTCAACACTTCACAAGTGTGGACTTTTAAGTCCGTTTGAATTCACTCAAATTGAAAGATGCAAGTCTCGCCTAATGGGAAAAATGACAAAGGCACCTTTCACAGGTCTATCTGAAAGGCGAGTGACTTGTTAAGTCTAATTCATTCCAACGTATGTGGACCTATGAGTACTCAGGTCATAAGAGAGTTCAAATAATAGTTGACTCTGGAAACGGCCGCATTCATTTTGAAACTGGCTCCGATGAAGACAACGATAGTACACCTCGTGACAGTCATTCTGTCTCCCATTATTGTGGATGCGTGCGCCTCTGCGTAGTATTCATTGGGATGCGAGCTGAATAAGGTAATCAGTTCTATTTGGATGCGTGCGCCTCCGCGTAATAGCCAAATAAGAGCTGGACTAGAGTCACAGACGGTACACCACATGACACTCATTACGTCTCCCGTTACCATGGATGCGTACGCCTTCACGTAGTATTCATTGGGATGGGAGCGGGATGAGATGATTAGTTCTATTTGGATGCGTGCGCCTTCGCGTAGTAGCCAAATAAGAAATGGACCATAGTCATATATGGTGTGGGAAACATCCTAGTATGTTTTCCTAAAGATTTGGGTAGCAGAGATGCAGGCATCCAAATCAGACAAGTGTATCTTCGTAAGATATCCTTAAGTAACTAAGAGATACAACTTCTACATACCCAGCGAGAACAAAGTTTTTGATACTCAAGGAGGGGTATTTTTGGAGAAAGAATTTATTTTCAAAATAGCTAGTGGGATTCTCGTGCATCTCGAAGAAATTCAAGAGGGCACGGAACAGCCTGAAGCAATTCAGGAGCCTGCTATGCAAGATGTAGAAGTACTGGAGTCTCAGATGGTCGTAGATAAAGAATCAATCCCTACAGAAATTTCAGATGGTCCAAGGAGGTCTGAAAGATCTAGTCATGTTCCAGATAGATATGGCTTCACAGCCACTGAGGGAAATGACTTGATGTTGGTGGATCAGGATGATCCAGAAACCTTCAGAAAAGTTTTGACCGATCCAGACTTCGAAAAATGGCAGAACGCCATGAATGAGGAAATGAAATCCATGTATGACAACCAAGTATGGTGCTTGGTTGATCAAACCCTTGGGATAAAACCCATCGGTTTTGAGTGGGTCTATATGATCAAGACTGACATGGATGGAAATCCTCAGACCAATAAGGCTATGATGGTTGTAAAAGGCTATCGTCAGATTCAATGCATGGATTATGATGACACCTTTTCACCTGTAGCAATGGTCAGTTTAATCTTGATTATTCTTAGCCATAACTATGGCAGATGGATGTCAAAACCCCTTCCTTAGCAGGAACTTACTAGAGGGCGTGTATATCACATCCTGATGCCTGTGGGTTTTGATAAAGCTGTAAGGGAACTCGACTTCATAAAAAACGAAAGTGAGCCTTGCGTACATAAGAAAGTGAGTGGGAGTAATATTGTATTCTTGGTATTTATTCATCGGGAATGACATCCCGACCTTGCCACCAAAGCTTGGTTAGGTTTATCGATGAAGGACTTAGGTGATGCTACATTTATTGTAGGCATCAGGATCTCTACAAATCATTCCAAAAGGATTTTGGGCCTAAGTCAAAACATGTTGTTAAGTCAGAACATGTACATAGGTAAAGTGTTGAGAAAACTCTCAATGCTTGATTCTAAGAAAGGATACATACCCATACATCATGGCATTAAGCTCAACAAGCTCAAGAGTCCTAGCACTTCTGATAAGCTGAGCAGGATGAGTAAGATCCCTTATGCTTCAGCTGTGGGATCCATCATGTATGCCAAGATGTGCTCGAGACTGGAAGTCTCGTTTGCACTAAGTTGTACCAGCAGATTCCAATCTAACCCTGGCCAATTACACTGGATTGCTGTCAAAGGTCATCCTCAAATATTTGAGGAGGACCAAGGAGGATGTAGATAGAGAACTAGAAGTCAAAGGACAAGCCGATGCTAGTTTTCAGCATATCCAGATGACTTAAAAATTCAGTCAGGATATATTTTGTGTTGAGTGGTGGCGCTTTCAGCTGGATAAGTTTTAAGCAAGCCAAAATTGCCAACTCTACAACGGAGGCTGAGTATATAGCTGCAACAAAAGCGGCTAAAGAGGCCGTATGGATTAGAAGCTTTCTGATCGGATTAGAAGCTTTCTGATCGGATTAGATGCAACGCCGCGAGCATCTGATCCGATAAGCTTGTTGTAGGACAACATAGGTTCCGTAGGTATTGCTCAAAAGCCCAGATTCCACAACAGATCCAAACATATACTCAGCAGGGATCACCTCGTGAGAGGTATCACATATAGAGGTGATGTGGAGATTAAACACTATTCGACTGATGATAATATGCCCGATCCCTTGATAAAGGCTCAGCCGCAGCCTAGGCATGAAGAACATGTAGGGTCTATGGGAGTAGATCAGAACTTAAATTGGAACCAGGGGCAAGTGGGAGATTGTTAGAGTTATACCCCAGTCCAATATAAAAGTGATCTACAGATGTAATGTTTTATCATCTTTCCGAATAAACGAATCGGCATATATCACTAATGTACTGTAGTAATATATTGAATGTAATTTGATCTATGTCATTATATGTGTAACCACTAATAGTAGAACTGTTGATTAGAAAGAATAACATTTGATGAGTCCCTGATCAGCTAAGCTTCTTTAAGAAGCGATCAGTATGAGACCAACTCCTTGTGATCATGCTCTACTGATCATGGCAGAGTAGAGTTATATCATATATATCATCAGGTTGATGATATCGGACAACCCGATTGTGAGTATGCAACATAGGTACTGCCATGAGATACTCACATATCGTAGCTTGTCATTATATCCTAAGACCAAGGAGTCTTTGTGTGCACTATGTAATGAATCTCTAAGGTTGACCTAGTCTAACGTTGCCTGTAAAAGGGTAGCCATAACGACTGTGATTGGCTTGGTTATTAATTGGATTAGTGAACTCGAAAGACGTCTGAGGGATTTATCACTCATACTCCGGTATGAGAAAGATATCCGTTTATGTCACTTGATGAGTATGAAGGAATAGCACGCCCGTGCAGGTGATACCTTAGTATCAGTTTTCAGTCATCTCAGATATCAAGAAACAGTGATTGATAAATTAGGGTGACGGTTCTATGCCTATTGATCAATCTGGATATCGGTTTGACAAAATGACAGTGACATGTACGATAACAGATTAAGTCGAGTAATCGATAATCACGAACGTTGGTTAATCATAATGTCTTGCTCGAGACCACTTATGATGGAAAGGGTAAAAAAGTAATTTTACCAGTCTGCCAACAGGTCGTGAGCCTAGAGGGTCACACGCTTTAAGTACAATATGTGACAAACAAGCACGGATGATAATTGGGAGAATCCGCTTTTCAGTTTAGTCAAATTGAAAACGATTCGGTTGATTTCTAGCCTAGGTTTATTAACTAGACGGTTGAAGAAATCAAATTAGGGAGATTGGACAGGTTTAGCTAAACCGTAATTAGAACTCAATTAAATGGGTTTTAATTTGGATTTGGCTAAAAAGCCCATTTAGGGTTTTAAGTCATGAATGGGGTTTAATGTTGATTATGAGATTAAATGGGTATATTGTGTAATTATCAAAATGATATTCAAAATCATATTTTTGATAAATACACAATATTTCTTTACCACATATTTTCGGCAATCACTCCCCATCTCTCCCATATTGGCCGACCCTCCCATTTCATCATTCCTCCATTGTCATTTTGTCCTCTTCTTCACAATTTCATTAGCAAGAGATAGTGAGAAAACCTCCCAAGGTTATTGTGCTTGTGTGGACTTGATAGAGAAACACTATACTTGTGTTTTCAATCGATTAAAGGTATGATTTTCATATTTGAAAAGATTACATGTATGCTGAATTTCTCAATAAGATCCTTAGATTATTCATCGATTCACATGGTTAATTCATACCGCCGTATGAAATTAATGTTTGGAACCCATGGGAATCCCTTTCACCTGGATCATCCAGATCCACGATTACCAACTCGTCACCTTCAGACACGAGAAACCTGTATCTAACAGGTGCACGACCAGCTCTCGCTCCTACTCTTCTACAGGATTGTCAAGTGGTTCCCGAGAAACGACATCCTCTATAACCTCATCCAGATCTATAGTCCTCCCACTTTCTGTTTTGGAAATGAATTTCCTTTCCAAAAACACCCCACCACGAACAAAAATTTTTTGTTCTCGGTTGGTTTGTAGAAGTAGTATCCCCTCATTTCCTTGGGATATCTGACAAATACGTACTTATCAGATTTTGGTTCGAGTGTATTTGCAAGTAAACGCTTCACAAAAGCCTCGCAACCTCAAATCTTTAGGAAGGACAAAATGGGCTTCCTCCCATACCATATCCCGTATGGCTTCCCTCCCACTACCTTTGTTGGAGCCTGATTCAAAATGAATGCGGTTGTTTCTAGAGCATAACCCCATAACGAGATTGGGAGATCAGAGTGACTTATCATGGAATGAAGTATGTCCCACAATATTTGATTCCTGCCTTCGGACACACCATCCTATTTTAGTGTTCCTAGCGGAGTCCACTCTGATAATATCCTACATCCCACAAGATGATCATGAAACTCTATGGCCAAGTATTCTCCACTTCAATCTGAACGAAGTGCTTTAATACTTTTCCCGAGCTGGTTTTGTACTTTAGTCTTAAGCTATTTGAATTTATCAAAAGCGTCAGACTTATGTCTTATTGAACAGACATAATCAAATATACTGTATCCTTTACTAAAAGTGATAAAGTAGTTAAAACCGCTCCTGGCAAGTGAACTCATTGGCCCACACACACCGGAGTGTATCAGGTCCAGTAGGTCACCCGCCCTTTCACCTCTCTGGATGAAGGGCGCTCTAGTCACTTTGCCCATCAAATAAGCCTCGCATCTTTCAATTGAATGGAATTCGAATGGACTTAGAAGTCTGCACTTATGAAGTGCTGAAATGCGCTTCTCATTTATGCGACCCAAACGATAGTGCCATATTAGATTTTGGTTTAAATCATCAGATTTAAACCTCTTAGTATTAACATTATAGAGTGTACTTGTGTTAGGGTTTTTATATTCAATATGTATAAACCTTCAACTTCATTGGCACTTGCATAATGAATGTCACTGCGATTTATATTGAAAATCATGTTTTAAAAATGTAACCCTCCTTATCTAGCAAGGTTACAGAAAAAGTTTCTACTAAAAGTAGGTACGCAATACACATTATGAAGTACTAATACAAGCCACTTGGGCTAAACAAGACTAATGGAGCCTACAGCAGTTGCGGCAACACGAACTCTGTTCCCAACTCTGAGGTCCACCTCGTGTTTCCCCAAATCTCTTCTACCTTCCATCCACTGCACATTCATCCATATGTGATGAATCAGAAGTAGAAAGATTTAGCTCTATAAAGAAAATACCTAATAAAGGTGTGGCCCCACCACCCTTCTTCAGATCATCTTGGAACTTCTTGCAATTCTTTTTCCTGTGAGCGGGCTTTTGGCAGTAGAAGCAGTCTCATCTTTGCATCCTTAGCCATCCCTTTAGCCTCAAAAGCCAAAAGAAGTTTAGGAACAAAAAGGCAGTCTCATCTTTGCATGTTCAATTCTTCCTTCAAACTCTAATTGCCTCTAATTGCACAAGTTCAATTCTTCCTTCAAGCTCATCAACCACATCCGATGCAAAGACGGTTCTAAGGGCTCACAACAAGCAAATAAAACAATCCGTTTTTTATATTTGCATGTGAGGTGATTTGCTTGAAACATAAAGCTAGGCATGCAATCTAACACATATCCAATATGCGTAAAATTACTCATGCAAAACTAATCAAGCATAAAATTTAAACGTGCACATAATAGCCTCCTAAACAGTCTCCCACTCGCTTCTTGAGCTCCACCGACTGCAAGCCGATGCTAAGGTCGAGACCGTCTTTCTTCCTCTTTCCCGTCTTTTCGCCTCGAGCAAACGAATACAATAGAATACACGGCTCGCAGGCCGGGAAAGAATAGTTATTACAATTTAGTGGTTCGACGACCAGACCTCAAAAAAATATTTATACGCTAATATTAACGGTTTGCAGACCGTGATAAAAGCGATAAATAAATTAATCGAGCTCGGGGCTATAACGTGCACCTGTCATCAACACATCACACAAGATGTTATCACATAATATGCGAAGTTTCCAGTTTTAATTAATTGCCGAGTTTCCGGTCCGGTTTATCGAAACTGGACCTATTTTCGGTTTATCGAACCGTTCAAAAATGAAATTTTCAAATATTAGATTGCGGGTTCGTTGAGACGGTTTGGAAACACGTCATGACAAACCGAGTGGGCCGAGCCCAATGGCCCGCGCCACAACCACTAATGCACGAGGGTCGGGCGACCCACAACGTCGTTCCTCCACCACCGCCCACGGCCACCGCGTGGCCCGTGCTGAGTTAGGGACGAGTTGTCAACGCCGTTCCGACCATGAAATGGCCACGTCGCCGGCCCGGCTCTGGCCAGCAGAGCCCCCGTCCGGTCATCGGTCCGACTCCCCGAGAGTCCCGTTCCGGTGACCCGAAAAATCCAATATATTCAAAAATTCCAGATTTTGAATAATTTTTCAAAAATTACATTTTTCATGACAATAATCCTAAAAGCAAGAAATAAATCATGTTATCAAACAACATTTGATTTTTAATATAAACCAAAAATAACACATAAAACCTATGAATCCCGGAGTATGCCATGCTTCTGATTCCTCTTTCCTCTATTGGGTCTCGAGTGAGGAAAGAACATCTAGCACGATTAGATTCACAAGGAAAAATATTTTCGGGTTTTACTGTTCAAAACTGCCAGAACCGGATTCTGCAGAGCAGTCACATTTCCGGGCTTGTATCTCCCAAACTAGAGCTCTTTTGGAAATTTTCTATTTCACAAAAGAGGTATCCCTTTGAATTTTCGTTCGATCCCCGCTGATTTCAGATCAATCGAAGTTCATACCAGGGATATATGGCTCATGCCATTTTGGTTGCTGGAACTGGACATCACACCGGATATATGGCAAGAATGGGCTTGAGTCTCCGAGACGCATACGTATCCTCCCCGAGGAATCAAAGCCACGTAGTTTTAGGATTGAGGACTCAAGAGAACACAAGAAATGGAAGAGAAGAGAGCTTGGCCAAGAACACCAAGGGAGGGAGAGAGATCTCTAGGTTGAGAGGAGCCTTTTTCTTTTGTGTGTGGTGTGGAATGATGAGAAGAGATGAGATAATATCATTATAATCCCACTAACACAATAATATAATCATACATTAGGATTAGGATGAGATAAAGTCAAAGTTAGTGGGTTAGGGGAGATGTGATCCAACTAACAAACTAACTAAACTAACTAAGAGAACCATTTGGCCACTTCATGACCAGGTCGTCGCTAGTGGGTAGGTGATGGGCCTTGTGGGCCATGGCCCATTGCCACACCTGCGAGGTCCCGTGCCGTGCCCAACGATGCCCACGCCCTCTCATCCCGGGTATGTCCGACATCACCTGACGTGATCGTTCCCAAAACCCCCGGTCTTGTCCCGATCCGTTTACTTCTCATCATTCACGGGCCCATGGCCCAAAACCCCGTTTTGACCATGTCTCGTGTCATTCTCCCTTTACCAACCTTTGCCATATCGTTCTTTGAGTATTTCCTTCGATGTGATCTTATTAGGCTCATGCGCGTCAGTAGATCGGCGTAAAATTTCATTTTACCAGATTCTACATAAGTGGCGATTAGTGAGACTCTAGAATCGCCCGACTGTGCATGATAACCGACCCTTGTCGATTTAACCTTTCTATCATCTCTTTCACAATCATTTTATCGCTAGATATCCTAATTGAGATAAGGTACAGAGCCGTCATCCTTATTATTCTCAATCACTATTCCTTGATATGTGTGATGACTGAAAACCGATACTTAATATCATGTGCATGGTCATGTGTTACTTTCAGTCACTCTCGATCAAGTGGCCCGAACGGATATCATTCACATACCGTTAGTATGAGGGATAAATCACTTAGTCGTCTTTCGCGTCATTCATGCGGTCTGTCCCCAAGCCAATCCTGGCCGTTATGGAAGCCCTGTTACGGACAACGTTAGGCTCAGGTGAAACTCAGTTGTTTACCACACAGTAATCACAAAGACTCATTGGTCTAAGGATACATGACAAGCTATGACACTGAATATGTTCATGACTTCATCTATGACACATATTTAAACCGGGTCGTCCAATACCATGTCTCACATGATATCTATGATCAGACTCCGGAATCCCATTCCAATGACTAATAGAACGTGAGCCATAAAGAGTAGTCTTTCATACTTGTCGCTTCTGAGAAGCGTAATTGACCAAGGACCCGTCAAGTGTGATTCATCCTGATCTATGGTTCTACTTTGCATGGTGGACATAGATCAGAACACACTTCGACATATTACTTCAACACAAAAGTAATATAAAGTCGCTTTACATTCATTGCAAACGATGATAAAGTACAATATAGACATTTACAGATTTATTACAATTGAACTAGGGCACTAGGACTAACATGTTGTGGGTGCCACATGGCGGCATTGAGAGTGCCCTCTCCCTCTTCACTATCTTGTTGTGGACGGTCTAAGAGCATCTCTAAGGCCATCTTCAACCAAGCCCCAAAACCCCATTTTGGGGACCCAATATATTCCAACCAGTACCAAAAAATGCAAAACTCCATCCCTATTTTGTGGTCAAGCTACAGTGGGTCTCCATATTTGGTGACTCACTGTAGCAGTCCCCATATTTGATATAATAATACTTTAATTTTTTCTTTACAACTTTTATTATCGATAAAAAATAAAATAGAGGAAGAAACAGAGCAGAGGCGAGAGGATTTGCTGCTGTTGTGGCTCTTTGCCGCCATACTGTGGGTTTGATTCGCCTGAGACAAGGGCAGAGTGGCGGTCGTGGACAGAGGGAGCGCCCGACTCAGGCTCCGACGAAAAAGTTGACGAGAGAAAGAGAAGAAAGAGGACATCGAAGGTCTCTTTCTATTTTTTGACACAATCTCTAGTGAGAAAGAAGAGAAAGATGGAAGAGATACAAGAGAGAGGGACGGAAGAATAGACACCGAAGAGGTTATAGTGGTTTTAGGGTTATTAATTAATAATTACTATTACCATAAAATTAATTAAGTGATTTCCTACATTTGCTTTCAATTTAATTTGCGTTTTATATTTTCAACTAACCCAATTAAGTATGTAATTTCGAAAAATAATTCATTAACCCAACTGATTTGTTTTTGTATTTGCTTTCTATTTTTCTTAACCCAATTAATTGCTTTTTGTATTTTCTTTTAATTTAATTTTCTTTCTATTTTTTTCAATTAAGTCAATAATTTTGAGAAGAAAAAAAAATAATTAACTCAATTAGTTAGACATTTAAGTGATTTTTTTATTCCCTCAAAAAATAATTTTTTATTTATTTTCTATTTTTTTTGTTCACTGCAGTTTCAGTCTTAAGTACAAAATAAAAAATAGTATTCAAATTTTATTTCATGTGTGTTATTTTTAATATTTCAATAAATATAATGATTGTCATTCTATAATATTTATTTTCATCCAATTAAATAATTACATTGAATAAAATTTATTGTTGGTGAAATAAATTAAATACTTTTGTGCACATACAATATATTGTAAAATTTTATTAATAATTAGAATTATAGCAAATATATAAAAGAATGTACATGAAATCATTTTAATGATAAAATAATAAAAGGTTGTATTCATGTGACAAGTAATGATAGTTTTGAGGTTTTTGGGTTGGAATGAGATGGGATGAGAACTCAACATTCTATTGTTATTAAGTCATGATTTTGGGTTTTAAAAGTATTTACAACAAATTATTAGTTTATACTCAATATTAAACTAAAACTAATTTAAGAAAGGAACATTGTAATTAGAATTAAGTTTGGTGTCTCACATATGAGTATTTTGGAATTGAAAAGCAATAAATGATATGGATTTTTTGAAAAACGAAAATGAATTATGGAAACCAAAAAATTAATATTTTGCTCTCTACTAATCACCTAACTCTAAACAACCCTTAATACTTCCATTTTTTCTCTACGCATCGGCCGCCTCCTCCACCTCAACCCAAATTAATATACAAATCTCCTCCATCTAAAATTACCCTAATTTTTGCATTTCGTATCGGTTTTCTCCCATTCTTGGCCAATATTGCTCGTCTCTCTATATCCAATCATACCCCAGACGACCGACCAGTGCACGCCAACAAGACCACGCCGAACTGTTGCAGTGCCCCTCTCGTCTCCAACAAACCGGCGAACCGATTACGCTGTCCTCGACGGCAAGAAATCTCCGGCGTCAAGGAGTCGGCAGAAAGAAGTCTGGCGGCAAGGAGCCACGGATTTGAGATCTATTTTTTTATAAATATTATTTTATGGAAGTAAATAAAAGGTATATTATATCAAATATGGGGCATGCTACAGTGAGGCCCCAAAAATAGGGACTTACTGTAGATGAACCCCAAAATGGGGATAGAGATTCGGGGTTTTAGGGACTGATTGGGATATATCATGTCCTTAAAATGCAGTTATGAGGCCTGTTTGGAGATGGCCTTAGAGCATCTCCAACCATGTCCCTATATCCCCATTACTTATTACCCAATCATTAGCAAAAATGAAGTTTTCATCTCCATCTTTCCCAACACAGTCTCCAAAAATATCCCTATTTGTCACATCAAATACTACTTTTCATTATTTTAATAATAAAATCATTACATGTTTTATTTTATTCAAATTTCATAATTACAATACTAATCAATTGTTATAAATATTATATATTCACAACATATTCAGATAAATTACTTAATCTACTCAAAATAAATAACTTATAACAATGACAATTTTATTTATTAAAATATTGAAAATAACAAATGGAATAAAAACATTAAACATTACTAGTTCTCCGAGTTAGCATACTCGTTTCACAAATGTTCAATTAATGCATTTCGAAGTTCAATGTGTGTAGTTTTATCCTTAATTCTTTGTGTCGAGCAAGAAATTCTTCAAACCGAACATTGTTATCAACTGCTATTTCAACGTTAGGAGATCAAATCATTCTTCAATTATCGCATTGACATCACGTTTGTCTTCCACTATCATATTATGCATAATAATACACGAAGTCATGATATCGTGTAATACATCATTATTCCATATTCGTGCAGGTTCATTCACAATTGCAAATCTTAACTGCAAAACTCCAAACGCGTGTTCTACATCACCAAAGAGTGCAAGTTCAGCTTTATCACCAGAATAATCTCATATTTGCATATAGTTTCAAATAAATTCAACCACTATATTAAATGCTGGATATAAATAAAACTCTGCAAATCATTTGATTCAATTAAACCAAACAATTAAATGCAAACAATTCATCTCAATCTAAACTGAACCAACCTATTTAATGCCAAAGATTCAATTGAATCTAAATATCAACTAGATCATCAGTTCATTAAATGTCAATTTGTTTAATTTCATTCAATACAATTTTTTGAATACTAACTAGTTCTTCAGTTCATTTAAATGTTAACTAATGGTATCAATTAGTTTCATTCACAACAGTTCTTCATTTGAAGAATGAAGTTACTAACATTAATCTTTATCCAACCATTTTTCAATAATTAAATACTAACCTTATTTTCAGAATTTAAGTTAATACACTATCATACAAATAAATGTCAACCATTTAATGGTGAAAATTCAAACCAAAAATGTTGAACGTTAATAAATGAATGTTGACAGTTAATAAATACTCAAATTTAAAAAAAACTAGTGTGGGGCCCGTGCGATGCGCGTGCTACCCATAAAATCTTGGTAAAGTATAATTACGAATAAAGTTCTCAATTTTTTTTCTTCTAATTGTTCTTGAAAGTTGAAAACATGACACTTAGCAAGTTTAAGTCTAATTTCCTGAACTTCGACAGATGGTCAATTCTTTAGCTCTACATAACGATTAACATTCTATAATGACACTACAACACCATATGTACTAAAACTACACATCACCCTTAATAACAACTTAATTCTCATATATTAAGTCAAATGATGAAACGTGATAAAAATGTACTAAAAATACGCATCTCTCTTAATTTACTTTATCAGCTAAACCAATTCTTGCAAATAAATATATAAAATTTTATTACTCAATATGTAAATCAAGAACTACACAGAAATACTCATATATTCTTTGATCAAAAGCACTGCCTAATTAGCCCAAATCATTGGTGAAACCAAGTTTGCAAATAAATAAATAAAATTCCATTGTAGGATAAACCTTAACCTATAGTAACTATCATTTATTTATTTTACTAATGTTTTTGTGTGCTCAAAAAGCACCGCCTAATTAGCCCAACGTCCCTGAATAATTCTTAAAGTTGGAACATCAAATAAACACAAACTTGAGCATATAAATTTTTTGCACACATATTTTTTGCCTTTCTTTTCTATTGAGTAATTTTCTTATCAACAAACATCAAAATCAAATACACAACTATTATTGAATAATAGATGAAAAATGGATTTCAGCTTTCATATGCTACTTCTTTGTTACTACCAAACAATTGTTTGTTGATGAGTTAAACAAACTAATAAACCCAAAATTATGAGTGTATTAACTTATGCAAAAGAATAAAACATACAAACAAGTAAAACGTAAAGCAAAAGTAAGAAAATAGAGGTCCAGAACTTATTTCGTGACGTAAGATTAATAAAACTTGCAGTTTCTACAATAACTCAGGCATTCTCATTGAGGGAGAGCATTACACTCCATTTCTATTATCAACATAATAAATTGCTTGCTCTGTTCCTTGAGAACCAACTTGTACCTCTCGTTCCACATTATATTGTGAACAAATAGGAAATTTGGTAAAATAAATAAAACCAACGAAACACAGTACTAAAAATATGTGTCTCCCATAAAAATGCTTCTCGCAGTTCAATAACAAAAGCAATAACACATCGAGCTCATAGGTCGAATTCATTTCTAATTCAATCAACACCACTAATAAGCTAAATATTCTGTCGTACGATGAGTCTCAACACAGCTCGTTTTAGTTCCCGAATTCTAACACGAATCTCCGTAAATTCTATAACCAAACAAATACTATCAATAAGCCTAAAATTATGTCACAAACAACAAAAAACCCGATCCACAAAACCAAGTCTTCATGTCAATCATATGTGAGAAACTAAAATCAAAATTAAGATAAAAAAGAAAAATAAAAAATAGTCTCTACTACAATTCTTGATGATTCAAGAACCACAAAAACATTAGTATCTATATTACTCAAAACTTTGGTATTGAGATAGTTCCATTCCAATTTTCATTACTCATGAAACTCAAAATTCATATGCAAAATTGAGATTAAAGCACTAAAAGAATAGTAAATAATACATTAGAATGAAAGAACACAAAGATGTAACCAAGTTATCATAGGTTATGATACTATCAAGTGAATCTCAGATGAAGCAAATATCAGGTTAATTTTCTCACAAAAGATATTGTTAATATTCTCAGTACAACTTTTCATCCAAAATACATATTCTCGCAACATTCCACCAACATATTTCATGCTAAACTTCAATTTCGAATGCCGCCATCACAATAATTTAATGTAAATTGAAATGACCAAAAATAATGAAGAACTAACTTTAAATTGTTAAACCATGCTGATGAAAAAAATAAATGATAATCAATTCACATGGTATGACATGAATGGTAGGTCATATGCTTATAGCTAAACTCAGAAGTTAGATACCACAAGAAGTTTACATTTTAAGATGATTTACGTGCCTTACATGTAATTTTATTTATGCATGCACCATCAACTATTTAAGTCTCACAATTTTTCCCAATTTCCCCACTAATGATTACATCTTTTATTGAAGTTATTAGCTCAGCCAATTTAGGAAATCATGACAACACCACTATGTTTGCTAGTTGTATAAGGGTGTGGATATCTCCATATTGTTGCACCCAAGATAGAAAATTTCTATAATAAGGTAATATTAAAACAAAGCAACAAAATTGAATTGAATGATAACTTGATATCTAGCCATTATGAATGAATCATCAAGAACAAATAAAGGAATAAAACTGTCAAAAACAAGATAATAATTACAAAGAAATTTTCAAAACAACAAAAAACTATGCAACCTACTAAGTGATGTCAGTATCATCAAAAAAGCAGGATTAAAAAAATAAACTAATGAAAGGTCGATAGGTCGCAACCAAGGTTATGGATATCGGATCGCGGGGATATATCGGTCAGTCGACGAAAAAAGAGATCTGCCAAACTCGAAGAGATCACGGAAAAATTGCGGGAAGATCGCGACAAAACGCATTTTGTAATAAATAAATAATTAAACATATATATTATTTATTAAAAACAAAATGAATGATATTTAATTATTTTTATTTTCAAACTTGTCAATAAACTCGAAGTTCAAACGTGAAATTGAAATAGATGAATGAATGACGGTTTAACTTTTTATTTGTTGTTTATTAACCCAAATTTCAAACTGAAATTGATCAGGTGGACCGAATAAGACCGGATTAGATCAAAAAGACTGAAATTAATTGATTTAAGTTGGAATAGACCAGAATTAATTGATTTGGACCAGATTAGACCGGAATCAATTTGAATTTTGTTGGGTCAACCGGTTTAATCGGTATTTTCATCGATATCGCCCGTTTCGTCTCGAAAAATTTGCAAAAACCGATATATTGTCGGTATATCGGCCGGTCACGAGGATATCTATAACACTAGTTGCAACCTTCCATTAACATTCATTACACCTAATGGATTGACCAAATTCCTCCCTCCCCTCTTTTCTCCAACATCATCATTCTACATTAACATGGAAAATAACTTACGGCTGATTCTCGGAATAATACAATGCCAGATAAGCAATTTTCAATTTTCCTTACTATTTGTGTCAATATGCAGGATCACTCAACTCCAAATACAAATGTACATGCACTGTGCAAGATAGAATTGGTCAAGTCCAAGAAATCTAAATGTACTATGCTAGATATATGTGCAGACTCACATAACTACAAGAACACAACAACTTAGTCTATGCATGATAAGCAAATTTCGATTTTCCTTAAAATTTGTGTCAGAAATCTATAAATACTATGCTAGATATATGTACACTCACACAACTACAAGATCATAGCTACTTAGTTTATGCATGAAAAGCAAATTTCGATTTTCATTATGCAAAATCAATTAAGACCAAGAACAAATCTACATTTACCATACAAAATAGTCAAATCACTTTTAACTCCAATAACAAATCTCTTTAAGATTTGTGTCAATATGTTGTATCAATTACTTCAAGAAAAAATCTACATTTACCATGCAAGATGAGCAAATTTTAAGTTTATGTAGGGATAGTGTCAATAGAATCACTCGATTTCAAGAGCAAATCTACATGTACTATGCAAGATATACCCACACAGCAAACATCAAGATAAAAAATGGAAATATTGAACACTTTTCCATCCTAAAAACAACAATTTTTTCCACCCAAACTAAAAGCACAACCATCTCATAGTAAATAAAAAAATTCACAAACAATATCGGATCATTCTCCTGTTTCTCATTGCGATGAACCATCCAATGCCAAGCTTCAACTCCCCCCATCCAGCGAGTCTTCTTCGATCGTTGGCACCGAGACCCCAGACTACACTGACAATCGGGTTTGTGCTCTTTGTACTCTGGATATCTGCAAATCCCTGCGAATCATTTGAAGCATACTCGAAGCTCATGTGCTAACCGTTCTCGAAGATATGGAGGCCAAAAACAGGGCTTCATGAGCTCGCATAGGCGCCCCTCTACTTTATGTCTCTCTTATTTGCGTCATTTTTCTCTCATATTTGTCTATCAATTATCAGTGTATTTGTCAAATACACTCATAATTGAAAGACAAATATGAGACAAATATGCCCCTCATTTTTGTTGGTGTATTTGTCTCTTTCTTGCTTCCCACTATGAAGATTTAGTTAGTTTCATTAATAAAAAATTTTCTTTCGCTGAACAAAAAAATAACAACATGAAGCAATACTCAACCATTTAATTGAGATGCTAATTGAAACTCAACTACTCACCCATTTTGGAATCTTATTATAACCCCTTAATCATCATAGAAAGCAACCAGCAGTGAGAAACAAAAGAATTGAAGCACCTCATTGTTCAATCTCAACCAAAATAGAAGATTGAACATTTTCCCAAACTAAAGGTAACAGGCGCCAACAATCACAAACGAAAAAACGCAAATCTCGGTTCTGTTATTTCTAAAATAAATGACTCGCACAATCATCCAAAAGCACATCAAACTCAGGCAATATACTCATCAAGTGCATGATCATTACTCCATGATACTACAAGCGCCTTGACAGTATAATAAAACAAAACCATAAACACTTACAATCCTGCAAGTTAAGATAAAAATAATTAATATTGTGTAACCAATCTCACCGCATCAGAATCGTAATCTGGAAGCTTGCTCGTGTTTCGTCTTCCATGCGGCCAAGTCCATGTTGTAGTAATTATCTAGATGAAATATGAAATCATCCATAAATAGCGAATCAAACTCTATAAAGTTGAGTTCTTGACCTGCATTTTCATTAACACCTAGATCGTCTCTCAATATGATCAATTATAAGTATTCTATCAAACTTTACTTTCAAGATACAATAGAGAAGTTGAGTCATCAACAAAACTATTATGGAACATTATAAAACAAAATATAGATAACAGGTCTGGTATGAAATGGAAAAAAATTAACCAATTAAAAAAAGAAACAGAATTATTCTCCTACTTTATATCTCTTTTACATGGTAAGACTTGGTTTGAGGTCCATCCCGAGATCCCCTTTGTGTAATTAATTCTCATTGTTGATTGAAAAAAAAATGAACATAAAAAGGCTGATGATCAACCATCTCAAAAGGATAACCAATGCCATAAGGATAGAATAATACATAATCAATGCACGACCAAAATGCAAATGGATAGATAAAATATAGATATGTGCAATCACCTTCTATCTGATGGGCAGAGTTGAGTCCCTTACTGGTGAACCTTTTCCACGTGAATGGACATAAGAACTATGCAGAAGCACGTAGTTAGGAAATCGACCTTTGAAGGCTCAAATGTTGTTACAAAGCAAATATAATAGTCACTGCCATATAAGAACACAATGTAATGCAAAATTAATTAGATATCAAACTTTTAAGCAAAAAATCTTAGCAGAAGTACAATTCACCAATCAATAATTATCACATTCTGCCCCAAGACCAATAGTAAAGCAAAACATCACCAAATTGCTATGTAACATCATTCACGACTCCAATTGTGGAAGCTATAAGATAAAATATGTAATAATAATTTCATAAATTATCAATATATAAATAGTCAATGCCAATGATATGCTTACCTGACTTAGATGAGCCAACAGGTTGTCTGTGACTGCGCTAGTGGAGGCACTATGCTTTAGCAGGGGCTTCAATCTCTCATCAGCTCGACAAACTCCCCCAAACTGCATATCCAGTGTTGTGTTAATTCTTGAGCTTGCACACATGCACGGGGCGAGGCACGTGCATGAATTCACTCTTTCCGTTTTTCAAATAAGAGCCGCAAATCATGCTCATCTTTATTCCTGCATTAGTTTTTCCTTTGCTGTTACTTTTTTCAATTTAATGTCTTTACGTTTACAATATTAGTTTCCTTGTATAAATTCTGTAATCTACTTCCAAAGTATATGCAGTCAAACTTTCCATCCTTCTTTCACAAATTACTTCCTTTCCCTGCAAAGCTCTATTTCTATAGTTAACACTTGGTATCAGAGCGTGGTTTAGAAACAAGGATCGAAAAATGGTGAATGAAGGGACAGAGAAGACCGGCGCATCCTCGACATCAAAGGCACAACTTCGTGGTGGGCTACACATCTCATACCCCATGCTAACTGAAAATAACTACGGGGTATGGGCGAGGAAGATGAAAATCCTTATGAAGGCCTCTGGAGTATGGGAAGGAGTGGATGATGACACTAACATGGACACTGAGACAGATCATGCCGCCTTGGCGGTGATTTCTCAGGCCATCCCTGATGACTTGTTGATGGCGGTCTCGGAGAAAGACACTGCAAAGGAAACTTGGAAAGCTCTAAAAGAAATGAGAATTGGCGAAGACAGAGTTACAAGAGCCAATATCCAAGTATTGAAGCGCGACTTCGAAAGACTCACTATGAGAGAAGACGAGACAATCAGTGAGTTCTCAACGAAGTTGTCAAATGTGGTCAGCGAAATACGTACGCTTGGATCAGAAATGACAGAGGAGAATGTTGTGGAAAAGCTTTTCAGATCCGTCACAGAGAAATTTTTGCCCATCGTCGGAACCATTGAACAGTGGGGAGACACGGCGAAGATGACGGTGTCGGAAGCTGTTGGGCGTCTGAGAGCTTTTGAATCCACTATAAAAGCTAGACAACACGAAAAAGAAGAAGAGGGACAGCTGCTTCTTACTAGGAGCCAGTGGGAAGCTCTGGCTGCGAAAGAAACCAAGAACGAAGGCTTCATTTCTGGAAGAGGCCGAGGCAGAGGGCGAGGCCGAGGTCGAGGAAGAAACTCCACTCGAAAATTTGACAAAAGCAAGGTACAATGCTACAATTGCAACGAATATGGTCATTATGCAAATGAATGCAAAAATGATGCGAGGGAGGAAGCAAATTATGTAGAGGAGTACCAAGAAGATGAGCCTACTCTGTTCATGATCCACAAAACAGGGGAGGTCAAGAAAGAAGAAAAACTAATTATGCTGAATGAGACGGGCCCAAACCCTGATTCAAAACTAAAGAATGGAGGACCCGGACTTTGGTACCTAGACACGGGTGCCAGCAATCACATGAGTGGTGACATGACAGGATTCTCAAACCTGGACAAAGAGGTAAAAGGCTGGGTAAAATTTGGAGATGGGTCAGAAGTGCAGATCGAGGGGCGCGGAACTGTGCTGCTCAAAGGGCAGAGACACGAGCATAAAGTTTTAACAAGAGTTTACTTTATACCACAATTGAAGAGTAATATAATCAGCCTCGGACAACTCGATGAAGAAGGATGTGAGGTCAAAATCAAGGAAGGGTGGCTTCGAGTGCTCGATGCTGACAAAAACCTCTTTGCAGAGGTCAAAAGGTCAAGAAATCGACTTTATGTATTAAAGATTCAAAGCACTAAACCTATATGTCTTTTTGCAAAAACAGAGAAGAAAAATTGGTTGTGGCACGCAAGGTTTGGCCACCTAAGCTTCAATGCACTGACAAAAATGGGTGAGGCAAAGATGACAAAAGGGCTACCTCTCATCAATCACCCAGAGCAACTGTGTGGAGCCTGCCTAGCTGGGAAGCAAAGAAGAAAATTCTTTCCTAAAGCCTCCCTTTATCGAGCAATAAATCTTCTTGATCTCACACACGCAGATTTGTGTGGTCCCATCAGTCCAGAAACACCAAGAGGTAACAGATATTTTTTTCTGTTGGTAGATGATTTTTCAAGATTCATGTGGGGAATACTAATCAAGACCAAAGACTCTGCTCTTGAAGTGTTTAAAACACTAAAAACAAAGCTCGAAGTGGAAACAGAGAGGAAGATGAAATCTCTGCGAACTGACAGGGGAGGAGAATTTCTGTCAGAGGATTTCAAAACTCATTGCAAAAATCAAGGACTGATGAGATATCTTACAGCACCACGTTCTCCACAACAAAATGGAGTGGTCGAGAGGCGAAATCAAACTATCGTTGGTGCTGCAAGGTGCTTGCTCAAGAACAGAAGTGTGCCGAACAAGTTTTGGGGCGAAGCTGTCATGACAGCAATATATTTGCTGAACAGATCAGCAACAAGAAGCGTTGAAGGCATGACCCCTTATGAGGCTTGGCATAAACGAAAACCCTCAGTAAGTCACTTTCGTGTTTTTGGGTGTATAGCTCATGTGAAAGTAACAGAGAATTTAAAGAAATTAGATGACAGAAGCGAGACTGTAGTTTTTATTGGCTATGAAGAAGGTTCAAAAGCCTATCGTTTTTACAGTCCAAAGAAGAACAAAGTAATTGTAAGTCGTGACGCCATATTTGAGGAAGACAGGGGGTGGGATTGGAGCTCTGAAAATGAAGAAGAAACAAGGGAAAGCTTCTCTGTGGAATGGGAGAGAGAACCAGAGCATGACAAAAGAGAGCAAACTTTTCCCCTGGCCGGCTGTGAAGATCAAACGCCAGAACAGAGACAAGCTCCTGAAAGCCCACAAACACCAAATACACCCTATCGCGAGAGATCATTGGCAGAAATCTACAATGAGACTAACGAAGTTAACGTAGAATATGATAACGTTTGTTTTGTTGCAGAGGAGCCTGAGAATGTCACTGAAGCATTAAGAAACAAGAAATGGAGGAAAGCCATGCAGGAAGAGATCCAGAGCATTCAAAAGAACGATACATGGAAGCTCACACTACCATCCTCAGAACAAAGACCCATAGGCCTCAAATGGGTATACAAAGTGAAGAAAGACTCACAAGGTGTGGTGTTAAAATACAAAGCTAGGCTGGTCGCTAAAGGTTATGCTCAACGAGAAGGGATCGATTATGAAGAAGTTTTCGCTCCTGTGGCAAGAATGGAGACTATCAGAGTTATTCTTGCGCTTGCTGCACAAGGAAGATGGGAGGTGCATCATATGGATGTAAAATCGGCTTTTCTAAATGGCGAGCTCTCGGAGGAAGTCTATGTGATACAACCTCCAGGCTTTGAGGACTCAAAAAAACCTCATCATGTGCTAAAACTCAAGAAAGCCTTGTACGGCTTAAAACAAGCTCCAAGAGCATGGAACTCAAAACTGGACGAGTGCTTGAAGTCGCTCGGATTTCGCAAAAGCATTTTGGAACATGCAGTATACATCAGGTTCAATTCTCTAATCATTGGGGTTTATGTTGATGATCTAATCATAACAGGAAATGATGTAGCAGAAATCTTAAGGTTCAAACAACAAATGAAGGAAAGGTTCGAAATGAGTGACTTGGGCTTGCTTTCTTACTACCTTGGGCTGGAAGTAAAACAAAGTGGTGAAAAGATTACACTGTGTCAGAAAGCTTATGCAGAAAAAATTGTGGAAAAAGCAGGTTTGAAGAACTGTAATCCAAACAAGACTCCCATGGAACAAAAATTGAATTTGAAGAGACAAAAGGATGGAAAAACAGTGGATGCCACATACTTTCGCAGCTTGGTAGGAAGCTTGAGGTATTTGGTCAATACAAGACCTGACCTAGCTTTCTCTGTAGGTATTGTAAGCAGATTCATGGAAACACCCCAAGAACAACATCTTGCTGCTGTGAAACATATCATTCGATATGTAAAAGGAACCACAGGGCATGGCGTGACTTACAAGAAATCTGGACAAGAAACGAAGCTTACTGGTTACAGCGATAGCGACCTTGCCGGAGACACTACTGATCGAAAAAGTACTACTGGAGTAGTGTTCTATCTAGGAGAAAACCTAGTCACCTGGTCCTCACAGAAACAAAGAATTGTGGCTCTCTCATCATGTGAAGCAGAGTATGTTGCAGCCACAACTGCAGCATGCCAAGGAATTTGGCTAGCCCATCTCGTCGGAGAGCTTGTTGGTAAAGAACCAGAATCGATAGAGCTGAAAATTGACAACAAATCAGCTATTCTCCTAAGCAAGAATCCAGTCTTCCACGATCGAAGCAAACATATCGACACTCGATATCACTACATCCGAGAATGTGTTGAGTCAAAAAAGATTACCATCGAGCATGTGAGGACAGAGGAACAAAAGGCTGACATTCTGACGAAGGCTCTGACAAAAACCAAATTTCTTGAAATGAAGTCAAGCTTGAAGATCAAAGATGTGCAGGCTCAAAAATTAAGGGGGTGAATGTTGTGTTAATTCTTGAGCTTGCACACATGCACGGGGCGAGGCACGTGCATGAATTCACTCTTTCTGTTTTTCAAATAAGAGCCACAAATCATGCTCATCTTTATTCCTGCATTAGTTTTTCCTTTGCTGTTACTTTTTTCAATTTAATGTCTTTACGTTTACAATATTAGTTTCCTTGTATAAATTCTGTAATCTACTTCCAAAGTATATGCAGTCAAATTTTCCATCCTTCTTTCACAAATTACTTCCTTTCCCTGCAAAGCTCTGTTTCTATAGTTAACATCCAGAGCATGTAGTCACTGTATATCCTCTTCATCATTCTGCTGAAGCAACAAATCTTCATCACTTTCATCCACAAGAATATTCGTCAACCGCTCCATTAGCTCGACGCCACTCCCAGGGTTCACTACTGAACTTTCTTTTAATCAAAGGAACACATGAATAATATACAAAAATATGCATGTAAGTTTAGTTATGTACCATAGGCTTGGACTTGGAGGCCTTTGGAGTCATGACTCTAATTGGTGGACGAATGGCTGAAAAGTATTGAGGAGAGGGAGTATATTTTTGAATTGGCGACAAACTGCCTCCTCATTTTCTCTGTACATCCTACAAATCTAAGGAAATTGGAATAATTTTAGAAAACGGAATTAGCTTCTTGAGAACACCGTAGTTTGAAAATAAAAATAATCTCATACTGATCCCCCACATTTTCTCAGCGGCCAAACAGCACGTGAACCCAATATTCTCTCCCTACCTCTCTCCATTGCTCCCTCCATCCCGAGAAAATTTACATTGACTCTTTAACATAGAAATCATAACCTCTTTCTTCAGAAAATGGAATTGGCTTCTTGAGAACACTATAGTTTGAAAATAAAAAAATAATCCATAAAGTCTTTATTATTGGATACTTGATGATGAAAATACATAGAATACTGCTCTATTTATAGAAAGAACATATTAAACACTAGACTAACACATATGAAACCATAATCGTCATATTTACTAAACACGGCATAAACACGAGTTCGAATCTTAGGACATGCAAAAAATTATTTCTATTAAAACTCTTTATTCTATATTTTTCAAAAGACTCTACTCTTATTCTAAATGAGCCTCCATCAACCTCTTCTTCTCAAAAACCCCCTAACTTCTAATGGGCTCCTCAATCTCCTCTTCTACAAAAAAAGTGCGCGTCCAAACCTCAAAATGGGCCTGTGCGTGAGGGCGCGTTTTAGAGTAAAAAACTATAATTGGTCCTTCAACTATCAGGTTAAACTTTTAGTTGAGTTGGTCCTCTAATAAATCTCATATTGATCCCCTCCACATTTTCTCAGCGGTCAAAGAGCTCGTGAACCTAATATTCTCTCTCTCTCTCTCTCTCTCTCTCTCTCTCTCTCTCTCTCAATTGCCCCGAAAAAAGACAAGGTGAAATGGTAAAACCCCCAACTGAGGCCGATATGACTCAAAGAAGAATGAGACAGACAGAACCAGGATTGACTCATAATTCAAGGAAACACATAAAAACATAATGAGAAGAAAATTTACATTGACTCGTTAACATAGAATTCAAAATCTCTTTCTTCAAAAAATAGAATTAGCTTCTTGAGAACACCGTAATTTGAAAATAAAAAATAATCTCATATTACTCCCCTCCATATTCTTTCAACGACCAGACAGCCTCTGAACCCAATATTCTCTCCCTCCCTCCCTCTCTCAATTGCCCGAAAAAAAGATAAGATAAAATGGCGGAACCCCCAAATGATTCAAGATTGAGTCAAAGAAAAATGAGTCAGAAAGAACCTGAATTGGCCTAAAACTCAAGGAAATACATAGAAACAAAATGGGGAGGAAATTTCCATTGACTCGTTAACATATAAATCAGAAAATGGAATTAGTTTCTTGAGAACACTGTAGTTTGAAAATAAAAAATAATCTCATATTGCTCATCTCTATATTTTTTTCAGCGACCAACCAGCCTGAGATCCCAACATTCCCTCCCTCCCTCTTAATTAAAATGACAAACCCTCAAATAGACCTGGTATGAGTTAAAGAAGAATGAAGCGGGCAGAACCAGAATTGGCCTAGGATTCAAGGAAAAGCATAGAAACATTGACTTGTTAACATAGAAATTAAAACATCTTACTTTGCCGATAAAAAAAGAATATCTTTCTTCAGAAAATGACAATTAGTTTCTTGATCCCATTGACAACGACCAAACAGCCCGAGAACTTAAAGTCATACTCCAAATGAGGTAGAAAGTAATTATGAAAATAAAATAAAACTGGATAAAATAATTCTTAATTTCTTAATCGAAGACACATCATCATCATCATCATCATCATCATCATCATCATCATCATCATCATCATCATCATCATCATCATCATCATCATCATCATCATCATCATCATCATCATCATCATCATCATCATCATCATCATCATCATCATCATCATCATCATCATCATCATCATCATCATCATCATCATCATCATCATCATCATCATCATCATCATCATCATCATCATCATCATCATCATCATCATCATCATCATCATCATCATCATCATCATCATCATCATCATCATCATCATCATCATCATCATCATCATCATCATCATCATCATCATCATCATCATCATCATCATCATCATCATCATCATCATCATCATCATCATCATCATCATCATCATCATCATCATCATCATCATCATCATCATCATCATCATCATCATCATCATCATCATCATCATCATCATCATCATCATCATCATCATCATCATCATCATCATCATCATCATCATCATCATCATCATCATCATCATCATCATCATCATCATCATCATCATCATCATCATCATCATCATCATCATCATCATCATCATCATCATCATCATCATCATCATCATCATCATCATCATCATCATCATCATCATCATCATCATCATCATCATCATCATCATCATCATCATCATCATCATCATCATCATCATCATCATCATCATCATCATCATCATCATCATCATCATCATCATCATCATCATCATCATCATCATCATCATCATCATCATCATCGCCATCATCATCATCATCATCATCATCATCATCATCGCCGTTACTGTCTGATAGCCCACAATCACAATGCTCATCAAAATCCTCGTCAAAACATCACCAAAAATGCAAGTTTGTTTAGAAATTTGTTTACCAATGTCGTCGGAATAAAGAAATGTACATCTATAACAGTATCACAAATATGTTTTAGAAACAAAATAAATAAAAAGAAGTGTCAATTTACACCAAATCGGCGTACCCCCGCCCCAAGACCCAACCAAACACCCAATAATTTGTCATTTTTATCATGTACACCATCTACCCCTTCCAGATGTTCTTGGACCTATTCAGATAAAATCCAGTTCAACTGGATCTTGTGGAGATGATCTCAGAGCTGCAAGTCTCCCTCTTCTACTTCTTCTAGCACCATGTCGACTACCTCTTCCAGCAGTAGTTGGTGCTTCTTACTATGTCAGTAGAGTTCTCCTCAATATTATTGACTCTGTTTGATAGCACAACAAAAATATTGCACATTTGAAGACATTTCAGAAAACGTTAAAAAAACACATACATTCTATAAACTAACAATGTCCAACAACAGGACCACAACTCAATTCAAGCTCACCAAAACAAAGTATTTATTATATGCATTCAATAGTGTTACTAATTGCAATTCCAAACACAATCAAGCTGTAGATACCACTTAAACAACTAATCCCCAATTCCATAGTTCATCACAACCTTATTATCATCCTTAGCAAGTGCAATTCAAGACTCTGAACAACACATCAACCCCAAGAAAACCATAACACCACAAAATCAAAAGTCACAGGTTACCATAACACTACTCCAATGACACGAATCCTCACAAATAAAATGTACTATCACATCAATACGAGTCGCACAAATTCATAACATGATCCTCGTACAAATTGTCGAACCAAACTTGTCTAGCATACAAATCTACAAATTGGTATCCTGTAGTTTTTTTTTCCATGTTGTGAGGTGAGAAGTTTTATATTATTATGATAAACAAAGAGAATGATGTTGGCTCAGTAAACATTATTCAGAGAAAAAACTCAGCCAGATCATGGGGATGAGTATACAAATTCTTCTAGGAATGCAAAACCCTGACACGGTAACCGCAAAACTCAATCTCTGTTCATGGACGTCTACTCCATTCTATTCAGCTGAAACTTAATTATCTACCAAACAGAAAAATTGTACTTTAGATGTGTGGCCCAAAGATGCATAAGCTAATTACTATCTGAACATTTATATATGTGTAAAAATAACAAATCGTCTTGTAGGTGTATAAGGGCACTCCATAGTTTAGATCATGACTATAAAAAAAATGTATGTTTCCCTTCTATATATAAACTATAAGCACACACAGATGTTGTCTACATGCAAAATAGAACATTTTGATTCAAGTAAAATGAGAGCCTAATTAACCACATCTACACAATACACCAAATACCACTATACTATCAAATGCAACTTAAAAAGGACAAGACACTATAAATACAATCATCTCAGAGGCCATAAAATAACCTCATACACAAGTGAAAGCATGATAGTTGAGGGGGAAATAAAGAGCACAAACATTGACTTTGTTTTATTTTTCTCATTCGCAAAGAAAAAGAAAACTACAAAAAAAGCTCACATTAAGTCATATAGCCAAAACAAAAAAAGCTCCCATTATTTTTGTCGCAAAAAAAAAAAACCACTCATATTTCTCAACTTTTGAGAGATGGGGAAAAATTGAACTCAACTCAGTACTGCAATGCACCGACACGTTTCAAACCTTTCCCTTATAATCAACACACTCTTTCCCTACTTGATTAACTTGTTGAGATAACATTCTACTTTACGCTACTAAGAATACATACCGTAATAAGATGATGGTTTGTTGCAAATTGAGAATGAGTACCTCCAAGAAACGTATATGATAAGCATGACACTTCCATGGGTCTATTGCCCGAGCAAACATTCTCCGATGCATTGACACGTCTGATACTCGATTAATATTGACACCACCACAAGTCACAAACCCGCCATCACTACCAACTCAAAAATGTCAATATGAAAATGAGAAAATTTTATTCACGAATCACAAAATTAATCCAAACGAACAACTCCATTACAAATGTGCATATACGAATGTTCAAAACTTAATCCAATCACCAATCACACGATTATAAAAAAATATTACAAATCAAATTGAAATAAATCACAACAATAATAGTGTGAGGAGAACTGATAAACCATGGATGATGCATTAGAACCATGACCCCACTGGGTGAAAGGAATGATTGAATCACAACAACCGAATTTGACATTAACACAATTGATCAAAACTATTTATAACTCAATCTAATGCTGCAATTTATAACATAATTTATTTAAAATATTATTTTCTCATATCCATGATACCAAGCTCTTCCCCCAATTACAGCAGCAGAGAAATAGATGCAAATGTGTAATTTATTGTAGGGTATTATTAGGTCCTATATATGGGCAAAAGCATTTGTTAGTGTTAAACCCGAACCATCAACACATCAATTCTTTCCAACCTGATAACAAAATTTTACTTTATAAACACTCTCATGTAACTGTTCTCTTGGTTTGTGCATAAAATTTAAAGCACAACAAATATCCTTCAAATGTACTTCTACATATGAATATGGTGCACACACAAAAAGAACCTTCCACTTGTAGCTATACCTTTAATGATCATAACAACACCATCCAAGTAAAATAAAATGGGCATTGCTTACAAAATTCCACCAAGAACCACGCCAAATGGGTTCTCATCTGCCGCAAAACCAATGGTAGCCAACTGCAATAGTATTTATATAACAAATCGAACTATATCTTGCTCTTGTCATCCCATTCACAGAAAAAAAAATTGAAAAACACATGCATAATAGATTGAGTATTTGTTAATAAGTCGATGTTAACTGACCTTTAGGAAAATGGGCGAGAAGAATTGCAGGAGAAATGATCGATACCCTTTCAATTCATCGTCATCCTGGTGTAAGACATACCCAAAATAATTGTATCAAGGATTCCTATAAGTTCCCCACAAAACTGGTTTTGACAAGTCATCTAAGGACACAATAGAAAAAAAAAAAACTTAAATTGGAGAGGATCCTCAACGCTCGAAATTGAAAACTACGGAACAACAAACCATAAATTATTCACCAGCTGCTAATACTATGAAACCAAATCACAGAATAAAAAATAAAATAGACGACAATTAACATCCTGAAGAGAACGAAATCATAAAATTTAGAGACGCACCGGGATGAGAGAAGATTCAGAAGATGACGGTGCAGAAGATGAGGAGAGGGATAAGGTGAACGTCGTTCTCAGTGCATATTTGGAATATCTGAAATAGCTTTATGCAATTGCAATTTCCACATGCGCGAAAAATTAAAAATGAATCGAAACCAAAACAAAACCTGCCACCACCATAATCTCCACTTGCCCATAAAACAAAAGAAAAGAAAAGAAAAATAGCTATAAAGTAAACAAATAATGTCACGATCAATAGGAATGAAAAATAAACTGGAGCATAATCAGAATTATGGTTAATAGGTTTTCAAGAATTGGTGTGGGTGAATGGTGATTATGACAATTGAAACGACTTGAAAAACTGAAACGGTGTAAGCAACGAGTCGGCAATTTCTAATAAAAAAAATAACTTCTCAGCCTACCATATAGCACCCATGTAAAGCCAGACGTTACCAAATAAAAGGGCCCCCAAGTGTCAACCAAACAAAAACTGATCACAACCATATACTAAAATATATACAAATCCCACGCCAAGTGTCAAACTTCTAACAAACCAGGTGTCACCAAAACAGCCACTCCCAATATATTCCATATTCCCATTATATATATTGAATCAATACAACGAACTGCAGCACCCATCAGCAATGTTTCATATTACTCAAAAATATTTTATTTGCACTACATTATTTTTTAACTCAATCAAAACTCCCCTTTATTGCACTTCCTAGTGCCTACCATGCTCCAGAAGAAAAACTCTTAATAGAGCTATCAATAACATTTAGCAACTGCGTATGGAGAGTAGAAAAAAACATTATTTTGTGCTGACAAAAACAAAAAGGGAAGGAAATGAATAGGATAAATGTACACCACGTGAAAATCAACCAGAAGGTTAATCAGATGTAGCACATAAGAGTTTAAAGAACTCAAATATTATTCTCAATACAGACATGAGATTTGGTTTGCCTGCACTACCAAACAGCTAGCTACCAAAATACCAACAGGAACGCTTTAGAGTCTAAGGAAGCATTAACCAGCAAACATTGATGGACAAAATTGACATCATTAATAGAAATTGAAAATCTAAAAACGAACATACGACACAATGTTTCTTCGTATTCTTAGCCGCGTGCAGAGTGTTTAAAAAAAAGCAAAAAAAAATCATTAGATTTCATCTACATCAATAGAATCCAAAATTAAATTACAGTAAAGCATATAAATGGGCCTAACAAACATTCCGACATTGAGGCAATTCGAAAGAATTTTGACAGATAGAGAATCGACCTCCAAAACTCTTCGACTATGGAAAAGGTACTTCACTGCCGCCGAGGTCATCATCTCCAGCGATCTCTACCTCCTCCGGCTCCTCGTTGTTCTTTCTGTGAGAGATTAGGTTTAGATTGTTGGCTTGATCCCCTAGCAACGATTTAAAAGCGGCACTATGTGGTGATTGTGAATCCGATAATGAGAGGAAGTGACAAATAAAAAAAAATGGAATGGAAACGAAAAGGTGGATAACAATGTAAAGGTGCAAGCGGTTACAAATAACTACACGATTTATTATGAAAAGGTGGTGTCAGATGTCAGCAACATGGAGCGCAGATCTTGACATTTCGCCTATTCTCTATCATTTTCTACTCCCAACCATATACTAAAATTTATACCAATTCTAACCCCAAATGTCAACTTTTTAAGAAGTCATATGTCACCAAAATATTATTCTAAACCCAAATAGTGGAATATTAAGAGTTTAAACCAATGCAGCTTACATTTATTGCAGAAATAACATAAGCATTAAGTGCTAAAAGATATCGTAATCATAAGTCCAATCCTCTATAAGAAAATTGCCCTCCCTTCAAGTTTTAAGGGGTGAAGAACAAACTAAACCGAATAATCAGAACATCAATGTTCCTAAACTGCCTACAAATATGAATCTCTAGTGCTCAGCCTTTGGAATGTTAAGTTCCTTAAAAATAGGACTGTCAACTGCCACGCCCATAGCATTCAAGCCATCGTCAACATATACAACGACCCTAGTTATGGCTGAGGGCAAAGGCGATACTCACAAAGCGGCTGTGTTCTCTACCTCATATGTTATGTCATGTTCATTTCCATAATTTAGTAATCATGGTAAATAAAATTAGAGAGAGACAAAAGCAATAATTGACAATGTCACATAAGGAAATTACCTGCTCTTAATTCTTTTTGCATGGAAGTGTTATTAAAAGAATATATGATCATCGTATCAATGAACCTAATTGCTATTGCAGCTCGGCTTCTGAATGGACCTGGATGTCTCAAATGTAGGAGCCAACATCAGAATATGAAGTAGTTAACTAACTTCGATGTTAGAAAATAAAGCATGTTGCATATAATAAGACATGATGAATGTAATAAAGCACTTTAATTTCCTGAATCAATCTTCTAGGCGGAAGTTTTTGCCACGTCGTTACCAAGATCAATATAAGCACGAAATATTCTACAATGATAAAACACATTTAAACACCAACATGGACACCAGTAACACCACAATGCATGCATAGTAAAAATGCAAGCCATTGTTAAATCGATAAAATACCGGCATATATGATATTAACTCTGATTTTGTGCTTCTTTCCTGCTTTGAAAGCCATCACCTAACTAATGAAGCACAAACCACATTTACACAAGTCATATAAGTAACAACAAAAATCAAATAAAATGCGTCTAAGCTATGTCTTTTTATAGGCAAGGCAAGATAGTGACAACCACAAATTAGAACCCGTGCATGTAAATCTGTCATTAACATAAAATGAGGACTTACTTGTGTATCACTCTGCAGTGCAGATTTTGTGGAACTCATACCCCCACCATATATGTGTGGCAGGACAAAATTTTAGATTCTTTTAACCAAAGGGCAGTGCACGCATACCCTGGAATGATTCTTTCAGAAACAATGTATGTGAGTGATATAAACAACCGCCTATAACATAAAAGATTCAAACTTCATTATAATGTTGAAACAAAGGAGTCAAGAGGAAACATGCATCTGAATAGTTGGTGTACGTCATGTCTGGATTCATTATATGAATGAAGTGCTTGATTAAGGAAGCATAAGAATAACTTGATGCAGATATAGCTACTAGATATCCTTTACTCGACGTATCCAATACAAGTTTACTCACCTATTGAATAAATGATTTATAGTTGGATTCTAAAGATCAACAAGTAAATTAACCCATCTTAAATCTGAACTTATGTATTGTACCTCAAGCCCATTAGAAAGTGAATGTACAAGAATGTCAATGTTGCCAAAATCCTACTTCACAGTTTCAGTGCATTCCTGCAAAAAATTACATCGATAACTACATTAAGCTGTAGTTGGATTCTAAAGATCAACAAGTAAATTAATCCATGTTAGATATGAACTTATGTATTATACCTCAGGACCATTAGAAAGTGATTGTAGAAGAATATCAATGCTGATAAATTCAAACTTGGTTAGACGACCCAAATTTGAACAGGTCTAAGTGAGTCTAGTTAGGTATTGTTTAAAGACCATTCATTTAGCAATTCACCCACGTAGTTACACTTATTTAGCCTATCATTTTAAGAATACACAAAATTTAAGCACTCTGACAATGCAGGAGCAGGAGGAACTAACTAATCTGATAGTAAAAAATTGATGGAAGAAACTCACATATGAAAAGAAAATCCTAACAATCTTCACAATCCAGAACCAGAAACTAAATAATATAATTAATATAATACTTGTCCAACAAACAATTTAACCAATAACTCTCAACACACATATTTAGTACAAATGATTCAAGCCTACTAACTATTGAGTTAAAACATGTTACTGACCAAATAAATATTAAACAATCCTACCTTAGACATAAACCTAATTATCAACCCTAATTATAATACAAAAAACAGAGGGCGGCTCTAAAGGAAATACAAAGGAAAATCCGAAATTTGAGACTAAAGGAAATACAACACCTATATCTCAACAACAAGATGTTCATTTTTCTCAATTATTTTCTAGTTTTTCATCGACAACATCGACCAATCTCAACATGGGTGAGGGGGAAAAAAGCAAAAATGAAAAAAAAACGGAGATGAATTTATAAAATTAATACAACAAAATGAGCGACTATTTGAATTTTTAGAAAAAAGTAACTTTGATAGACAACAAATTCAACAAGAAAAAATAGAAGTTCAAAAAATGAAGGAAGAGAATAAAATTTTACTTGCAAATGTAGATAGTATCGAAGATCTTGAGGTTTGTGAGTATATCATAAATCAAAAACGAAAAATCATTCAAAAAAGAGCATGAACACCCGAAGACGATGAGGAAACATTACAATATCCAGGATCTTAATATCAGACATCTCAAAATGAACAAAATCAATAACAAACAACTGAAGGCGAGGGATCACAAAACCCATCAGATAGTCTTAGTTAATACATCGATCTTTTAAGTAGATAATCGTGTTCGTTTATATATTTTTATAAATGAAAACCGTTGTTTGTTGTCGGGTTGTTATATAATTTTTTTTACGTTCGAAGTAAAATGAAATTATGATGTTGAAATAAAAATTTTTAAATGTTGATAAATGAAAAGAAATTAATTAATTTAAAAATATATTTTAATGAATCCTATAAAATAAAATTATAAAACAATACTTTTGAGAAATAAAACTTCAGAATATATTTATTTTTAACCATGCATTTATTATCTTCGAATATTTATTTATTTGAAATATAAACTCTTTAACAGTAATAATAAAAAAAAATATCTTTAAAATCTGTCATTAATGATTTATGACCTAAATATCTTCCTCTTTGTTTGTCACGGCTCTTCCTCTTTTTTTCTCTGATTTGGCCACCGATTCCCTGCTCAAGTCCCACCGGGGGATCCAGATCTTGCAGTCCAACGACACCATCTGGCCTCCGCGCTCTGGGCTGCGCGCTCCGTCCGATGTCCCTCCCGTCTGGCCAAGTCCTCCCGGCGGCTCGGCTCAGTACTGGTGGGTTCAATATTTGGGATTTGGTTGCTTTACATTTTTGGGATTGATTTTTTTTTTGCAAAAAAGAATTGCATAAATAAAATATTCAATTTTAATGTTTAAAAACTGCTACAGTAAGTCCTCAAATTTGAGAATTTACTATAGCATATCTACAAATTTGGGGATAGAGATTTGGCTACTGTATTAGAGGGAAAAGTAAGCAAATTTGTAAATATTTGCAAATATTCATACTGCTTTAGAGATGCTCTAACCCAATGGCCCCAAAACCTCAAAAAATCATGACTCAATAATATTGAAATGTTGAGCCCCCATCTCTATCCCAATCCAACACAAGAGCCCAAAACTATAATTACTTCTCACATCAATATTATTTTTATTATTATAATATTAAAACGGTTTCACAAATATGATTTCATTCATTTGGTGTAAATTAATTTTTAAATTCATATGGTATTATTTTGAACTGTAAATTAAATTTTCTTATTTAATTAATAGAGAAAATATAAATTTCATCTAATTAATTATTAATGCATTCTAAATTTCCAATATAGAAATTAATACTCCATTACATTAATTTAGGTATAATTAATTAATTAATAGTATATGAATTATATAATAATCATAATTATTTCATTTTTATAATAATTAATAAAGTGTTATTTTACTATATACATTATTTTTTGACCAACCCAAGTTTTGAGATTGACATAAATTTTATTAAAAATAAATTAATGTTATTAATAAATTAGGGATATATTAAATGACCTCCCTAATTTTAGTCGATAGTTAGTCAAATAAGTTGTAATTTAACAACAGTTGGTGAAATAAATTATCCATAATTTATTGTTAATTGTATAATCAAATAAATTATTTTGTTCATTTGCAATCTATTCATTTATTTGCAATTACAATTTAACTCATCCTGTAACTAATTACAATCTAACTTCTCTCATAACTAATTACAAATTGTAATTTACACTAATAACTACCTTACCCGAAACAACCTTCACATTCTTTCTCTACACATCCCTCTCCTACTCCCCCTCTCTTCTTCTTTCTCTCCATCTCGCCGCAACGAATCATGTTGACTGGCTCTGCCACACGAAACTCCCTTATCACGGTGGTCGAAGTATGCTTCGGCATGGAAGAAGAAGTAGAATTCAAAAGCATAAATATTTATATTTTACTAGCAACCAGGGCCGTCGCCTACCGCCTCGGTGCCTCCACTCCTCGCTTCCAACAGATTCACTGAAACACGAACCCAAATCTGGTTTGGAATTTTTTTCCGATATTTTGTAAAATAAAACAGAAATCTGACAATAAGTCCGGCGAGAACGACGTAGCTCCTTACCTTTGCCACTATCTAATTTTTTTCTTTTCGAATATCAATTAAGTAGTAAAAGTGTAAATATCATAATATAATAATATGATTTCAAATATGGGGGATGCTACCGTGAGTTCTCAAAGTAGGGTTGGGATTTTAGGAATTGGTTGAGATGGTTTGGATTCCCAGAATGGGATTGTGGGGCTTGGTTGGAGATAGCCTAACCCCCAAATATCATCACTTTTCACCCCACTATGAGCCTTACCCTTCAACATTTGTGGGTTGTGAAAACTAATTTAATTAGGATATTAATTGATTTTGAATTACTTTAAAAATCTATTATTCTTATAATTCTATAGACTCTTTCAAGTTTATAAATAGTATAGCTGATTTTAATATATTTTTTAATTTTTTGTAGACACATGTAGATATTAATGGACTTATTTTTATTCTTATGCAATGAATCATACTCTTTAATGCTTCAAAATAAAGTTAAACTAAAAATATTAAAACATAACAAAAATTATCCAACTCCAAAATTACATAAATTCATTAAAAAATATCAATAACAAAAGAGCAGTTCAACATATATTTCTCAACATATTAATCCATTGCAACCTTAGCTAAGTAGACGATATATAATTCTCTTACAACACAAGTACAAAAGTCAATATAATATAATATATATTATATTAATTTAGGTTTTTTTGAGTGAGTTTGTAATTAAAAATTAGTTTTCACTTTTTCTTGTTAAAAAATTAGTAAGAATATTAATTATATTATATTACATAATATTAATATATAAATTAGTATTCTTTTAAATTCATACGAATACAGTCAAAATCGGCTCGGGTATAGATCAACCCACACCTGACCCACTCAAAAACATGTTCATAAAATTCGAACCCGCAAAACATCGGGTTTCACCCGTTTCGAATGGGGCGGGTTGATCTGGTACCCGTTGGGTTCGAATTTTTTTGTCATCCCTATTCAAAATGTTGCTAGCATTTCTTCAACACCGCTAAATTTTGTGTCTTTTAGAAAAGTTTGTTCTCTAATGACGGTGAATAACTTTAGGAATACTTGTGGATACATTATGTGCAATTGTCAGAAATCTTCGGGTTCTTCTTTTAACACATCATGTAGATAACGAAACTCACTTCTAGTAACCAATCATCGATTGAGACTACGTTCAATTTGTTGAGGTATCATTATGAGTCTCTCTTAGCATTATGATTATTTCTTCAATTAACATAAGCAAATACATAAATATTTTATAAAATTCTTCTTCCTCTTATTCTATTTCTTTATCATCTAATTATTTCATTCTTATTTCTTCTTACTCGGCTCTACTCCTTTTGTTTTGGCTTTTTACTTTCTTTGGAACCTCCATTCATTCTGTAGATTTTTAAGGGATGGTGGATTGTGCAACATTTGAAGTAGGTATGATAAACACATTACCATCAACATCATAGTCAATATCTTTGATACGAATATCTCTTCATTCTTTAGCACCTAATGTTCTTCCATCCATACCATTTCTTAATCCAATAGAATTCATCTCAACTACAACACTATTCACAATACCTCATAATCAGAAAATGTCTCATAACGTAAGCTAGCATCATTTGGGTGAGCCTAAAAAATTAAAAAAAAAAATCAGCTTTTACTTTCTTTGGAACCTCCATTCATTCTATAGATTTTTAAGGGATGGTGGATTGTGCAACATTTGAAGTAGGTATGATAAACACATCACCATCAACATCATAGTCAATATCTTTTATACGAATATCTCTTCATTCTTTAGCACCTAATGTTCTTGCATTCATACCATTTCCTAATCCAATAGAATTCATCTCAACTACAACACTATTTCCAATGCCTCATAATCAGAAAATGTCTCATAACGTAAACTAGCACATTTGGGTGAGCCTAAAAAATAAAAATAAAAAATAAGCAAGAGTTGAAAACTATTGCTGTGATAAATTCTAAAAATATGTTTTATTTATTATAATATAAATATAAATATATAATATAAATTAAAATTAAAATTTAATAGGCTTATCTTTATATAATTCTCTCATACTTCATCCGAAGTAGTGAACTTTTTTGTAGTTGAGTCGAAGTCAAAACTTGAACTAAACTCCAATAAGGTGGAATAAAATGATAATTTATTTTTAAACCACTTCAATCAACTTAGATAATGGACATGAGTTTTATTGCATCCAAGTCTTGAGTTAAGATTAGGAAGTATCATTTCTTCAATTGTTTACTTAGAGAAGACTACACTATTGTCACGCCATCCTCAAGCCCAACATCAATCATAAATCTAATAATAGATCACTCTCTTCAGCTGTCTAATGTGTATATGATTCTTTTTTTTATATACATTGTTGTAAATCTTCCATCTAAATTATACACTTTATTAATATATAATATTTTTAATAAAAATATATACAACCAAACAAATAAATTGAAACATATAAGATAAAAGGGATCAATGTTTATATCATCTCTAATCTATGTGTTTACTCTCACCTTCTATTCCCACCCGGCCCAATGTTTCTATCATCTCATTCTCTCTATAATTTCTTTCTATTTTCACTATCATATACACATATGTTTCATATAAACTTCAAAATCAAAAAAATTCAGACAATGTAAAGAAAAATTAGAGATTACTTTTTTTGGTTATGCAAAGTTTTAGATTCTCTTTATTAATGAGAAATCATATAAGCTGAAAATATCAAATACGTAAGAATCATAAAAATATGTAAAGAAAGAACACTAGAAAAAATGTAGTACCTTTAGAGAAGAAATCTTATCATCTTCTTTCTTTGTAAAATGCGAATCGGATGATTGAAGATGAAATTTCTAAAAGAGTTTGGTATTTATACCAAGGCTCTCAAAATCATCCAAATTAATCCATGTATTGAAATCTCAAAAATCCTTAACTTTTCTAATACCTACAAAATTAAAAAGAGTTTTTTTAAGTCATAATTCAATACCACAAGAGTTTAAAAGAATTTCTAAAATCTTAATTAAATATCACAAGACTTGTAAAGACTTACCAAATCCATTATAATCATAATTGAATACACTCTCCTAAAGTTTGCATACCAAACAGAACGATGAAAACATCAACCTCATTGATCACGAACAAAGTTCACTAAATTTAAAGTCAATTCTCTAAACATAAAAAATAAATCATAAAATAATGGAAGCAAGTTCACTCCCATTAATTTCAGCTAAACAAAATCTGAAAAAAAGACAAACTCTTTACAATTAAAATCCAATTCTCAAACCAGTCCAGCCAAAAATATAAGAATTAAGACCCCAATCAATCCTTAATCATAATATTAACAGCTTAATCGCATCTCAAACATTCATGGATACTTTTCAAATAAATTAAAGGGGGTAATGACAGTTGACTACACCCAACTATGTCACGTTTCAAAATTCATACCCCAATTTAAAAAATTTCATTTGGGGTACCCCAAAAATTAAATAAGCGACACTTAGTCCAACTTCTGTTAAATCTAACTGATTTGATATGTTAAAAAGTCTAAAATGTCCTCAAATGTTCTGTTTTAAAATCAAACCGGTTTAAAACTGGTCTGATTTGTTCAGTTTTTTATAATTATTGATATGATTATGAAATGGCTATTTTACCCCTCATTGAACAACTAATTTAATTAATGGGTTGAGGGCAAATTTGACTTTTCAATTACACTAATAAAATAATTAATAATATGAATAATTGATTATATTATAATATAAGATAAATAATAATTGATTATTAAATCATATAATATAACAATAATAATTATTATTATTATACAAAACAAAATATAAAAAAATAAAAAGAACAAAAAAATAATAAATGAAATGGTCTGGTTTGTCTGCCTCTTTCTCGCCGGAGCTCCTCCGGCTGTCATCGCCGCCCTCCCCCTGGTCCAGCTCCTTCTTCGGCTCGTCATCGTTGACCTCGAAATCGATCAAATCCCAGATCTAATTGTGTCCTCGTTACGATTTCGAACTCGAAATCAAACCCAGATCCAATCGTATTGAGCGCGGCGGCAGAGGCTGAGCGCCGCAGAGGTTGAGCGCGGCGGCAGAGGCTGAGCGCGGCGTCCTCCTCCTCTGAGTTGAATCCCAGATCTGGCGAGGGGCACCATGAGCCAGATCTGCAGATCTGGTCTTGAGCTCGGGCTCAACCCTCAACCCATTTCGACGGCCTCCTCCTCGCGACGGCCTCCTCCTCACCGAGAGCCTCCTCATCGCGACGGTCTCCTCGCGACGGCGACCTCCTAGCCGAGAGGCTCCTCGAGCTCTCAATTTGGTCTCAATTTAGTCTCTTAATTTGGGTGAGTTAATGGTTAATAATATTATATAATTAATAATAATAATATTATATATTTAAACATTGAAGAATTATTATTATTATTTTTGTAAGTAAAAAGTCATATTTACCCTCAATTTGTTAGTTAAATTGGGTATTCAATTAGAGGTAAAATAGTCATTTCATAATCATATCAATTGAACCAATCAGACTGGTTTAACAGACCAAAACTATTTAGGGCATTTTAGACTTTTTGACAGACAGATCAATTCAGTTAGATTTAACAAACGTTGGGCTAAGTGTCGCTTATTTAATCTTTGAGTATCCCAAATGAAAATTTGGAAGTTGGGGTATTAAATTTGAAACGTGACATAGTTAGGCATAGTCAAATGTCATTACCCTTAAATTAAAACTCAATTCCAACAATCACACACGATAAATTGGAGTTCCCATAAACAAGAGAGGTATAAATTATAAAGATATAGTATTCGTGAATCAGAGAGCTTACCTGAGGAGGCGAGGTCGGCGGCCAAAAGAGGCGGTCGACAAGCGAGAGTCGAGATGAGAGACGAGAGCCGGATCGAAGACGAGAGAGTGACTTTTAAAGTTTTGATTATTTGATATAAGAATATATATTTTTAATTAATTTATACGGGTTCGAGCTGGGACAGGATCGACCTGCACCCAACTAATAACCCACTCAAAACGACATGCAACCGAAAATTGTTGGATTTTCTCCATTCGAATTGGTGAGGGTTATTGGGTGCCTATTGGGCACGAATTTGTTTGTCATCCCATTCATATGTGTTGAATTATGCCTTTAAATTTTGAACATATTTGTGATATATATATATATATAATTTAGAACACATTTTAATAAGGGTGTTCACAGTTCGAAAACCGAACCGAACCGACCGATTCGGTTCCGGGAAAAAAAAACCAAAACCGAATCGACAGTCTCGGACGGTTCTCGGTTTGAACCGACCAGAACCGAAATATGTTATAAATCAACTAATTGGCAGAAATTCTGCAATTCTGAACTAACTAAGCCTTAAATCGAAACTTTCCAATGCATAGCAAATTGAAAATGCAAACAAAGTACAAACAGCAGCAAGCCAACAACAGCCAACACCAATGGTAAGTTCAAACAACAAGGCCAAGGCAGACTGCACAGTGCACACAACATCAACAGCAAGGCAGACTGGCAGAGGCAGCACTGCACACAGCATTTTCAATTTTCAGCATTATTGATTTATCAACATTTTCAGTGAAACAATAAATTCAAACTATAAACATATTACGATTTTTTAAGAAAATGTAAATCAAATCAGTAACATAAACAAAATTACTCCAAATCAGAAACAGTTTGAAGTTGAACTTACTAATTTTAAACATGATCATCAATTAAAATATTTGAGGCACACCCTCAAGTGCAACAGATTGATATATTTATGCAAATGGCAATATACATGTGCTAATTTCGAAACATTAGAAACTGAAAATGCAATAAATTAGACAAAATGTACCTTCTTCAACTTGTTCGACTTTATCATCGTCATCGTTCTCGTTATCACTACCATCAAGTGAATTTGGTGGTATATTCAACCAATTATGCGCACAGATTATGGCTTGGACCATCATAGGGCTTAAACTGCTTCTATGATCAGTAACCACTCGACCCCCGGTACTAAACGCCGATTCTGAAGATACCGTAGAGATTGGAATTGCTAGAATGTCTCTCGCCATTCTTGCAATCACTAGGAATCTGTGATAATTCTTGCTCCACCAACCCAAGATATCAAATGTTGTTGACCAGTCTTTGGTTGCCTCATCCAAGTACTTTTGTAGCTCCGACTTAGGAAGTCCTTCTTTGGAGGTTTTTCGTTTTTGAAATTTAGCTCGAGCAAGAGCTATTGCATCTTCTTCATTCTCAACATCATCAACGGAAGTAGCAACTTCTGACATTCCCACGGTCTGATTCCCATACAATGTGTCATATTCAGTGAACATCACATTCAAAGTTGCGTTCACTTTTGCCATGAAAAGTTCGGCTTGTGGAGGAGTATAGATATCACGAACAATCATATCCACAAAATTCATCTTGTGTCGTGGATCAAATAGTGGTGCTAAATACATGAACATATTCACCTTATCTATGTTCCCGAAATATTTATCAAATTTTGCCTTCATTGTATTAGCCATGTTCTTCATATCACTATTATCACTTGCTTGACCTTTTTGAATATTATGGAATATACTATAAACAATCTCCAATTGAATATTTGATGTCACATACTTTGAAGCGGATACTCTCTCGTTCATATCATTGAACTTCTTCAAAAAATCCATAAAAAAAATTTAGCTCATACCAATCTCGATTAGTAAGATAACCTAAAGGTCCACTCTTATCTTTCCGGAGATTCATTTCCATCTCCATCCTTAGGCTTTGATCTTTCATAGTATACCTTTCAAATGCTTTCTCCAATGCACATGCTGCATGAAGCATGTGATATGTAGAATTCCATCGTGTGGCGACATCTTGAACTAAGCCTTGTTTGGTTTCAATACCCGCTTGTGCAATACAAGCCTTAAATCGAGCTTGTCTACCTGGAGACATCTTAAAATATTTCACTGCATATCTTATCCTTTCTATAGAGAGTCCCAACCTTGTTATCCCATCACTCACTATCAAATTTAGGATGTGAGCTATGCATCTCATGTGCATGAAATGACCACCCAAGCAATTAGTTGGAAATCTTTGCCTAAGGAATGCAACTGCAACATAATTTTCTCTTGCACTGTCAACCGTAATTGCCATGACTTTATCTATTCCCCAAGCTTGGAGGCATGCTTGAACACCTAATCCTATATCCTCCCCCTTGTGACTGGTAACAGGACAAAAATTCAATATGTATCTATGCAACACCCATTTCTCATCGATGAGATGAGCTGTCAATGTCATATAATTCTTGCCGGGTGTAGATGTCCATGTGTCAGTGGTGAAGGATATTCAAGAAGAGGTAGATACAAAATAGGCATACAATCTTCCCTTTTCGGATTCATATAGTTTGTGAACATCCCTAGTTGAAGTCACTCTATAAGGGAGTTTGAACATAGGGCATATACCACGGATTAATCTTCTAAATTCGCGTTTCTTCACATGACTAAAGGGCAATTCATCTAGAATTAGCATTTCTGTTACTAATTTTCGACCAAGATCTTGTTGAAAGTACCAAGATGAGACATTTTTACTATCACCACTACCCTTTAGAACCAAATGTTGTTGTTGTGGACCAACTACCTTCATAGCAGGATTGTTTGGACATTTTTCATATATCTTTTCAAAAACAGTCCAAGCCTCACTAACTTTATGAGTAGAAGTTGTTGATGTTAAGGGTTTCTTACCCTTCTTCAGTGGACCAGCAACACCGGCTGATGGATCAACTTGTGGCTCTGCATCAGAGGCACTCGCCGACGTTGTCGTAGCAGCCGTAGCTGTAGGACTAGGAGCAGTAGCATCATCAACAATGTCAACCAAGTTGTCCCCAATTGCACTTGCATCAGTTGCCTATAAAGTATGAACAACAATTAGTCAATTACTAATTATAAACAACAATTACAAATTTAGTAAATTACTAATTACTAAATTCAAATACAATACAATTCAATTCGATTACAATTCAATTCACTGAATTTAGAGTTTACAATTCAATTACCTTTGGGGTGGACAGAGATCGTTTTCTCTTGTTATCCATCACTATTTACTCACTGTCACAGTGTCACTGACTCACTGGCTCACTGTCAGGTAGACAAAAAAAAAGTCAGTCGCAAATTAAACAAATTGAAGTATTGAAGCATATAGTGTTCAAAAAAAATTTAACTCACTGTCTGTCACTGACAATTCCATATATCGAACCATCAATGTACATTTCATTGATATATCATATTAATTCAGTGATTGTCGGTCACTGAATTTGTCTGAATTCTGATTTTTTTTTAATCAGAATTCAGTCCTAACTCCTAAGTATACATATAACATATTCATTGTATGACAAATTAATTTGTCATACAGAGATATATCATATAGAATACACTGTATTCTATATGATACCTCTCTTCAATACAGTCAAATTTCATACACAGTGATATTACAGTGTATACCAAATTGGCAAATTGGCTTCTATATGATCAATACAGTCATAGTTTCATATAGAGAGACATTGCTCGAACCAGATTAAACAATAAGAATTCAGACAATCAGAATTTAATTTAGGGTTGAAACCAAATTAAATTAGGGTTAAAAAACCCTAATTTAAGAACCCACAAATTACTATTCAGAAATTTAATCAAACTGTAAGTCAATAACCCAGAAATTAGGGTTCAAAATTAAGAACCCATAAATTAGGGTTCGAAATTAAGAACCCAGAAGTTAGGGTTCCAAATCGAAACCCCTAATTGTCTAATTCGAAACTGACAATCTTATGAATAGATCTGTATTTTATGATGAAAACAATTACAAGAGCTACCTATTTATAGGATAAAAGGGTGCATTAGGGTTAGGTTATAACTGGGCTAATTGGGCTTTTATATTTACATGGGCCTATACATATTAGATTGACAGCCCCCCTCAAACTGATGTCGGTTGATCAACCAACATTAATTTGTCACCAAGAAACTGATGTCGTTGAAGATATCTGCCAACTGAAGGTTTGATGGAACATGTGGAAGAGACAACACTTGCGAATCATAAGCATCGCGGATGAAGTGACAGTCTACTTCGATATGCTTGGTGCGCTCATGATATACAGGATTCGCCGTGATATGAATGGCACTGGTATTATCAACATGGAGAGGAGTAGCTCCAAGTGACAAGAATCCCAATTCTGATAATAATCCACGCAACCAATATAGGGTTTTGGAGCGTTCTAGATCGTCGAGATAGCGGAAGCAATAAAAGATAATCTACTCTAAACCTTGTCCAAGAACATTTAAACCATTAAATCCCAAAGCAAAATCTATTCCACAAGATGTTTACCTTTAAGTCTTGTTTGAATCGATAAAGAAGAACGTTCGGATCTTCTTCTCTAAAGCTAGTCCACACCAAGAGGATGATCTTCAAGATCCTTCACTTAATTGCCTACTAGAACAATTAAATGAAGAACAAGAGAGCAAGATGATGAAGAGGAGAGGGGTGGCCGGCCACAATGAGAGAGAGAGAGAGGATTTTTGTGTATTTTGTGACTTAATGAATTAATGAATTAAAGTCTTGCATTATAATTCATCACCCAACTCACAAGCACGGGTTAAAAGTGATTGGTATGGGCTTAAAGGTGCTTTAACCCATACCCCTTAAATCACTCACCTCTTAATCCACAATCACCAACTAAGCATGGCATTGTGTGGCCCCCACAATGGCCCCACCAAGTGGGCCGGCCATATGGCCTTATTGGGCCGGCCATGAGGCTTCATGGGCCGAGCCCAATGGGCCCTCCCGTGTTGTCTCATGCCGTGTCCAAAAGTTGCCCGACCTTTTTGTCGTTACTTATCAAACAAAGTCCGACGCGATATCGACGAAAAACTCAATTTTTCTCGATTCGCTAATTATTCTCTCAAACCGAACCTATGGCACAAAACCTCCAGTTTTGTCCATATACTTCTCCTTAAGAAACATCCATGTTTCCTTGTCTCAAGTTATCCGTCTTGTATGTGTGTGACCCTCTAGGCTCATGCCACCGTTAGCAGATCAGCGCAAGACTCGCTCTTGCCCGATCCATCATAAGTGGTCTCTAGTAAAACATTATGATTACCCAAGGTGCACGATGATCGATAATTCGACTTAACCTTTGTGCGTACAAGTTACCATCCTTTTATCTCTAGATATCCCAATTGATCTCAAGGCATAGAGTCGTCTCCCTTGTTCAATCAATCATTGTTACTTGATATGCGAGATGACTGAGAAATGATAACCCGTATCATTTGCATGGCCATGCTTTTTCTCTCAGTCAGTCTCCATCAAGAGGCCTTCTAACGGATATCTTTCCCATACCGTAGTATGAGGGATAAATCCCTTAGCCGTCTTTCGTGTCACTCATGCAACCCGTTCCGCCACCCAATCATGCCCTTTATAGCAATCCTTTTACAGAAAGCGTTTGGCGCAAGTTAAAGTCGTACGTTCATTGCATAGTGATCACAAAGACTCCTTGGTCTAAGGACGTCGTGACAAGCTATCGCATCTGAATATGTTTATGGCTTAATCTATGAAAACACTATTCAGTGCGGGTCGTCCGATATCAATCACCTCATGATATCTATGATATGGTTCCAGGATCCGACATCCTTATGACAAGTAGAACTACGTCATTAAGAACCATCCTCATACTGGTCGCTTTTAAGGAAGCATAGGTTGACCAGGGACTCGTTAAGTGTGATCCGTACAGATTTATGGTTCTACTACTTTAGTGGTCATAAATCAGATCATGCTTAACATATTACTTCAACACATAAGTAATATAAAGCCGTTTATATTTATACATTACAAACGATGATATTTGAACATAGACGTTTACAGGCTAATACCAATTGGACTAGGGCACAAATGCTATCAATCTCCCACTTGCCCTTAGCTCCAATCTAAGTCCCAGTCTATACCCATTGACCTAACATGTTTTTCATGTTTATCTTGAGGAAGAGCCTTGGTCAATGGGTCGGCTGTGTTATCATCAGTTGCAACGTAGTGGATCTTTACGTCACCTCTAGCAATTATGTCGCGGATGATGTGATACTTTATGAGTACATGTTTGGATCTGTTATGTGCCCTGGGTTCTTTAGCTTGCGCAATAGCCCCGGTGTTGTCACAATATAAGTCTACTGGGTTAGACGGGTTTTTAATTACACCTAACCCAGCCATGAAACTCCTGATCCATACAGCCTCTTTTGCCGCCTCACATGCGGCAATGTACTCAGCTTCCGTCGTAGAGTCGGCAATGGTATCCTGCTTCTTGCTTTTCCAGCTGAATGCTCCACCGTTCAACATAAACACATATCCCAACTGACTCTTAAAGTCATCGGGGTCTGTCTGGAAACTAGCGTCGACATATCCTTTGACGACGAGATCATCATTTCTGCCCCCGTATACAAGAAAGGCGTCCTTGATTTTTCTCAAATATTTGAGAATCGCCTTGACAGCCATCCAGTGTGCCTCACCGGGTTTGGATTGATGTCTACTGGTACAGCTTAGGGCAAACGAGACATCCGGTCTCGTGCATATCATGGCATACATTATGGACCCTATAGCCGAAGCATATGGGATCTCATTCATTCTTGCTAGCTCTGCAGGTGTCTCAGCACCCTGCTTCTTGCTAAGCTTCACGCCATGACGCATGGGCAGCAATCCTTTCTTTGAATCTTGCATTGAGAATCGTCTCAACACCTTGTCTATATAAGTGCTTTGACTTAAGCCCAAGACCCGCTTGGCACGGTCTCTATATATCTTGATTCCCAAGATGTAAGAGGCCTCGCCTAAGTCCTTCATTGCGAAACACTCACCTAACCAAGTCTTCGTTAAGAGCAAGGTAGGGACGTCGTTTCCAATGAGCAGTATGTCATCAACATAAAGCACTAAAAAGATTATATTGCTCCCACTTGCCTTTTTATACACGCAAGGTTCATCATCGTTCTTGACGAAGCCAAACTGTTTTACTACTTCATCAAAACGCTGATTCCAACTCCGAGATGCTTGCTTCAAACCATAGATTGATTTGAGCAACTTGCAAATCTTTCCCTTATTCTTTGGATCCTCAAAACCCTCAGGCTGAGACATATAAACGTCCTCAGCTAACCTCCCGTTGAGGAAGGCGGTTTTGACATCCATTTGCCATATCTCATAGTTGTGATATGCTGCTATGGCAAGAAGAATGCGGATAGATTTGGCCATAGCTACTGGAGAAAAGGTCTCTTCATAGTCAATTCCGTGGACTTGTCTATAACCTTTTGCTACCAGTCTCGCTTTATAGGTCTGAGGTTTGCCATCCATGTCAATCTTTATTTTAAAGATCCATTTACACCCTATGACCTTAACATCAGGGGTATGATCTACCAAGTCCCACACTTGATTATCTGACATGGATTGCATTTCTTCCCTCATGGCTTCCAGCCATTTCTCAGAGTCGGTTCCGTCCAAAGCCTCTCGAAAGGTAGCTGGATCATTGTCCACTAGTACTAAACCATCACCTTCAGTTACTAAGAAACCGTATCTGACAGGTGCATGACTTATCCTTTCAGAGCACCTCGGACCGTCCTCATTAACTACAGCTATTGGTTCTTACTCAATGACCACTTCTGGCTCTACCTCTTCTAGTGGGTCTTCTCGTGGTTCCCGAGTGACCATCTCATCTAGAACTTCATCAAGATGAATAGCCCTCCCACTGACTGTCTTGGAAATGAACTCTTTTTCCAAGAACGTCCCACCTCGAGCGACAAAAACTTTATTTTCGCTCGGTTTGTAGAAGTAGTATCCTTTTGTTTCTTTTGGATATCCGACGAAAGTGCATTTATCTGATCATTGCATAGTGATCACAAAGACTCCTTGGTCTAAGGACGTCGTGACAAGCTATCGCATCTGAATATGTTTATGGCTTAATCTATGAAAACACTATTCAATGCGGGTCGTCCGATATCAATCACCTCATGATATCTATGATATGGTTCCAGGATCCCACATCCTTATGACAAGTAGAACTACGTCATTAAGAACCATCCTCATACTGGTTGCTTTTAAGGAAGCATAGGTTGACCAGGGACTCGTTAAGTGTGATCCGTACAGATTTATGGTTCTACTACTTTAGTGGTCATAAATCAGATCATGCTTAACATATTACTTCAACACATAAGTAATATAAAGCCGTTTATATTTATACATTACAAACGATGATATTTGAACATAGACGTTTACAGGCTAATACCAATTGGACTAGGGCACAAATGCTATCAACCAAATGATCTCTGAACATGCTTGAGACATAGCCCGATACTCAGTTTCTGTGGAGGATTTGGAGACACGATCTTGCTTTTTACACTTCCAAGAAATCAGAGCAGGGCCCAAAAATACACACCAACCAGTCGTAGAACGTCGAGTATCCGCACAACCAGCCCAATCTGCATCACTATACGCCGAAAGCTGGAGTGAGCTGTTGGAGGGAAAATAAATTCCCTTAGTGACAGTACCCAACAGGTAGCGCAGAATGCGACGTACAGCGGCCAAATGTAGATGTCGAGGAGATTGGAGAAACTGACTAACTGGTTGAACCGCAAAGGACAAATCTGGTCGGCTAATCGTGAGATAGACTAAGCTACCAACCAATTGACGATACACAATCGGGTCAGGGAGGAGATCACCCTCATCTTTGCGTATTTTGACGTTCAACTCCATTGGGGTGTCAACTGGTGAACTACCACGAATACCAGACGAGTCAAGTAAATCGTTGGCATACTTCGCTTGATTCAAAAAAATTCCTGTTGAGCCTGTGTGAACCTCTAGACCCAGAAAGTATGTGAGAGGCCCAAGATCCTTCATATGAAACGAGTTATGGAGATGAAGATTTAACTGGGCAATTAATTCGGTGTTTGTACCTGTGATAACAATGTCATCCACATATACCAAAAGAATGACAATCCCCTTAGAGGAATGGCGAAGAAACATAGAGGTGTCATGCTTGCTTGCTTGGAAGGAGAAATCTTGTAATGCAGAACGAAACTTCTCATACCATGCACGGGGAGCCTGTTTCAATCCATAGAGAGATCGCCGGAGTTGACATACCTTAGAGGTCAGGGCGGTAAATAATCCTTGTGGTGCCCTCATGTATATGGTTTCCCTTTAATCCCCATGCATGAATGCGTTTTTGACATCCATTTGACTCAAAAACCATCCCTGGGAAGCAGCAATGGCCAGAACGGTTCGAATTGTAGTCATCTTTGCCACAGGAGCAAATGTCTCCTCATAGTTGACTCCGTACTCCTGCTTGTTACCCAAGGCTACTAATCTAGCCTTGTACCGCTCAATGCTCCCATCAGCTCGAACTTTAACTGAATATACCCATTTGCAGCCGAGTGGGGTAACACTAGGGGGACATGTGACAATGTCCCAAGTGTGGTTTAATTCGAGTGCTCTTAGTTCCTCTTGCATAGCCTGAGTCCAACAACCAAGTTGAGCCGCCTTGGAACACCCTGAGGGAATCTCAACAGAGGATAGTGTAGTGGCAAGAGCAGAAGTAGAGGAGAAGAACCCGTACCAATCTGGAGGGACAGATTGTCGTGTAGAACGACGAAGGGGAACAACTGTATCTGCAGGGAGGTCACAACTGTCTACTGGGACTTCCATATCCTCTGTGTCTTCGGAACTAGCATCTGGATCAGGATATATCGAAGGAGGCGTGGTAGCATCAGGAACACGTCTCGTGTAAACCACTCCAGGTCTAAGCCTGACACGGGTGGAAGGAACAGTGAAAGCAGATGACACAGGAGACTCAGTGATGTGGTCAAACTCAGGTAAAATAGCATACATATCTGTATCGACTGATGACCGAGGATAGAAATATTGGTTTTCAAATAAAACCACATTTCTAGACACCCGAATTTTGTTGGATTGTGAATCGAAACAGACATACCCCTTTTGAGTATTACTATACCCAAGGAAAACACAACGAGAGGATTGAGCAGACAACTTAGTGCGCTCGACATCAGGAAGTAGAACAAAACAGACACACCCAAAAGGACGCAAAGGAGAGTACGAAGGAGCCCTCTGATGGAGACGGAAGTAAGGAGACTCGAGATTTAGAACCTGAGACGGAAGTCGATTAATCAAGTAAATTGCCGTGGATAGGGCCTCGACCCAGAAACGGGGCGGGACCGAAGATTCAATGAGAAGGGTACGAGTAATATCTAAGAGATGTCTATTTTTGCGTTCGGCAACCCCATTTTGTTGTGGAGTGTCAACACATGAATGTTGGGCAATAATACCCTTTTCAGGCAAAAACTCAGAGAATGGATTAGACATGTATTCTCTACCCAAATCTGTACGCAGAATCTTAACACTCTTAGAGAACTGATTTTCGATATAAGCAAGAAGTTCCTTAAATTTGTCAAACACCTCAGATTTAAAACGGAGGAAAAATATCCAAGTAAAACGACTATAGTCATCAATAAACGAGACAAAATATTTATAGTGTGAGTGTGAGAGAACTGGTGAGACTCCCCACAAATCACTATGAATGATGTCAAAACACTGAGAAGCACGACTACCATGTGAAGGAAATATCATAGTTTTACTTTTTCCCATTTTGCAAGCATCACATTCAATAGATAAAGAACTGAAAAATTTATTGCCCAAAATACCAGAACGAGACAAATGATTCATTATTTTTGAATTAGGATGGCCAAGACGCCTATGCCAAATCCTATCTAGAGGTGCTAAACATGAAAAAACAGGAAAGACAGACTTGATTTGAGAACTCTGAAGTGGAAAGAGACGTCCAATCTTAGGTCCCTCCGCTACCAGCTCCCCCGAATCTTGATCCTGCACAACACAGCCAGTCGAAGAAAATTTCACATCACAATTTTGATCAATAAGTTGCCCAACAGACAACAGATTAGTAGATAATTTTGGACACACAAAAATATCTGTAATCTTAGAATTAACATCCCCAACTGCAGTAATAGGTAACTGACTTCCATCAGCTGTCTCCACTCGAGAAGTGCCCACATAAGGTCGAATATTACGTAAATTCTGAGCCGTAGAGGACACATGATTAGCAGCACCAGAATCCATAAACCAAGTACGGGCAGAAGATAGATTATTACCTTGAAATCCCATAGCAGAAAATGCAGACATAATCATCTGTTGTACCATTTCAGGGGTGAGTGAAGGTGCAGGAGATGGTGCGATGGAATCACTTGTCGGGATCATAGGAAAAGTTGATGCATGATATGCGGGGACATGTGAGGCTTCCCCACGAGCGGCAGGCACACGAGGTCGACGCTTAGTGCAATTCTTGAGAGCGTGACTGGGCTTCTTGCAATACCTGCATTCCATCTTGCATTGACTGGCATAATGCCCAAACTTGTGGCATTGAAAACACTCAACTTGACGCATATCCCGAGGGCCAGTGTTAGATCTGGTACGTGGAGTCTCAGTGGTGGTAAGAGGTCGTGCAGCATGAGGAGTTTGAGCAGCATATGTCATCGTGGATGCCACTAGGTCTAGCATCCCTTGAGTAATAAAGCGCTGCTCTTCACGGAGAAGCTCGCCAAAGCAATCATCTAAAGATGGAACATGAATACGATTCACCAGTGATGATTTAATAGATTCAAACTCTGGGCGGAGATTCATCAGGAACAATGTCCTCTGCCGGTTGAAGAGACTGGTGTGGAAGGGCAGGAGTGATTCAGCTGGGACCCCTGCAAGTGTGATGTCCGCGTAATCGCTCCATAATACCATAAATTCTGAATAGTAGTTGATGTAGGACAATCCCAATTAGGATTCATAATTATATTAGATTTTGAATAGTTTTAGGATTTCCTATTAAGTTAGGTTTTCTAACTCTAATTAGTTTGGATTGATTAGTTCTATTGGTTTAGGTTTACTAGTTTGAGTTAGTTTTGGAGAATTAGTCATATATAAGTCCTATCTTGTGTAGAGATTATTATCATCATTATCATAATTATAAACTTGAGTTACTTGGATTTATTCCGTTTTCTCCCTAAAGTTAGGGTTTATTTTTGCTTCATTTCGAAGCACCCTTCTGCTGCACCAGTAGTCCTTAATAGAACGAGCACCCTGTCGGAAGTTGGATATATCCAATTCCAATTGAAACAATCGGGCCGAGTTATCCTGATAATAAACCCGTCGAAGATATGCCCACATATCCTTAACTGTGCGATAAGGACGCAGGTGAATGACAATTTGAGAGTCCACTGAGCCCATAATCAGGCTACGAAGTTGGGCATCCTTGATTACCCAATCTGCAGCGCGAGCTAGAGCAGCAACTGTATCCTGTACAACCTCACCAGATTCATTGGCAGGCTTGTCAGGTTCTACAATGTATTCCCAAAGACCTTTTCCTGTCACGAATGCCTCAAATTGGACAGACCAAGTGCCATAATTCTTGCCCGTAAACCGAATAATAGTATTATCAAATTTATCCATGAATAACCCAAGAAATCAGATGGCAAAAAAACCTGGGTGTAAAAAAAATAAATTGCTGGATGACAGATCTGGATGACGGATGACGGATGACAGATCTGGATGACGGATGACAGATGACAGATCTTGATGACGGATGACGGATGGCAGAATCGGATGAACTCGGATGACGCCAGATGACGAAGAACGGAGCTCGGGAACGAACCCAAGAACTGAAAACCGAATTTTAGAAAAAAAATAACCTACAAAGCCTCTGATACCATGACAATCTTATGAATAGATCTGTATTTTATGATGAAAACAATTACAAGAGTTACCTATTTATATGATAAAAGGATGCATTAGGGTTAGGTTATAACTGGGCTAATTGGGCTTTTATATTTACATGGGCCTATACATATTATATTGACAGAAACCAAACAAATTTATAATCGAAACAATTGACTCTTCACTCTTCACATGCTTCAAAATCAGAACCCTAATTGAGTCAGTTTGAGTCCATACCTTTCTGCGAGTCAAGATTCGACCGAATCGAAGCTACTTGAAGAACAATCGAAGCTCTCTCTTCTCGAATCGTCGAAATCGGAGCTCTCTGCCTCTCTGTTTGGACGGAATCGGAGCTCCGAGCTCCTGCCTCTCGTCTCTCTCTCTCTCGCCTCTCAGTCTCGTCTCTGTGTGGGTGAGTCTGAAGAATGAATTCGACAGTGTGTGCACGTGTGTGGTGTGATTCGTGTGTGTGAAAGACTAAACGCATCGTTTGAATGGAGGGGCTCGGTCGGTTCGGTTTATTGGTCGGTTCCTAAGTTTTGAACCGAAACCGAACCGAGGTTTTGTCGGTTCGCGCTGAAGCCGAACCGATCAAAACCAACCAATTTTTGGTTCGGTTCGGTCGGTTTTGGTCGGTTCGGTTTTTTTTAACACCCCTACATTTTAACGTATAAATTCAATTTTCCCATAAAAATACCATAGTTTCATTCCCATAAAAATACCATAGTTTCATTCGTTACCTTGAAATTGTAGTTCCGAAAATACCCATGTCATACTCGAAATATTACAGAATTATCCTTCAACAGAAGGACCCTCTCTGAACAGTGCATGTGATAACAGAGAAGAAACCCTAGCCACCACTTATCGCCGCCGCCGCAGCTTAACGCCCTCCTCCGGTAACTTCTCAGACCCATAATTAGTTGTGATCCCCAATTTTGTGGCTACTCATAACACTGATTTTCAGTTTTTACTCTTTACTGATTGTGACTCTCTTTGGGTTTATGTTTGTTGCTATTTAAATCTGCTCTGCTTGTCCCTGTCATTTTCTTTGAATACTTTTCTTTTCTCCCCCTTTAAACCTTCAAATGTATATATTTTTTGTTACTTACAGATGAATTATTCATAGGGAATAATGTAAAATGTTGGTCACTTGCGTTAATTGTATAAACGTGAGGATCGGATTCAGTATCAATTGATGTGAAATACCGATGTTTAGAAAAGAAATGATTCTGGGTTCTTGTAGCTGCATTTGGAGTCCAAGAATGTTGACACCAACTCATATCATATGACAAACAGGTCTTGAAGTGTGTTAGAGATGGGGAGAAGGATATTGAATGATGCTTTAAGAGCAATAGTGAATGCGGAGAAGAGAGCCAAAGCTACTGTAGAGTTGAAGCCAATCTCCAATGTTATGTCCTCTTTTCTCCAGATCATGAAATATCGAGGTATGCTTATGCAATTATTGACTTCTAAGACCATATCGGTGTTTAACTGTTAATATTTGGTACAAGTAGCCTCTCTTTTATTGTGTGGTTGATTTGGTGTAGTGTTTTATAGGATACATAAAGGATTTTCAGGTTTATGATCCGCAGAGAGTGGGGAGAATTACAGTTGAGCTGCAAGGCAGGATTAATGATTGTCGTGCTCTCACATACAGACAGGATATACAGGCTAGAGAAATTGAATCCTACAGATGGAAAATGCTTCCAACACACCAGGTTTGTCAAGCTTTATGTTATTCCGTTTCTTGGTGAATTTTTGGTCTTGCGTTATTCAATAGCAATAAATCTTGTCCCGTGCAGTGGGGATATGTTGTGATCACAACTCCTGACGGAATCATGGATCATGAAGAAGCCATCAAACGAAATGTGGGAGGTCAGGTACTTGGTTATTTCCATTAGAAAGTAGTGATGTGTGTCTATGTAAGGAACTTCCATGACAAGTGATAAATGAGACGAGTGTTTTTGTACTCTAAGTTGACTGCAATATTTATAGCATGACATTGATCTTCCAACTGAATATGTTTTTGTAGCTGTGATGTTGGGTTTTGTGTAATCAAATAAAATGTTTGAGGTGAATGGATTGAATATGACTTTCGCATCTCTAGTCTTCTTTAGTTTGATTTGCAGTATTATTGTATACACCTTCAGGCTTCAACCAGATAAATCGTTTGCTAAATGAATATAGGCAGCTAAAAAATTAAATCCAAACTAACCAACACATTTTTATTTCAAGCATATACAACTCATATCTGCACTAACAATTTCCAAAGGACTCTTTATCTTGGAAAGACATCTTGCATTACATAGCTACCAAGACTGAGCAAGTTCCTATAATCATATAAAAGTCGAGTCCACATGAAAACTAATTCATCAATATACCTGTACGCAATAACACATGTAATATGTTCATCCACGATTGCTTCGGAGAGACTGGAAGTGAGCAGTGAGGCTGTCAATGTCAGGAAGTTTCGGATGAACATGACTAGGCTTCTCTTTCGATGGAGACTCGGCAGAACTCAAACTCAATGTCTTCGGACGAGAATCTGATAGTAGTTGCTTTGCTTTAGACGGAGACTTAGTGGCACTCAAACTTAAAGTCATCGGACTTGTTATGGTACTAGGTAGTACTACCCTTTGATGAGGATCAGGTGACAGTTCCCTTGCAGCCGACTTGAAAATTTCTTCACGTAAGAGCCTCGCCGAGTGTGAAACTGGCTTAGACACTGGTTTTCTAGCCCATTCAACATCTCCGACATGATATGAGCTCTCTGAATCAGCATGGAACTCGGTGAAGGTTCTAGTTCTGGTTTTTTCTGCATTGTGGCCTGGAGTTACTTGTCTTTCAGTTGAGACGGTAGCATTGAAGCCATGAGGAGAGGCTTTGGTTCTTCGAGAAAATCCAATACCTAAACGAGCTTTGCTGGTTGGAGTCTGTTCAGGAGGATACTCCTCAGACTCACTATTGTCTGAATCAAAATATGAACTCGACTTGTTTTTTACCTCAATGGTCATGTTGTGATTACGTAGGCCCAGGCCACGTGGGATCTCCTCATCTGAATACTGATCAAATCGTGCATTTGAGGACATTGATTTTGATTCTCTATTTACTTTTGTTTTTGCCTTTTGATTGTATAATTGTTGGCCGCCAACCCCAAAACTATGTGAAGTCTGGACTTTTGGAGGAGAAGAGGATCGATGGATCATGCTAGTATCCTCAACTGCACGCTTGGACAAGAAAGCATTCCCCAAAGGACTCCTATAAGTATAACTCTTGTTTCTAAGGCCACCAGTAAGCATTCCCAAGTTTAATTCGGGCAGAGTCGACTCTCTGACAAGTTGAGTATCACTTTCACTTATGGTATGAGGCAGCTCTGATGCACCAAACTTATCTTTCACTTGTTCATGTAACAACCAAGGCCTTGAAAGTTGTTCGTTGTACAAATGAGATTTGTCATTGTCTGAAACTTCATGTGATCTGTCAAGTTTGGAGGCAAAATCACTGAAACCAAACTTTTCATCAAATTTGGTACTTCCAACAGGCTTAGACTTGTTCATATCATCTTCACTTTCAGAGCTTGGACCATCTGAATCGTCAAAGGTCACAGGCAACACATCATCTGATCGTGAATCAGCTGCAGAGCTTGCAGAAAACAAAGAATGAGATACATTCTGCCTTGGTGATGAGAAAAACAAAACAGATTCGTGTTCTTTGTACTTGTGCGCGACATCTTTGTCGTCATAATCTGAACCAGATTCATCAAAAACTAAAGAGGCTTTATCATGAGAACTAGTTTTATTCGGAAGAACTTCACCATCTTTGCTACAATCTCTTGAATGAGAAGAAGTATTGCTCAGTTGCTTTCTAATCCTCACTTCAGCATAGTAACCAATGTTCTCATGTGTGTCATCAACTTGCTCTCCACTAGATGATTTAAAACCAGATTGGCTGAATTGTCTGTTAAAACTCATTCGATCACCACTCTCTGATTTAGTCGAGTTTCCTTCAAACGATGAAGAATGGGAGTTCAAGGAAGACGATCGGCTACCTTCAAATCTTGAACCAGAATACATGTCGCGAGACGATCCTGATGAATACTGCCTAGTAACATTCTCGCGGCTTGATAGTTGTGCAGCAGCTCTCGCAGCCATACTAGCTTGGTCTGCGGCTTCAGCAGCTGCCTGCGCAGCTTCAGCAGCATCCTTGAATTCCATATTCCACTTTTGTCCCCCAGAATATGAATGCCTAAATTCCCTCCCTCCATTTTCACTTCCTGCACGATTTAGCCACTCATATATATAAAATAACAGGTACCAGAAAGAGCAAGAATGTGGAAACAACGTTAACACTTCAAAATTCGTACCTGAACGAGAAGAGCCAGAATTAGGTTCCATGCTGTCACCTATTTCTGTCGGAGCACTGTTTTGGTAATAATGCCCTGACCTTCTGTTCTCATCATGACTAAATGAAGCTTGGAATGCAGATTGTCCTTTGTCGTCATAATTAGGTTGAACTTGGACATTGGCATGGTCAGCATACATTTGATTGGCCTTCCCTAAAGTACTAGGGCCGTTCTGCTCACACAAAAGTGTGGAAACAACGTTAACGCTAGTGTTCATTTCAACTTTGAGTCAGCGTTAACTTTGTCGAAACATGTTGCAATATCAGCTAATTTAGTTATACCAGCAGATCCTCAGGAGGCGTTGGATCATTGTCAGCACCAGGATCCCATTTGACGTTATGTTCCTCGGCAATTGATTTCAGGATTTTGATTTTGAATTGACCATCAGGTGCCTTCACAGATAATTTCTCAATCATCTGAAAACGACAAGAGTGCAAAAATAAGCAAAATCATTTGACCTTGGGGATACGAGGTCTGCATGATAGTTAAATTACCATTTGAGCCACGCCACAATTTGGCCGTAGTTCAACAGCTGCAGATACAAATTCTTTTCCATATTTTGAAGTAAAATGCTTGCGCACGTCCATGAGTTCTGGTACATCCACACACCGGGGGGATGCAAATATTACGCTAGTGATCGCTTCCTTCAAGTCAATAGGGCAGTTTCTGAAGAGCGAAAAATTAAGCATTCAAGGAAGTTGTAGCAGATGAGGGCAGATTTATGAAACCAGAAAACTGAAAAGATTATCATAGGTTGAACTTGTATGAATACTTTTGTGACTCGATGATCTGCAAGCGTGCCACAATGAGCTCACAGTATATCTCAATAAGATCATATGCGGAAAGTTTATTCTCTTCCACAACAACATGTTCAACCTGAAATGCAGAAAACGATGGATGAAAATATAAGCTACATTCTAGTAAACTTTAACAGAACAAAAAACCGCATTATTAACACAGTCCTAAAGAATGGTAGTTGATGTTGTTGGAGTATAAGTTGCCTCATTAAAAGCAAAATTTGAAAGTAACATTACAAGAACAAGAAAATACTACAGAAAGGGGATTCACACAACACATTACTAAGGAAGCTCTTTCTCTTTAAACCGAAAAACAACCTCAGAGTGAAAAACAGAAAACAGATGATTTTTGGGATGTAAATGTAATTGCAGAAACCATCTGCTTTGTCAAACTATAATATAATGCTCAAAACCAAGAAAGAATCAAAATTCCAAAGCTGCTCCTTTGACTGACAGTTGAACATACATTGGAAAACCTACAAAATTGGACTAGTCTGAACTGAGGATATACCTACACTTGACCTTATCCTAGCAATAAACTTACTGTGCTTGATAACTTGTGACATAAGCTACCCTGTATAAATTACCTTCAACAAGATTTCACAATGTTTTTTTTTCTGAAAATAACACAACCCTTTAGATATACCATTAAACAACCTACAGATTTAATCCAAAATATCCCAAATAAGAACACAAGAATCATCAATAACTATTATTAGCTTTTAACAGAAAAAACGTGTAATTGAAGTTGAAAGGATGATAAACAGAATAGTACTCGGATCATGGCGGTCCGATCCTGGCCAGACTCAAGCAATTTTGCCAGTTCCCTCTTCATCTGCTTCACCTCAACTTCCTTCTTATTCTTCAATAGCTTTATCCTCGAACAACCAAGCTTCAATGAAGTCTTGCTGTAAATCAAACCCAATAATCACAAAAACAAGAACTAAAATTAGACTTCACCAGAGAACTCAGCCAAACAAAACCAGAAAAGAAAACAACCCAAAAGGCATAATCTAATTACTCACCAATTTGAATTGAACCCACTTACCTAAATCATAACCAACCACACAATCCAAACAAACATTAAAAAAAATCCGAAAATTACCATTTAGCTGCCTTAAAGCTTTTGTTGAACATTGCTTCTCTGGTGGGTCGTCGCTAAACCAAGGATTGAGTGGTTTTGAATTTTAAATACTCTTTGGTGAATTACAATGATTTAATGGGTCACATAAAGGAAGGAATCGCATGAAAGCGAGATAGATGATTGAAGTTTGAATATTGTGCAGAATTTATTCGAGAAAATGGAACGTTCTTTTTCTTGCGTGAGATTTGTAAAAGAAAAAGTAACAGAAAATCATATTCCAATGAAAAGTAAAAAAAATATAAAATTCCACATGTAAGCATCGGAGAAGTTACCGAGAAAATCAGAAAATCGATGATTGCAACGTTGTTGTTATGACAAAATTGCCCCTTTGTCTCACATAATCGATTCGATTGACTTATCAATACACGTGGAGAAAAGGACCCAACAAGTTAATTATTAGTTAACCTACAAAACATATAATTAAATTTTAATTTGGAGCAAGACTTTGGAGTGCATCAGATCACAGACCCAATTTACAAGAATACGTATCGAATTTTGTCTCCAAGTATAGATTTTATTATGGCATATTTTCATTGACCCAAAAAGTAAGTGTTTGTATTTCATTTGGATTTAGTGAATAATTTAGAATATAAAATTAATGTGCTATTCGAGATCATATACATATTTTGTTTAACCACCAAATTAACCTTTACCAGTGTTACAGGGCTATTCAAGTGAACTACATTTATATTTTGTTAAAACATTATCACATTTATTTTGTTAAAATACATCATTGATAATAAGTAAATTTAATTTAATTGAATTCAAGAATATTAAAATTACACATTTCTTGTTTAAATCTCAAGTCTATATTTTGTTAACTCAACATCTAAGATGAATTTTGAAGTTTGCACCCCAAGAATAATTTTGAGTAACCCCTTAGAAACAAATGTTAAAATTAAATAGAATAATCAAGATCTTCCATATAAACACAAAATAATGAAGGTTCAATGGGTTGGGTTGTTACCAATTCAAGAATCCATGTGTTCCAATATGGAAATGAAAAGAATTCATTGTATACTGCAAAACAAATGTACAAGTATGGAGAAACTTGTATTGATATTGGAGCTGGCCATGGGAATTAAGATACATTATGAGATCGAGAGGCTCAATGTTTATAATAATTAATGATGATGAATAGAGTTATTATTATAAATTGAGCTTTGGACCCAAGTCGCCAAGAATGATGGCCAAATCCATGAAGTTGCGCATGGTAGGCAAAGCAACCTCGTACGGACACTTGCGAGAGAACCCAACCTTACCGGACTTGCTAACCTTGTTTATGCAACCTTGGAACCTTCTATTGCATGTCACATTCATCAAACCTGTACAAATAAATTACAATAATGAATAAAAGGGAAAGAGAAATGCAGAAATAGAAATGGTACTTATAATTAACCGTGTTTGCCAACGCAATCGTCATGGATCTGGCAGCAAGCATCGGCAGCGTCACAGGGTTTCTGTCCGGGACAACCCGTGTAGCCTAGTCCGCAGTATTTACCATACCGAATCGACGCACCATTACAGTTCTCCACAATGCATTTCTTGCTGCATTTTATTTCAAGCTATATATATACAACGCCAATTAATAATAATATCAGAAAAATGCAACATAGATTTGATGGAAAGGGATGGGTTTAGAGTTACCGGATGATGAGAAAGGAGGTTGGCGTGGGAGAGGTGGGCGGCGAGGAAGACGAAGAGCAACGACAATGATGAAACAAGTTTCATATTTATCATCGCCCGTCTCCTCTCCTCTCCTCTCCTCTCTAACTTTTCCTTTCCTTAATTTTGTTACCAAAGTTGAAGCCAGGAAAGGTTAATATTAATATTGTGTTTCCACAGCGTTTTTCGGGGTGCCTCACTCCTTTTCTCTTGGATTTATATTTTTGGCTCCTCTTGAGTTGCATTTTCTTTTCAAATTTCTCCATTCAAATACAGAGTTTTTGCACATGCATTTATTTTTCCTCGAAAAATTAATAAAAAAGAGTTTCAAAATATTTAGGGATAATCTTATCTGAGTACTCTTACAAAATTTTGATTCTCATATAGATCACTTAACTTTTTTTTAACTTTAGTTTTTGTCTCACTGTTATAACTTCCGTTTGTAAATTTCCACTTTTTCGACTATGTGTACCTCACGTGGTCAAATATTTGCTGGTAATGGTTAAAATACCCCCTTTCACTTTCTTGGTTCACTGTTTTGTTTCACTTTCTCGTTCGTTTGTTGTTGGAACCAAATAGATCTTTATTCATACCGTCCTCGACAGTCCTCCGCCGCTACCTCCTCCTCCTGGAAGCCTCCCACCACCATAACAAAAACGGAAATAAAACCGTAAACGATAATGGCTCGTATTTCTCGGAGTCTGGCAAAACAAGTTGTTCTCTGTCGCGAGGAACAAGGAGTTCTTCTCCGGCGTCTTTGAGCCACAGAGGAGGTCATGCGACGTAAGGGTTCGCAACAATACTCTTTGGTCCCTCTTCCATCAGGACGGTCACGGTGTGGGAAAAATGACTTTGTTTACCGAAAAAGAATTGTCTTCCACCTCCGAACCTCATGTCATTGAGATCGAGACCACCGTTTTCGAATTCAAAGAGGAAATAGAAGAAACATACCCCAAATAAAAATCGGACTCGAACTCGAACCAAAGAGACCTAGTCTGAAATCACCGACTACGGGTTCGACCCACGATCCTACAACATAAATATGGGATTCTCGCACGATGATGGACGTCTCTCCACCGCCACCCCGATCGTGAAGAAGTCTCCGACGACGATCGACTACATCCACAAACCCAAACTTCAAGTCCCATATTCAATTTCAAATTTGATTGTTTGAAGATCTTTAAAATGACCTTGCAAGACCACCAACTCAGAAACAAAGTCCGGCAAGTCTCGATCAAGAATTCCTGGAGCTGGGGCCAGGCATAGAGCATCAAGGGGTTCATACATCTGGGAGAATCAAAATCACAATTAAAAGACCTGAAAATTTCTTCAAATTGTAGTGGGACAATTTGAAAATTTGAAATAAAATGGAGGATGATTTAGTCATTTCACAAAAACTAACAGTGTTATTAATCGTGAAACAAAAATTAGTTTAGGTGACCCGCGAAGTTAAAAAAAGAAGAAGTCAGGTGACCTATGTGAGAATCGAAACTTTTTAGAGTACCCAGGTGAAATTATCCCAAATATCTATTTTTACAACTTACATTCATCTACCATTATAATATTTTAGACTCTTTATATAATATAATTAAAATACATTCTCTTACTTTTAATCAATATTGTAAAACTCGAAACTTGAGAAGACCTTAGCGGGCCGATAATTGAGGAGAACTTGAAAATCGAAAAACTCGTTGTGTATTGAGTAAATAATTAAATATATATTTATTCATATTTAATATTTATTAAAGTCAAAATTAATAATATTTCATTAATTTTAATCTCAAACTTATTGATTTTCACCAGTTCTCTTACTAATAAACATAAAATAAATCATAACATACGCACTTATTCACTGTAGTTCTAGGAAATACAATTTTGGTTGAACATTTATGTTTAAGTTGGGCTTTTTAGTTATTAATGGGGATGACCCCATCCCATTAGTTAGAAAGTTTGAGACCTAGGAAAATGAAAAGATTAGGGAAATATTATCTCTCCCAATCTTCTTCTTCTCCAATCTAACCCTAATTTTTAGTTCTTCTTCTAAATTTCATTCTCCTACTCTATGTTTGCTAACTTGGACAGACAAACTGAGAGGCGAAAATGGAGGTTGAAAACAGACATTGACCGATTTGGGCTTCTCGATTCAGCTAGTTTCATAACACTGCTTTTAATGAACATTCATAGTAAAACCTGCGTGTCGAATCAATCTGAATTCAAGATTGACTACTTTTTGGCCAAAATAGAGTAGAACTACATATCCTCGTCCAAGTACAAGCAACATGTTTGTGACTCTGACAAGTATCGGCTAAGTACACCTCATTGACACTAATAACTAAGGATTTACCAACTCAAGTATTTTATTCTACCAGATAATAAGATACGGACAAGAGTCACAAGACAGATTGTTAGCTTCAATTCAATTACTATCTTACAAAGAAAATTGTTTATATAGTTGGTTAGAGCTGCTTTCTTGTCTTCTATCATGTTCTTTACCTTGCTTCCATGGCCACACTATTGGATTTTTAATTTTTATCTTGTAATATTTTTGTGCTCTGTTTTTGCTGAATAACTGGTCAAGCCTAGAATGGCTCTCTGTGACCAGATCTTGCTCTAGTTTGTTAAACAATATCAATTCCTATTTTTATGTAATTCAGTTGATAATAAATACAATATAAAATGGAAACAGAGCAAGGTTTTCATATCCGATTGCTGCTGGTTTTCGAAAATCTTGTTTCTCATACATTACATATTCATAGCTTTCAATTGGTATCAGAGGTCGGTTGAGAGAATGACACAAGGCACGGGAGACGTTGTTGCATCTGTGGAGAGCTCAGGTGTGGAAGCAGGAAACTCTCACCAGAGAGGTGTTCCAGTTTCATATCCGATGCTGACAGACCATAACTTTGCTGCGTGGACTGCCAAGATGACTGTGTTGATGAAGCTCCTGGATATGTGGGATGCTGTGGATGGTGAGAAGATAGTGAGTGTTGAGAAAGATCGAGGAGCTTTTGCTGCGATTGCTCAGGCGATACCAGACTCGGTGATGCTGGCCGTGGCAGAAAAGAAGACTGCTAAAGAGGCCTGGAGTGCACTTAAAGAAATGCACATTGGAGAGGAGCGAGTCAAGACTGCAAATGCATTGGTTCTCAGGCGAGAACTTGACAGGTTGATCATGGGAGACAATGAGACCATTGCTGAATTCACAAGGAAGATGATGAACACTGTAAGTGAAATTCGATCCCTTGGGTGTGAAATAAAGGACAGAGAAGTCATCGAGAAACTGTTTCGAGCGGTTCCAGATTCTTTCATGTCCATTGTCAGTACAATTCAACAATGGGGTGATTTGAATACAATGACAATGACAGAAGCCATTGGAAGATTGCGTGCCCATGAAGCTACAATGCGAGGAAGGAGACAAGAGAGGGAAGGAGAGCAAAAGTTGTTGCTGACCAAAGAACAGTGGGAGAATATGTCTGTCAATCAAAACAAAGGGCGAGGCCGAGGAAGAAGTAGAGGCCGAGGTCGAGGCCAAGGCCAAGGAAGTGGGCGTGGAAATAACAATTGGGGCCAGAAAAGGTTCGATAAATCAAAAATTCGTTGCTATAATTGCTCTAACCTGGGTCACTATGCCTATGAGTGCAGAAACGAAGCGGAAGAGGAAGCTTACCTTGCTAAACAAGCTGAAGCGGATGTTGATGACGAACCAGCTCTCCTTATGACAATAATTCAAAATACTGTGAGTGAGGAACTGGTGATGTTAAATGAAAAAAATGTGATGCCAGAATTGGGAGATGGGAAGAGAATGGAAAAAGAAACTTGGTTCCTTGACACTGGTGCGAGTAACCATATGACTGGCAATGAAGAGGTGTTTGCCAAACTGGATCGGGGCGTGACAGGGGTTGTTCGATTCGGAGACAACTCTATGGTGGAGATCAGGGGGCGCGGTTCAACTATAGTGGAAGGAACAGGGCAAGAACACAGGTTGCTCTCAGGTGTGTATCTAATTCCAAAACTTAAGAGTAATATCATAAGTTTGGGCCAACTTGATGAAGTTGGGTGTTGGATTAATCTCGAAAATGGATCTCTGAACATTTATGATAACAAACAGAGACTGTTGGCCAGATCAAGAAGAGGTAAAAACAGACTTTATACAGTAAACTTGAAGTGTGTAGCACCTGTATGTTTGTTAACTAAATCTGTGGGGAAGGAATAGTTATGGCATTCCAGGTTTGGGCATGTGAATTTTCACACTCTGCATAACATGTCGAAACTTGGCGTGACGAGAGGAATGCCCGAAATTCAACACCCTGAACAAGTCTGTGAGGCATGTCTGGTGGGAAAACAGAAGAGGAGACCGTTCCCTCGGAGTTCTGAGTTCCGAGCAGCCCAGAAACTCGAGCTCATTCATGCTGATCTCTGTGGCCCAATAACTCCAGCAACACCATCAGGAAATAAGTATTTCTTTCTTATCATTGATGATTTTTCTCGATACATGTGGGTAATGTTGCTTGCAAGAAAAGATATGACGTTCTTGGCTTTCAAGAAATTCAAAACAAAGGTTGAAGTTGAGACTGAGAAAAAAATTAAGGTGTTAAGGACTGATCGTGGGGGGGAATTTATGCCTGATGATTTTAAGTTATATTGTGATGAGCAGGAACTGAGTCGAAATCTTACTGCTCCAAACACTCCACAGCAAAACGGAGTAGCTGAGAGGCGAAATCAAACCATAGTGGGGACAGCGAGGTGTTTGCTCAAAAACAGGGACATGCCAGGCGTGTTCTGGGGAGAGGCAGTAGCCACTGCAGTATTTCTCCTAAACAGAGCTTTGACTAAAAGTGTAGCAAGGATGACACCATACGAGGCATGGTACAAGAAGAAGCCGTATGTGCACTACCTACGGGTGTTCGAATGTGTTGCTCACATTAAGGTAACATCCCCTCACTTGAAGAAACTAGAAGATCGAAGCGTACCAGTAGTGTTTGTGGGGTATGAGCCAGGGTCGAAAGCATATCGTTTTTATAATCCTGTATCAAAAAAACTTATTATAAGTCGAGATGCAGTGTTTGAAGAAAATAGAAGTTGGGATTGGAAAGCAGAAGCATATGGCAACATTGAAGAACTTCCTGAAGTTTTCTCAGTACAATGGCAAAGGAATGAGCAAGAAAATGTGCAGGAAGTAGCTTCTGAACAGACCAGGAGCCAAACAGAAGTAGATACAGAGCAAGATGGCTCGAGTCCAATTTCACAAGAGACGCAGACCCCAGGAAGCTCAGGAAGCAGGGTACGTTCTTTGTGTGATTTTTATAATTCACTTTCAAGTCCAGAGAGCTCACAAAAGCCCATATCAGCAAGTCAGACACCATCAGAGGGGAATGTAAAGTTGAGGTCTCTCATTGATATTTATGAGAATACGAGTGAAGAGGAACCAGACCTCTGTCTATTAGCGTCTGAGGAACCCTCAAATCCTCACGAAGCATTGGAGGATGAGAATTGGAGGAGAGCTATGGTGGAAGAGATGGACCAGATACAGAGCAATAATACATGGGCCTTGTCAACTCTACCTCCAGGGAAGAAGGAAATTGGTCTAAAATGGGTCTTTAAACTCAAGAAAGACTCAAAAGGGAATGTTGTGAGGCATAAAGCGAGGTTAGTGGCAAAGGGATATGCACAGGAAGAAGGGATCGATTTCGAGGAGGTGTTCGCGCCTGTAGCCCGATTGGAGACAGTAAGGTTGTTACTTGCGTTAGCAGCTCACAGGGGTTGGGAAGTTCATCATTTAGATGTGAAGTCCGCATTTTTGAATGGTGAGTTGATAGAAGAAGTGTATGTCACACAGCCCACTGGTTTTATTGATGAGAAACATCCAGATGCAGTATTGAAATTAAACAAGGCACTCTATGGCCTCAAACAAGCGCCACGAGCTTGGAATGCAAAGCTACATAAAACACTGGTCGATCTTGGCTTCAAGAAAAATCGCCTGGAGCATGCTGTGTATTCAAAACCAGAGGTGAGTTCATATTTAATTGTTGGCGTTTATGTGGACGACTTGCTTGTTATTGGTTCGGATGTGAAAATGATAAGTCAATTCAAAGAACAAATGCATAGGAAGTTTGAAATGAGTGATTTGGGTTTATTAACCTATTATCTGGGTTTAGAAGTCAATCAGTCCAAAACAGGAATCACAATTTGCCAAACAGGTTATGCACTGAAACTTGTCTCTCAATCAGGTTTAAAAGGCTGTAACTCGTGTCAGTGTCCCATGGAGAGTAGACTGAAGTTGAGCAAGAAAGATAATGGGAAGAAGGTCGATATCACACAGTATAGAAGTCTGGTTGGGAGTTTGCGATATCTGGTTAACACTAGACCAGATCTTGCTTTCTCTGTCGGTGTTGTGAGTAGGTTTATGGAATCGCCCACCATAGCTCACTTACTGGCAGTGAAACACATACTCAGGTATGTGAGTGGCATTGCTCACCTTGTTCTTTATTACAGGAGAGCACAATTTGATCAAAAATTGGTGGGATTTAGTGACAGTGATCTCGCCGGTGATGTGGATGATCGGAGGAGTACAACCGGAGTCGCCTATTTCTTGGGGTCGAGTCTGATAACGTGGTCCTCAAGGAAGCAAAAGACAGTGGCATTATCCTCGTGTGAGGCAGAATACATTGCTGCTGCAGCTGCAGCCTATCAGGGAATGTGGCTTATGCGCCTACTAAGTGATTTGGAGAAAAAGAAACCTGTGGCGATAAGTTTGAAGGTAGACAACAAATCAGCGATATTGCTGAGTAAGAACCCAGTATTTCACGAACGAAGCAAACATATAGATACCAGATACCACTTCATCCGAGAGTGTGTGGAACAAGGAGCTATCACAATCGAACACATCTGCTCAGAGGAACAACGAGCTGATATTCTCACAAAGTCGTTGGGGAAGCTTAAGTTTATTGAAATGAGGGAGAAGATGACAGTGATTGATACCAAGTCAGCATTACAAGATTAGGAGGGAGATTATTGGATTTTTAATTTTTATCTTGTAATATTTTTGTGCTCTATTTTTGCTGAATAACTGGTCAAGCCTAAAATGGCTCTCTGTGACCAGATCTTGCTCTAGTTTGTTAAACAATATCAATTCCTATTTTTATGTAATTCAGTTGATAATAAATACAATATAAAATGGAAACAGAGCAACAAGTTGTTGCTGCTGGTTTTCGAAAATCTTGTTTCTCATACATTACATATTCATAACTTTCACACACTTGACAGTAAACAGTAAGCGTATATGACAACAAGTAAAATATCAGCAAATAAAGTCCTATCTTGCAACATCTCAAAACTCAAGTTCAGTTGCTACCATTCTTGGATAGAAGCCAACTTGGTTGCCATCTTACAGAGTCAACCAAATAGAATAGTATCTAAATCTTAGAGAACACAAACAAACATCTACAGTTCTTAAACTCAATCATAAACTTCACTTAGATCACATTGATGTCATCACGTAGTCAGTTCATCCATAAAATATAGTAATATGACATTGACGGTATCTCAGATGTGCTTTTCCGAGACGCTCATCCAATGCCATTTCAAATGTGTTGATTATTGCTACTTACAATAAAAGGAAAAACGGCCATGGTGAGTACATGCATTCAGTATACGCAATTGGTAAGAGATATTTGGATACATTTCATCATAAGTTAGGGGTGATAGCCAGTGAAGGTAAATCCCCTTCCAACAATCTCGCCAGCACAAAACCATGCAAAGTACTCCAGCCCAAACGGAGCAGCAATGCCAGCATCCTCAACCTTAAGTTCCTCCACATATGTTTCACATAGTGAACTTCCTTCAACAATGATTCATAACGACCAGGTATACTGTCACAAGAGTAAATATATGTTAAATAAAAGTGACTCTCCCATATCTCAAAAGGCAGCGCCACATAAGTTGTTTAGCTCAAACAGATTATGTAAGTGCTAGTAGTTTAAGTGTTTAGATCAAATTGAGTGCTTTGATAGACAACTGTCAATCAGTGTAAATTAGGGTTAGTATTATGTTAGGCCCATTAGAATTTAGGTTTAAGCATTAGCGTTTCCTAATTTGGTTTATATTCCCTGGGCTTTCCATAATACTAGCTTTAATGAGCTTAACATAATACTATCCTTAATTTACCCGATTGACAACAACCATGTCATACATGACAAACAAATAACCCCTGATATGATAAACTGACTAAAAACAATATAAATAATCAAATAGATGGTTATTGACTACAATCACGAGCACAACAGGTAGCTGACCAGGACACCTCAGATTGATTATCAGCGTACTCTTCTCTTTTCATAATCTGGTACTTGGAAAATGTGAAACTGGTAGAAACTAAGTGTGAACTGGATAGAAAGTACGAACTGGTGTACACACAACACATTTGGTAGAAACTAAGTGTGAACTGGTAGAAACAAATAGATTTGGTAGAAACATGAAAATGACCGTGGTGTAAATTTGATGCCGCGTGTCGCGCACTAGTATAAACACCACTGAAAATGAGCTTCTAGCCGGCGATACTTCGCTCCTGCCGGGCAGGAGATCCGGTCTCGCCGGCTTGGCCAAGCTGGCGAGATTTTCGCCCGAAACTCGCCGGCTTGGTTCTCGCCAGGCAAGTCTCGTCGGGAATGGTCATACCCGACGAGATATTGCGCAATATTCGCCGGGAAAGGTTTTACAACCTTCACGGCGAGATTTTGACCAATATCTCGCTAGGTAGGGTTTACAACCTTTCCCGTCGAGATTTTGGGAATATCTTGCCGGCTAGGTTTTACTACCTTTCCCGACGAGATTTTGGCAATATCTCACCGGGTAGGTTAAATGTGTATTTATTAAAAATACGAGTTTTGAAATTATATAATTTAAATATTAAAAACCATCAAATTTCTATAATGAAAAGTAAACGGACCAAATGCCCTTTTGAATTTATAAAATTCAACTACCACTACAAATGACAATCACATTGAAACATAACTTGAACTAGGAATAATAAATAATTAAATTATCTCTAATATTTGGAATACAATTTAGCATCATTGTAACATCAAATTCCGATAATCAAAAGCAAACGAATATTCAAAGAAAAATTATTTTTGGAGCATTCTGAGAATCGAACTCAAACCTTTCGCGGCCAAAGCGAGAATCATACCACTAGACTACATACCCTTTTAAATTTATAAAATCCAACTACTAGAGATATAAATTTATTGAACTTCATGCAAAAAAGTTCATAACTTCAAGTTTTTAAAAAATAAACAAATCCACCTAACTTTCACGCTACACTCGAAGTATTAAGAACATTATGCAAAAAATGGTTTTGTTATTCTTGTTCATATGCACCACCGACATCTTAAAAAATTAGTTAAGATAAAAAGATCATGAGGTTTTTGACCAATAAATCAATAAAGACTCATAAATAGGCAGAATAAAATTATAAACATAAATTGGAAGTTACCTCAGGTGCTATAGCCCGATGAATGAGATGAGCATTATCATAAACAATGTTTATAGTTTCTGCTATATGTACTAAGCTATGTGTCACGGACCGAGAGAGTTGACTCGGATTCATGGACGTTTTCGTCCAAGTACGGGCTCTACGAGTGTCATTTGGACGAATTTGTATGTATTTGGGCTCATCCGTGGGTTTTTGGACTTGCGGCCCAAATGGCACAAGAGGCCCAAATTGATGGGGTTGGGTGGAATTCTCTAGAATCTTGGAGAATTGCCCAAAATTGGAGAGTTTTGTAGAATTCTCTAGAATAGTCGAGATATTTATAATTCTAGAAGGTTCCATAGAAAAATCCTACATATTTAGATGGAACCCTCTAGAAGGCCAATTTTGGCCGTCCATTTGGTTGAATTTTAACCGTCTGATATGTTATGTTTTAGGTATAAATAGAGATGTAGGAACTCATTTGGGGCATGAGCAAAAGCTCCACATTCTTGTACTCCAACTTGTATAGTTCTCCCATTTGCTTAATAAAATCATAAATCAGAAAAATTTTTCCACACTTCCATCTTGCCTCATATCGAATACGATTCGAGTAACGCTTCCGCACTACTTGCAAATACTTTGCAAGCGTAAAGGCTGACTCCTTTTCGCCAAGGAAAAAAGAAATAATAACAAAGACCAAATTTTTTGTTATATGTTGTCACAATTCCCGAGTCACTAATGGTCCAGTTTTCAAGCATTTTTTTAGGTAGGTTCTTTTCTTAATCAAAACTAAAATGAGCAGAGTCAAAATAAATGAATTTTATCATGCAAGTGAAAGGTACAGAGAATATAAATGTAAAAAACAAATGTTGTAGGGACGGACCTAAGATACAGACTCATTAATTTTTAGATAATGATGTAAAAACAAACACAAGAACAACACTTACTGACAAATCCAATACCCAAAACAATTAATTTTAAATTAATAAACCATTAGAGGAAGTGGAAGCGAGTACCCGAGGAACACAGCTTCAAATCCACTTAATTTCACGACCTTCTTTTCAATTCCTACATGTGTATCAAGCATCAAGCAATACATATAACTTACATATGTATGAAAATAATTAGTATTGCATTACCTTAAAATCAATACAGAACCTAAACCCCATTTAACTTAAAATCAGTGAATCAAACCCTAAATCCAACAGAAACAAACTCTAAATTTCAAAATAAGTGAATCCAACCTTAAATTCTGAAATCAAACGTCCCTAAACTCAAAAATTACGAGCATTTACCGGTAAGTCGAGGTGTTCCGGCGAGAAGGCGAGGACCAGAGCTGAGACAGATTCAGAGATATGGAGACGAGGAGGCGGAGCTGAGTTGTGACAAATCCGACCGGAGATGGAGACGAAGAGGCTGCAAAGGAGACGGAGAGGCGGCAGAAGGAGACGAAGAGGCGGCGGGGACGTCTGGAATCGTGAGAGAGAGGGAAGAAATCACGAGAGAAAAAGTGAGGAAAACTCGTCTAAGTGTTGGATTAATAGAAACTCTTTCTCGGCGAGATATTGCCAATATCTTGCCCGCTATGAGATTACGTGCATTTAAATTAGACATGTGCCACCTAGCCGGCGGGATATTGACAATATCTCGCCGGGAAAGAGTTTACATTTTAAAAATGAAAATTTAAAATTTTAGATCGAGGTCGATTTGAAAATAAAATTGTTCGAAATTTTACCCGACATAGAGAAATATATCTTCGGTTTCATCCGTAAGGTTGGATTAAAAAAATTATTTTGACAATATTGAATCGTCTTGAACGTAGAGGTATAGGGTTATGGAAAGTAAGGGTTTACATACCCTAAACATACGATGTTCACATCCCGAATGTAAGAAAATTAAATTATAAAAATTGAAATTGTTGGATATGTAGATTATGATGGTTTACCTGCGTAAATTAAATTTTAGCCAAATCGAACCACAAGATCATAGCCGATAAGTCAACAGAGTATTTAGTCAACCGTAAAAGTCAAAATTTTATAAAAGTATCTCACCTAACCGGCGAGATATTGGTCAAAGTCTCGCCGGGAAAGAGTTTATATTTAAAAATATTTTTATCATTAAATTTTATAATTCTAGATATAAATTTATAATTAAATTATACAATTGGGGTTTAGGGATTGCTTGCAATATAAATTTAGAATTAAATTTTAATTTCATAATTAGGGGTTAGGGTTAGAAATTTGTGATTTGGTGTTTAGGGTTTAGGAATTTGGGATTTAGGAGTTAGGGTTAGGATTTGGGGTTTAGGAATTTGTGGTTAGGGGTTGAGATTTGGGGTTTAGGATTAGAAAATAAATTTATGTTATAAACGAGATTATTTTAGGATTGAAGGTTGCGGTTTACGGTTTATAACATGAATTTAATTATATAACTTTTAAATTTGTAAAAATATCTCACCTAATCGGCGAGATATTGGTTAAAGTCTCGTCGGGAAAGAGTTTATATTTAAAAATATTTTTATCATTAAATTTTATAATTCTAGAAATTCGAAATTGTATAAACCTAGCCGGCGAGACTTTGATCAATATCTCGCCGGGAAAAAAATATGTGTTAAACGTTGAGCATTGGCCATCCTAACCTAGCCGGCGAGATATACAAAGTCTTGCCGGCTAGGTTTTACCAGGCCAGCGAGATATTCAAAATCTCGCTAGGAAAAAATACGTACTAAAACGTTGACCATTGACAATCCTAACCAACCCGACGAGATATTCAAATTCTCGCCGGCTAGGTTATACCAGTCCAACGAGATATTCAATATCTCGTCGGGCTGGTGTTTACCAAGCTGGCGAGATATAAGTCTCGCCGGGTTGGTTACACCAAGCCGGCGAGACTTATTAATATCTTGCCGGGAAAAACCATATTTCCAGTAGTGAAATATAACCAGATGAATAACTCCCATGCAACTCGGAAGGTTCGTATTAATACACAGTTTGCACTGAAATGCACTAATATAATCAAACTTGAAAATGCTTAGATTCGTATATACTTAAATTCAAGCTCTTACTTTATTCAACTTACTTGATATTCACTGTAAATTCATTTAAAAGTTCATTTTTTCGTATAAAATATATTAATATTTAAGCGAGATAACTTATGAGTTTATTGAATCTCGAAAAGTGAAGCTTGCTTATTTATTAAACGAGTCTAATAAATAGATCAAATTTACCGGTGTTAGATTATATATTTTTTAATCAAACATTTAAATAATAGAGTTAGAGTATCTCAGTTAAAATTTTGACTTATTTAGTTAAACATACTGCCCACTCTCTCGGAAATTTTTTAATGTGCCATTATATATATAGGATAAGAGATCAACCTATATTATGTTTTGGCTCCAAGATGTGCCATTTCCTCCCGCTAGCTTGACGTTGTTGGAGCTCCAAAAAAAATCATTTAGGTTAGATCCGTAGTCAATTTAGGACAGTGCATGGCAATTTATTAATTAGTTGGTCAAATATTGAACTCAAAAAGGAATTTTATGTGACTAAAATGAATAATAATTAGAGAAGCACTTGCATGGAAATTGCATACTTAGCTCTCACTATACAGCAAATGCCTCTAAATATGCGAGAGCAATATGGTACCTACTGCCATCTATATATACACTAATTAACATTAATTAGTCACTTATAAATATATATAGCATAGGATTTGAAACCATACCTAAATTATATGCTAACTAATATTATTTAAACCTCAGTCATCGATAAGGATGACAGATAATAATCTTTAATACACAAACCAAGTTTTCGTTTTCACGCTAAAATCGGATCTATTTAAAAATTGGCAAGCTAATAATAAGGAAATGTTTTGAAATATTTACAAGTATTGAGGCGATCCACATATATTTGAGTCCTGAGAAACTAATAAAAAATGATATATAATATCAGTTTGCTTTCACTGTAATTCTTTCCCACTAAAATCTTAAATACAATTGATTTTTCACTTGAACGTATTTGAATGTAGCTCCGCACGATACGAGGTGATATTTGTAAAATATTATTCAGTAATTAAAATTGTTTAATATGCTTAAATTAATTTTTTTTAAATGAACTATTATAAATTAAATAAAAAATTACAAAAAAAGTAATAAATTAAAATAAATAAATATCAATAATACTCTAATAAAAATATAACGAACAATTCAAATAAATCATTACACAAGCCTTGCAGATTTCAAGATATCGGAGAATAAAAAAATTAATAGATGATAAAAAATATTTGTATAAAAGTAATTGATATACATGTCAATATCGTATCGTCTTTTATGCGACATATCACATATGATAGTTTTTTGGTTCTTTGAACTCAATTGACTTTCTCTTTACTATTATTTCTTTCCTTAATAAAATGGAAAAATCAGTTTTGAAACGCAAATCACGTCAGAATTCAAAAAATTTACTAATCTATATTGAACATTATCAAATAATTCACTTTCTTGTCATCACTGATGATATTTGTTTTGCCGCTGAATCTGTTTGAAGTAGTAAACTCCATTAATATTTCTTCTTTAATTCATCATTCGTTCCCTGAAAATCAACACGGTGGATCAAAATATTGCATAACCAAACCATCAAAAAAATTCATCGAAATCTAATGAATAGGACATAGATCGATTTATTTGGTTAATGAATCGTATCTTATATAGAGACACGTAGAAAAAGAATTGTAATTCAATAAAATTTTAATTAATATTAAATTTGTTCGGTATTAATTTTTAATTGAGTTTGAAAAGTATCAATATAGTACGATAAATTATTAAATTAAAAAAATCAGAATTTTTAGTTGGGTTTTAATTGTATTAATATACTACAATAAACTTAATTAAGTTTGAAACGTATTATGACACTATAATAGAATATTGTTTTAATTTTTAATTGAGTTTGAAATGTATTAATATACTACAATAAATTATTGAATTAAAAAATTCATAACTTTTAATTGAATTAAAAAATTCATAACTTTTAATTGAGTCAGATGTTGACACGTAGAAACTTGATGATTTAACTTTTAAACATGTATATAGTTATGTGCGTAACTGTTAATTGGTTTATTTTAATTATTATTGTGAAATAACTAAAATACAATTATTTATATATTAAAATTTCAAAATTTTATGTCATTGACATGTAAGGAGTATATTAACAATTTCATATTGGAAATTAAAGATGATAAATATTATACAGAGGGAATGCATTATTATTAAGTGAGACAAAAAATATGTGAAATGATCTCTAGTAAATAAACTTAATTCAACTAAGTATACAAAAGTGTATCTTTAATGGTAGGAAAGTGAAATTGTCCTTTACAAAAAAACATAGAATTTGGCTTTGGTCACGCCGATAACAAAGGGAACATTATTCAGTTCAATTATTACATTAATTAATAGCATTAGCTCCAAAAGAGAGCATGTGTTTGAATTTACGAGACTTTTGTCTCAGTTACAAACTAACATTTGTTTACATCGTCTGTTCACGAGTCCCAAAGCAATAACATATCACAGGTGATCAAACCCAGTAGGCTTTGTCGATTGCCAACTGTTTTGTGCACAAGTGGAAATTAAAAACATAACTTTTAATCATACGCTAATTTATCATATGAACTATATCATAATCAAAATTAATTAGTGAAAAATAAAATCATAGCCTAATCATAATTAACAGTATTTTGGTTTAGTTTGATTCTTGATTCGGTATTGGTTTTTGATTTAAAATTGACACCCCTACACCTGAATTAATTATTTTTTTATAATAAATTAAGAATATTTGTTTATTCTCATTTAGGTTCATCATCTATTATTATTATTATTATTATTATTATTATTATTATTATTATTATTATTAGTTTTTCTATTTAGTTTTGGTCTTTTTTTCTCTAAATTTTTTTCTTAGTATAGTCAAGACATTAAAAATACCAATAATATTTTTCACTATCATCATTGATTTAAGGGGTAATTTCATGTGAGTATCGCAAGTTTGTCTCGTTTTAAAATCAATACCCCAGTTGAAAACTTTTTTTGTCGAAACCCTTAGTATTTAATTTTCAAATTATAAACACATATATTTGATAAACATGAAATAACTATTTTACCCTCAATAAAATAATGAATTGAACTTACACTTAAAGGGTACGTTTGTCTTTTCAAATAACAAAATAAATTATATTAAAAAACTAAAAATAACTTGTGAAAAATACAACTTTGCCCTCATCTTTAACCTCACTCTCACCCTCCTTTGCATCAACTCGAGAGCGACCCCTTCCAGCCTCCGTTGCCGCCGTGAAGGACCTGACCTTCTCCAATGGCCACTTTGGAGTTTTCGGCCAACGTTTTCGGGCTGATGGTGTGGGTCAGTTCGACCTTGTTCTGGGCGTCGGAGCTCTAATAAGGGCGGAGTTATTCTTTCTCAATTCATGGTCGGAGACATTTGGCCGGAACAAAGGCGAGTGGTGGGTCGACGAAGGGAGCTTGGGAAGGGGAGATGTCGGAACGGTTTGAGGAGGTTGTGCTCGATCGCTCCGGTTTAGGGGTTTTCGAAGGTCCAAATTTCAGGTTTGGATATGAACTACATAGTATTGAAATTGATGCTGAGGTTCATTTCGGGAAAGAAGACGTCGTTGGTTGGTTTGTGCTAGCCGTGACCCTCACCGTAACGATAAGGTCGCGGCGGTGCTCGTCGTTCCAATCGATGAGCGAGCTCTTATGGGAATGCGATCCAGAGCCTCCCGACCCGCGCCACCGCCCGTTGCCGCTCTATGCTCCTTAAATTCAGATCGATGAGAGAGAGGGAGAGGGAGAGGGAGAGGGAGAGGGGGAGAGGGGGGGGGGGGAGAGAGAGAGAGAGAGAGAGAGAGAGAGAGAGAGAGAGAGAGAGAGAGAGAGACAGAGAGAGAGATGGTAGCAAGAGCAGGACATGGCGGTGGAGGAGGAGGAGCTCTCCCAGATAGAGCGAGCTGAAGACGATCAACAACTCCAACGGGTTCTTGGTGGTGTCCACCGACAAGCTGTCGGTGAGGTACACGAGCGTCCACCTCCACGGCCAAAACGTCAGCGTTATCTAGGTGAACCACCCAGAGCCGGTGAGGAGGCTGCTTTACTACTTCGAGATTGAGGTGAGGGACACTGGCCTATTCAATTGGATTTGAAAAAAAATTATTGGAGGATTTTCGGGAAAAGAAATGGGAAGGAGAATGAGAAGTGGAGAAAGTGGTCCGAGAGAGAGAGAGAGAAAGAGGAGGTTGAAGAATGGGCATATGGTCATTTCACTAGGGTTATTTTTAATTTTTCATTCGAAAAGACTAATATATCCTTGAACCATAGCATTAGTTTATTGTTTAAGTAGGGTAAAATAGTCTTTTCATATTTACCAATTAATTGTCAAACTGAAAATTATGCATTAAGAGCATTTTGAACTCTTTGCACATCAATCATGTTGTATTTAACAACCGTTACCTTAAATGTAACTTAAAAATTGTTGGAGTATCGACAAAAAAAGTTGCAAACTATGGGTTCTGATTTCAAAATGTGGCAAACTTAGAGTATTAACATGGAATTACCCCTTGATTTAAACTTGAAAATTATTTCGCTTTGCCTGATTGTCGAATTATGATTTCTATGGGTGGCATGTCAATCCTACCATTGCCGCATCCAACAATTTCAATATGCTTTGTATCACTTTGTGACAGTCTCTCGTTCTATAAGGAAAGTCACCACAAGTTTATCACCATCTTGTACATACTAGTAGTTTACTCGTTCAAACTTTATGCTGGAAACATGAACTTTTTGAATAAGCAAGTTTTCGGCAAAAAAATTAAATTCACTTTTAACTTACCAAATGACATAATTAGCATTTCATAAAAAATATGTAAGTTAGCTAAATTTCTTATGAATATCCCAAAATCATTCAAAATTTATAAGTGTACAAAACTCATCCGCTTTTGAAAGAAGGTGAAGTGAAAAAATTGAATGAATTTGAAAATTCGAAAGCCAATGAGGGGCATTTTAGTCTTTTCTGTACTGAAAATGAGCAAAATTAGAATAAAAACAAACAAATTTCACTGATGTTTTATAGAACGTTTTGAAATTAGTTGTAATTAAGTTATAATCGTGTCAACTTAACTATAGTAAAATGATATTATCCCTTAAATATACGTTCCATCGTCGCGGTATAAAAATAACCATATTAATTCATTCATACATTTTTATCAACCAATAAAAATTTAATTATTAATTAATCATATAAATAAGGGATAATTTCATATGACTACACCTGCATATGTCACATTATCACATGACTACACTTAACATTTTTTGTGTCATGGTGAATACCCAAGAATTTCATCTTTCTGACTGTTACTCATTTCGTCCATTTCCGTTAGTTTTTAACACTTTTAACGTGTGAAAAGACTAAAATACCTTTCAGAAGTAAATAATTGTTTTGAAATTGAATGAAATGACTAAGATACCATTAACTATTCATTTAATTTTCAAAAATACCCCTCATCCTCTCTCTCTCTCTCTCTCTCTCTCTTGTTCTTCATTATTTTGCTATTTTCTCAAAACTAACTAGTAAACGGTTTTGTAGAAATCTTTCTAAAGGTGCTTTGCTTGTGTGGGTACAACTAGAGATCATAAAACCTAGTTTTGTGATTGTTGGATTCGATTTTACAAGGTAAAAATTCCATATTTTATTATATTTAATATGCTGAAAATATTCACATGATGATTCGTTCATAGCCTATTTAGAATTCATGGTTAATTGCTTCCGCTATTGCATGAAATTTATTGATTTGGATCCCATGTATTCCTTCTGTGGTATCAGAGGCTGGTTGATATGTCATTTATTTTGAGCATGTTAGGATTAGTTTTAAATCCTAGTAAAATTCATATGCGTTATTCGGTTTATGCATGAATTGAATATGAAAAAAATCAGAATTTTTGGTTGTTAAAATTGGAGCTGAAAATTAAATTTTGGGGCTGTTTTGGATTAGCCATGGCTAAACGAGATCGAGTCCCTTGGTGGACCAAGAAAAGCCCTCGGCTGACCATGGTCAGCACCAAGGGCCGATCGGGTCGCCTTTGGCAGACCATGTGAGGCCCTCGGGCCGACCATGGCAGTGCCGCGGGCAACCAAGGCTGAGCCGAGGGCACGACCATGGGTGGCCCTTGGGCGCCCAGGGCTGTGGCCCGTGGCGGACCAGGTCGAGACCAACGGCACGCCATGGGAGGCCCTCGGGCGCTCATGGTCGAGCCCTAGGCCGACCAGATCGGTGGCCCGTGGTCGCGCCCAGGGTTGCTTGCGGGCCACTTTGGGCGTGCCAGGGTTGGCCGATCAGACCGGGGGTATGAGCCGATTCTTGGCTCATGCCGGTTCACAGGGAATTTTTTAAAAATTTCAGATTTTTCAGACCCGGTCTTGTTTCGATAAATTGGGGTAAACCGGTTCAATTTTGATTGATCAAGTTAAAACATCCGGTTTTGATGAACCAGATTTTTCTCACATTATAAGGAAGATAAAATTTGGAATTAATTTTGTTGTTTGATAGCATATTGTTTGGTAACATAATGTTTGACAACATGATTTGTTTCAATATGATGTGTAACCTAGCTAGTCTAGATTTCAATATTTTATTTTGCAACATGTGAGTTGCAAGTTTTGGGATGTAATAATTACGACATGTGTGTCATTTCTTTTGTAATTTCATTATTATTTAAATTGTAACTACAAAGACCGACGCAAGAAAAGAAATCAAGACGGAGTTGATGAAGTTCTTAAGGAGGCTCGGAACCAGTAGGAGTTCAAGAGGAGGAAGCGAGTTCAAATCTAGAAGACTTAGTCTTAGGAATTGTCTTTATTACTCATTAGGTTTCTACGGGCTAGGTTATACATGATGCTTTACATTTATATAAGTTTCATATGAATGTATGATTAGTTTAATGTGCATAAGTTTATGTATGTCTAAACTCTCACCCACATGTGAAAATTAAAATCAGAATTTAATCAGACTTGCATGTAATTGATTAAGGGATCATCTTCGCATAAATTTGTGATTAATGATTCCAGTTAAGATTGTATCGATATACAATGAGGAAATAGTAATACACTTATTCGCAAATAATTACAAGTCAAGCGAGAGACCACCCAAACCCCAACACTCAAAACACGTTCGAACCTGTGAGTAGGTACACCTCCGCGTAGCATTCATAGGGGAGAAGGGCTGGATGAGTTGGAAAGTTCAATATGGATGCGTGCGCCTCTGCGTAGTAGCCATATTAAACTGGTTCATAGTTGAGTTTTGGTAGACTTGTCTACGATTGTCAGCTAGGGCTGACCTAGGGTATCAGGATAGGGTATGCCGTGTACTTTTATGTAAAAACCCTAGCCAGGAATTACATGGACTTGTAATTGGATGAGTTCCTACCTCGATTCTCTCAGTTGGAGCGGTGAGCCTTCGTTTACTTCAATTGAGGGTAAGCGAGAATCCTGGTTCAGATTCTAAAGTTTAGAATCAGACAAGTGTTTTATAACTAAATCTCCAACTTGAATTTTAATTAAATATTGATTAAAATTTGTTTTAATGTGTAGATATAATGGAAAACACGATTCACTCTAGCAACAACGCACTTAGGTCCTTGATCGAGCAAGATAAGCTTAACGGCATTAACTTTCTCGAATGGGACCGGAACCTGAGACTTGTTCTCAAGCACGAACGTAAGGATTATATCCTTACCCAGGACCCACCTGCTGAGCCAGCCCTGAACGCCGCAAGGGCGTTATGGAATACTTACCAAAAATTCCTTAGCGACCGGATCGACGTACAGTGCATCATGATGGACAGTATGGTGCCTGACTTGCAGAAACAGTTCTTGGACATTTCGGAAGATCCCAAAGGCCTTGATGGCAGAGATTGAAAAAATGTTCAAAGAGAAAGAGTGTGTCGAAAGATATGACACTTTCAGTGAACCGATGTCCTGCAAGCTTTAGGCTGGAGCTCCTGTCAGTCCCCATGTCCTTAAGATGAAACGTCTTATAGAACACTTGACTAGACTCAGTCATGTTGTGGATAAAGAAATGGCTGCAGACTTTGTGCTGCATTAATTTCCAGATACATATCGTGATTTCGTTGAAAATTACAATATGCATGACATGGATAAGACAGTGACAGAGCTCCATAGGATGCTTGTGACCGCGGAGAAGAATCTCAAGAGCAAGTCCAAGGAGGTTCTTGTTGCTACGTTTAATTGTTGGCATAATTTTTTAGCGCAAATGTAAGAAGTCGTGCAACATGTTACATGACATGTGGAGCGACTTGTTGCGATCTGGATTAGGAAAGAACTGAAGCTTTCCTATTTCGACGAAGCTTGGAGCGAAAGAAGAAAGGCGCCACGAAGACTTGGAGCGCAAGAGAGTGACGTCGACAAGTCAGACAACTTCCAGCTGGCAGTTACACGTCAACAATAGGCGGCAACTCTACTTGCCTGATTTATTCAGGAAGTCAGAACAGGCAAGACGACTTCCAGCTGTCGTGGAAGGCGGCAACAACTTGCCTGACTTTCCTGTTCATGGTCCGAGAAGGATTAGGAATGTGAGCTGCTATAAAAAGCCCTTGGCTTCCCATTAGTAGATCATCCGTTCTTGTTCTAACAATTGCAAGATTTCTCAGAGCTCTTAACCGTGCACCATCGGCGTGTTGAGAGGCTGATTAAGATTCGATAGAACGGGTCTTTGCTCCGATCAAACATTAAGTCGCGAAGACTAAGTGTTTGGATCGGTTAGGGTTTTTGTTTGTGATTGAAGATTCACAACGCCGTCAAAGAAGACAACGACACCGAGCATAGGCTTGCTCGAAGGGTGGAATTGAGAGGATCTCAAAGACAGGGGGAGAGGCCCTTGGTCGAGGTGATTCACGGTGAGATCTATAGTAGCTTAGGACAATAGCTTGTGTGATAGCTAGTTGGTGCTTGAAGTTGTACTATTGACTACCTGATAGTGAAAAACCTTTCCACTGGCAAAGTGCCCCTAGACGTAGGTGCGGAGTCACCGAACTGGGTAATCATCTCTAGTGTCGTTATTATCTGTTTACTGTTTACGCTTACGGTTTACTTTTAGACAAGTAGTTGATACACAAGTTACGACTTTGTGTTCGACTTCTTGACTCGGCTACGATTCAGAATTTCAATTGGTATCAGAGGAGGCACCTTTTCTTTTAGGTGATTTTCCTGCAAAATTTCTGAATAGCCAATATGGACTCAAGGGAAGGAGGATCAGTAAATCGACCACCGGTGCTCGATGGAACAAACTATGGATATTGGAAAGCACGGATGGGTGCCTTCTTGAAGTCCCTCGACAGCAAAACCTGGAAATCAATCATCAATGGATGGGAGGAACCTTACCATGATGATGCTCATAGAAATCAAACTAGCATCAAACCAGAAAAGGAGTGGAGCGCAGAAGAAGATGAAGCCGCCCTAGGTAATTCTCGTGCACTCAATGCTATTTTTAATGGAGTAGACAAGAATGTGTTTCGACTCATCAACACATGCACAAGTGCCAAAATTGCCTGGGACACGCTTGCTGTTGCTTACGAGGGTACCTCCAAAGTTAAAGAGCAGAAGTTACAGTACCTCACGACTAACTTTGAGGCCCTGAACATGAATGAAGACGAAACTATTGCGGAGTTTAATGTGCGCATCAAGGATCTGGCCAATGAATCATATTCACTTGGCAAGCCTATGTCCGATGAAGATTTAGTCAGAAAAACGCTGAGAGCTCTAAGTCCCAGATTCAAAATGAAGATAACAACCATAGAAGAAGTCCATGACTTGAAGACACTAAAGTTTGACGAGCTCATGGGATCTCTAATGACTTTCGAGCTCTCCCTACCTCTTATCGAGAAGAAACATAAAGGTGTGGCTTTCAAAAGTTCTACTTAGAAGCAGAAGAACTCAACGCACTCTGATTCGGATAGTGACATTGAGAAAATTATCGCCATGCTGGCCAAAAACTACAACAAAGTCATGAAAATATTTGGCCAGATGACAGGGAGGAACGTCACCCGAGAAGTCAGAGACAAGTCGCAGCACAAGTTTCAGAAGCTCGAAAACACAAACGATGGTAGAAAGGGAGAGCGATCAGGTAAAGGAGTTCAGTGTTTTGAATGTGAGGGGTATGGACACATGCAAAAGGAATGTCCCAACTTCTTAAAGAAACAAAAGAAGGGATTCAATGCCTCGCTAACTGACGATGAAGATGAGGAAGACAGTGACCTTGAGCATACAAGTAACTATGTTGCTTTCACTTCCTCCACAATAGATCAACCAGCTGAAAGCTCAAAAAAGTATGACTCTGATGATGAGCTATCCAATGAGACCCTCAACAACGCTTACAACGAATGGTATGTCAAGTGGCTTGAAGACTCTCAGGTAATCGAAAAACAGAATGCTCTCATTCTTACTCTTAATGAAGACAAGTCAAGACTTCTTGAGACGACTATTAATCTCAAAAAGGAAGTTGCTCGACTAAAAGGCGAGTTAGAGCAGGTCACAAAGTCTGTAAAGATGATGAATCCAAGTACTGACACTCTAGACCAAATACTTTCGATCGGGAAACCATCTAGAAATATGGAAGGTCTTGGATATTCGAAAGAAGCCTCATCATCGCACACCGTCTTCGTCCCTCAGAAGGTTGTCCTCCAGAAGTCGTGACAAAAGTCTCCTAACTTCACGGCTGACAAAGCAACAAAACAACCTCTTACTGTGGCGGCTTCAAAGATGCAGAACAGAAGACATAACTGGGTATGTCACCATTGTGGACGAAGAGGGCATATTCGACCTTTCTGCTATCAGCTATATGGGAGGAGCTTCGTCAAGCAAAGGACCACTATCAAGAAAGCACAACCTCGTAAGGAATGGCGAGTAAAGGATGTAAACTATCGAGCTAATATCGCGTATACCGCTCTAAAGGCTCCGACCAGCAACGATTGGTACTTTGATAGTGGATCCTCTCGACATATGACGGGTAATATCTCATTCTTGGTCACTTTAATACCTTGCACAAATAGTTTCGTCACTTTTGGAGATGGAGTAAAAGCTAGAGTGCTCAGGAAAGGAAAACTCAACCTTCCCAACTCACCATGTCTGAAAGAAGCTCTACTAGTAGAAGGCCTCACAGCAAATCTCATCAGCATAAGTCAAATATGCAATTTAAATCTGGATGTCCACTTCACTCGTGACAAGTGCTCGGTCAAAGACGAACAACAGAAGGAAGTCATGACAGGCCACAGGTCCCTTGATAATTGTTATCTATGGTCCCCAACAGCCACAACTTTGCCAACCAAGTGCCTATTGTCCAAAGCTCAAGAGACAAAGCTATGGCATCAAAAACTTGGTCACATCAATTTGAGGAGCATGCAAAAGATTCTCTCTGAAAAGGCGATCATTGGAGTTCCCAACCTCAAGATCATTGAAGGAAAAATCTGTGGAGAATGCCAGATTGGGAAACAAGTCAAGACGTCACACAAGAAGGTACAACATCTTACTACTTCTTGTGTTCTAGAACTTCTTCATGTTGACCTTATGGGACCCATGCAAGTAGAAAGTCTAGGAGGGAAGAAGTACATATTTGTATGTGTAGACGACTTCTCGAGGTACACCTGGGTAGACTTTATTCGAGAAAAGTCAGACACCTTCTCAGTCTTTGAAGCCCTAAGTCGGAGAGTTCAACGAGAAAAGGGAGAAGTCATTGGAAAAGTCGTTCGACTTCGAAGCGATCATGGAAAGGAGTTTGAGAACATCAGCTTCGCAAATTTCTGTGATGCTGAAGGAATTGCACATGAATTTTCTGCTCCCATCACTCCTCAGCAAAACGGGATCGTTGAAAGAAAAAATCGCACTCTTCAAGAAATGGCAAGAGTCATGATGTTAGCCAAAGACATCCCGCAGCACTTCTGGGCTGAAGCTTTGAATACGGCGTGCCATATTCATAATAGAGTGACCCTCCGCCCTGGATCTTCGCTCACTCTTTATGAAATATGGATGGGGAGAAAGTCGAATGTCAAATATTTCCATGTCTTTGGATCAATCTGCTACATACTTGCAGATAGGGAACCTCGACGCAAACTTGATCCTAAGAGCGACGAAGGCATCTTCCTCAGGTACTCCAGAAATAGTCGGGCTTTTTGTGTATTCAACAAACGCACCCGGACTATCATGGAATCCATCAATGTCGTGGTTGATGACAGTAACGAGCAACCCAGTGACGAGGACGAAGAAGTCCTAAATCTCTCAGGAGACGTCAGACCAGAAGTCAAAGACGATGAGTGCAACAAAAAGTCTGAAGACGAAAGCCCAATCATCCCGGATAAAGATGCATCTCCTATAAGGCAAAGAGCTCCGTCAAGAAGAATTCAGAAGGATCATCCACCCCAGGATGTGATTGGAGACATTAACGAGGGAGTGGGGACTCGACAAAAGGCATCTCTTGACTACAACGAGATGATAGGTAACGTTTGCTTTATTTCCAAAATTTAGCCAAAGAATATACAAGAGGCCATCAATGATGAGTACTGGGTCTGCGCCATGCAAGAAGAATTGGCTCAATTTGCAAGGAATGAAGTCTGGGAACTAGTACCCAAGCCTGACAATGTCAATGTCATCGGGACAAAGTGGATATTCAAAAAACAAGTCTGACGAGCAAGGAAACATCACTCGAAACAAAGAAAGACTAGTGGCTCAAGGATACACACAAGTCGAAGGAGTCGACTTTGAAGAAACTTTTGCTCCAGTAGCCAGACTGGAAGCCATACGACTTCTTCTCGGCATCGCATGTCATCTGCGTTTCAAACTCTATCAAATGGATGTAAAGAGTGCCTTCCTTAATGGAAACCTCAACGAAGAAGTCTATGAAGCTCAACCAAAGGGATTTGAAGACCATGACTCTCCGCATCATGTCTACAAGCTAAAGAAAGCCCTCTACGGACTCAAACAAGCTCCACGAGCATGGTATGAACGTCTTACCCAATTCCTTGTACATAATGGCTGTATTCGAGGGGGAGTAGACAAAACTCTCTTTGTGAAGAAGGAAGGAAGGGACATCATGATTGCTCAAATATATGTCGACGACATTGTGTTTGGAGGAAAGTCAGACAAGATGGTGGAACGTTTCGTCCAACATATGCAGTCTGAATTTGAGATGAGCATGGTCGGTGAGCTCACATACTTCCTAGGCTTCCAGATCAAGCAGATGTCAGATGGAATATTTATCTCCCAAAGCAAATATGCAAAGAACATTGTCAAGAAGTTCGGGTTAGAAAAGGCCTCACACAAGAGAACTCCTATTGCCACACATGACAAATGCACAAAGGACGAGATGGGAGAATAAGTTGATCAAAGTCTTTATCGAAGCATAATAGGAAGTCTCCTCTATCTAATAGCAAGTCGACCCGACATCGCTTACTCCGTGGGAGTCTGTGCTCGATACCAAGCCAATCCAAAAGTCAGTCACTTGGCTCATGCCAAGAGGATCATAAGGTACATCTCAGGAACCTCTGAATTGGGTTTGCTATATTCCTTTGATACCTCTCCTACTCTGGTTGGATATTGTGATGCTGACTGGGCGGGAAGCACACGAGATCGAAGAAGTACCTCTGGAGGTTGTTTCTACCTGGGGAACAATCTTGTATCGTGGTTTAGCAAAAAGCAAAATTGTATTGCTTTGTCTACTGCTGAGTCCGAATATACTGCAGCCGGAAGTAGCTGTACTCAACTTCTTTGGATGAAACAAATGTTGGCAGAGTATGAAGTCAAGCAAGAAGTCATGACTTTGTTCTCTGACAACATTAGTGCAATCAACATCTCGAAGAATCCAGTCCAACACAGCAAAACAAAGCATATCGACATCAGACACCACTTTATTCGAGAGCTTGTAGAAGACAAGAAAATAAAGCTTGAGTACCTACCCACTGAGAAACAAGTCGCAGACATCTTTACAAAAGCATTAGATGTTAACAGGTTTGAAAGTCTGAGGTCATCCCTTGGACTTTGCTGTCTGGAGTAACCAGAAGTCAAGCAAGAAGAGGGAGAGCTTTTGAGTGAATTTTTGCTCTCTCTCTATTTGGACCAGCCAGGGTCAACAAAATCTAGCCGGGCCCAAATCTCATTATCAGAAGCCCAGATGAAATTATTTGAATTTTAAAAGAAGGATTGCACTCTGACAATCAACCAATCAACAATCGTTCTGTTCAACTCCCACGCAGAAAAGGCTTTGCATCTCCTCCACCTTTTGAAAACCATTAGGGCACCACAAATCAAAAGTCTGCAACTGAAAGATTTTGTTTTCGCCTCTCAAGAGCAAATCCTATCAAGCTTTCTGCCAAATGGTTGGTACCCGAAGCGGACGAATACCATCTGCCTCCAAGACGCTACGAGCAAAAATGAGGGCAAAAGTTATTGCCAAGAAGTTGTCGGCCTCCAAATCGACGACAAACAAATATGGAGTGAAGATTCGTGGAAGAAATCTGCCTGGGGAAGGATCGGCGAAACCTGAGGATGGACCAATGGAGGCGATTACCTCCACTGAACAGAAGGACAAAACTGCCAACCTAGAAGAGGAAGGGTCTCACACTTCACAGACGCCACCACAAGGTACTTCTACTACCCTTTCTGTAGAAAACATCATAGACAAAGAGGCGTCTGAAGAGGCTCAAGGAACTCTCCCCCTGAGGACCATGAGGCCGTCTGTGGAGATAAATCTAGCCCCCAAAAATCTGCACCTACGCCAGAAAAATTCCCACCAACAGAAGTCTTGCAAAGAGCCAACAGCCCACCTGTAGTCCAGGACAGTGAACCTGGGATAAATGAAGAAACTGAAGTCATCCAAGAAGTTGCTCAACATGAAGAGAACATTATGAGTATAGAAGAAGGAGATGTAGCAGAAGCCATGGAAGAAGAAGAAGCTGTGCCCAAAAGGGCTGAGAGAAGGAAGCTACCAACAAGGAGGTTGGTCGATGAAGAAGAAGAACCCCAAGTACCGAGGAGATTGACCCCAAAGAGGAAAACCACAGAGAAAGGAGGAGCATCTGCTTCTAAACAGCCGAAGAAGTCTAGAAGGAAGTCACTAACTTCTGTAGCAACATCTGCTCCAGAAGAAGAGGAATCTGAAGAAGAAGACACCCGGATGGTGCTACCACGGGTCAAAAAGGCAATGGGAGGGAAGAAACTCCCCAAGAATGTGCCTAAAGCTCCTACGGACAATGTCTCTTTCCACTCTGTAAACAACGCGGTTAAGTGGCAGTTTGTATACCAGCGCAAGGTCTATCCAGAAAGAGAGTTTTCCACAGAGGCGCAAGGGATAAACTCGATTGTGGAACTTCTCCGAAGAGCAGGCCTGATCAATACGGTCATAAATATTGGGCCATTCTACCCAGCATTGGTCAAAGAGTTTATTGTCAACCTCTCAAGCGAGTTTGATGATCCAGAAGACGCTGAATATAGAAAGGTGTTCGTTCGGGCAGAATGCTTCGAAATCTCTGCCTCAACCATCAACGCCTACATTGGCAGAGAAGACCCAGAAGTCACTCCAGAAGTCCCGCACTTGAACAAAGTAGCGGTCGAGATCATTGGAGGACGGAAGAAGGTCTGGCCCGTCAAAGACACCATTTCGGCTACTGAGCTAACTGCCAAATACTCAATTCTCTACCGCATTGGTCTGGTGAATTGGGCACCTTCTACACATGAGTCAAGTATCAAAACAGAGTTGGCTAAACTCATATACCAAATAGGTACGCAGTCTTCTCTTGATTTTGGCTCCTATGTTATTGAACATCTAGTCAAGCATGCCTAATCATGTACCATCAAACTTCCTATCGGGTTTCCTTCACTGATCACCGGTCTCCTTCTCCAACAATGTCCTCACATTGTTGGAGAATCGGATATTCCGGGTAAGAAGCTACTGCCCCTTGCTATCAGCCTCAAGAACTTCGAAGGGAAGCAGTTGAAGGACCTCGGACTTCCCATGGCCAAAGCATCAGGAGTTGGTTCAAGTTCTCGACCCTCAGGACCAATTGGCACTAGGATGGAGGAAGAATTGGTGGAGATGATCGATGATCTGGAGAAGTCAATTGCGATGCTATCAACCCACAAAGTCGCCTGTGAAGCTCTTCTCGATGACCTCCGCTCTGCTGCTGCTGCTGAAGATGATGTTGACGACTCCACGTCGTTTTAAGTATTTCTCTGAATTTGCTATGATAACTTTGTTCCAAACACTGTTAAATTCTCGGGGTATGTCCGAGTTAATTTTCCGCACACTATGACTTTTTATTTTTGGATATTTGCTCATGTTTGAGCTGGATATTTGCTCATGTTTGAGCTGTTTATTTTGCTCATGGTGTGAGCTGGTTTTTACCCTGCTGTTTAGTCAAATTTCATTGTATGATTGCCTTTAGCAATTTGTTAGACAAACAGGGGGAGATAAAAAGGATACGCCAGAAGCTACGCTAGGAGTTACGCCAGAAGTCGCGCCAGAGGTTGTGCATAGAAATCGCCGCTCCAGAAGACGCTCCAGAGGCCGCTCCAGAAGCCGCTCCAGAAGATACACCAGAAAGACGCACAAGAAGTTGCATCAGAAGTCACATAACTTGCTGTGTGCGTAACTGCCTCAAGGTGACGACGATGTGCCTGCTTGGAGTAAGAAGTCACATCACTTGCTATGCGTAACTGCCACAAGATAACGATGGGCTTAAAAAGGTGTTTGCCTAAAAATTGCCAAAGGGGGAGATTGTTGCTACGTTTAATTGTTGGCATAATTTTTTAGCGCAAATGTAAGAAGTCGTGCAACATGTTACATGACATGTGGAGCGACTTGTTGCGATCTGGATTAGGAAAGAACTGAAGCTTTCCTATTTCGACGAAGCTTGGAGCGAAAGAAGAAAGGCGCCACGAAGACTTGGAGCGCAAGAAAGTGACGTCGACAAGTCAGACGACTTCCAGCTGGCAGTTACACGTCAGCAATAGGCGGCAACTCTACTTGCCTGATTTATTCAGGAAGTCAGAACATGCAAGACGACTTCCAGCTGTCCTGGAAGGCGGCAACAACTTGCCTGACTTTCCTGTCCCTGGTCAGAGAAGGATTAGGAATGTGAGCTGCTATAAAAAGCCCTTGGCTTCCCATTAGCAGATCATCCGTTCTTGTTCTAACAATTGCAAGATTTCTCAGAGCTCTTAACCGTGCACCATCGGCATGTTGAGAGGCTGATTAAGATTCGATAGAACGAGTCTTTGCTCCGATCAAACATTAAGTCGCGAAGACTAAGTGTTTGGATCGGTTAGGGTTTTTGTTTGTGATTGAAGATTTACAACGCCGTCCAAGAAGACAACGACACCGAGCATAGGCTTGCTCGAAGGGTAGAATTGAGAGGATCTCAAAGACAGGGGGAGAGGCCCTTGGTCGAGGTGATTCACGGTGAGATCTATAGTAGCTTAGGACAATAGCTTGTGTGATAGCTAGTTGGTGCTTGAAGTTGTACTTTTGACTACCTGATAGTAAAAAACCTTTCCACTGGCAAAGTGCCCCTAGACGTAGGTGCGGAGTCACCGAACTGGGTAATCATCTCTGGTGTCGTTATTATCTGTTTACTGTTTAGGCTTACGGTTTACTTTTAGACAAGTAGTCGATACACAAGTTACGACTTTGTGTTCGACTTCTTGACTCGGCTACGATTCAGAATTTCAGTTCTTATGGTCAATAAGCAAGTAAACTTCAAGAAAGCTGGGCTGGGTAAGAGTTAGGCTCCTATACATTTGGCAGGGAAGATTAGACATCCTAAGCGTCCGAAGAATAAAGCAGCTCCCAAGGCTGTTGTGAATCCTAGGAAGGAGGTTGTTTGCATCTATTGCCAAGAGCAGGGGCACTGGAAGAAGGATTTTAAGAAGCATAAAGAGTTTCTGAAGAAGAGTGGACCTTCCACGTCTTCAGGACCAGATATTTATGTTATTGAGCTTAATTTCCGTTTATCTACTTCAGATTCTTGGGTACTTGATACCGGTGCAGAGTCTCACATTTGTACTAATGTGGAGGTTCTGGAAAGTAGAAGAGATGTGGGCAGGGGCGAAGTAGAACTACGAGTTGGTGTTGGCAATCAAGTCTCAACAATTGCAGTAGGAAAGATTAGTCTCAGTTTGCCCACAGGGCTTGTTTTATGTTTAAATAATGTTCATTGCGTACCTGCATTTCGCATAAATACTATTTCTATTTCCTTGCTTGACAAGGAAGGATATTGTTTCTCTATTGATAATGGATTATTCAATATTTATAAGAATGATGTTTATTTTTGCAATGCTTCATTCGTTGGTGGTTTGTATATTCTTAATACTCAAATCATTGACACAATATCGATATATAACATAAAAAATAAAAGGCTTAAATCCGATGATTTAAACCAGATTGTGATATGGCATTGTCGTTGAGGACACATAGGCGAGAAACGCATCTCAACACTTCACAAGTGTGTACTTGTAAGTCCGTTTGAATTCACTTCAATCGAGAGATGCGAGTCATGCCTAATGGGTAAAATGACAAAGGCACCTTTCACCGGTTTAGGTGAGAGGGCGAGTGACTTATTAGGTCTCATACATTCCGATGTGTGTGGACCTATGAGCACTCAGGACAGAAGGGGTTTTCACTACTTCGTCACATTTACTGATGACTTCAGTAGATATGGGTATGTCGATTTAATAAGACATAAGTCAGAAACTTTTGACAAGTTCAAAGAGTTCCAGAATAAAGTACAAAACCAGCTTGGAAAAAGTATAAAGGCGTTTCGATCTGACCGGGGCGGTGAGTACTTAGACCAAGAGTTTCACAGTCATCTAAAGAAGTGTAGGATCCTCTCTGAATTGACTCCGCCAGGAACACCTCGGTTGAATGGTATGTCTGAGCGGAGAAACCGGACCTTGCTTGATATGGTTCAGTCAATGATAAGTCCGACTGACCTCCCTATCTCCTTCTGGGGCTATACCCTAGAAACGGCCGCATTCATTCTGAATCGGGCTCCGACAAAGGTAATGGAAAGCATTCCACACGAAGTGTGAAATGGGAAGAAACTCTTATTAGCTTTCCTTAAGATCTGGGGATGCGAAGCTTATGTCAAGCGCTTGCTGGGCGATAAGCTCGAACCCAGATCAGATAAATGTGTCTTTGTGGGGTACCCAAAGAAAAAAAACAAGGTTTTTGTTGCTGGAGGAGGGGTATTTTTGAAAAAGAATTTATTTCCAAAACAGCTAGTGGGAGTCACGTGCATCTCGAAGAAATTAAAGATGATACAGAACAACCTGAAGCAATTCAGGAGCCTGCTATGCAAGATGTAGAAATAGAGGAGCCGGAAGTGGTCGTAGATGAAGAACCAATCCTTACATTAATTCCAGAGGGTCCAAGGAGGTCTGAAAGATCTCGTCTAGCTCCCGTCAGTTATGGCTTTCTAGCCACTGAGGGAAATGACTTGATATTAGTGGATCAGAATGATCCAGAAACTTTTAGACAAGCCTTGGCCAGTTCCGACTCGATAAATGGCAGAATGCCATGAATGAGGAAATGAAATACATGTATGATAACAAGGTATGGAGCTTGGTGGATAAAACCCATCGGTTGTAAATAGGTCTATAAGCTCAAGACCGACATGGATGGAAAACCTTAAACCTATAAGGCTAGATTGGTTGCGAAAGGTTATCGTCAAATCGAAGGTATCGATTATGATGAAACCTTCTCACTAGTAGCCATGGTCAAATCTATCCGGATTATTCTAGCCATAACAACATACTACGACTATGAGATATGGCAGATGGATGTCAAAACCACCTTCCTTAATGGGAACTTAAAAGAGGATGTGTATATGACACAACCTGAGGGTTTTGTTGATCCAGTGAATCCCGGAAAGATATGTAAGCTGCATAGATCCATTTATGGATTGAAGCAAGCTTCACGGAGTTGGAACCTTCGTTTTGATGAAGCTGTTAGAGAATTCGGCTTCATCAAGAATGAAAGTGAGCCTTGTGTTTATAAGAAAGCGAGTGTGAGTAACATTGTATTCCTACTGCTTTATGTCGATGCCATACTGATCATCGGGAATGACTTCCCAACCTTGCTTGAGGTCAAAACTTGGTTAGGGAAGTGTTTCTTGATGAAGGACTTAGGTGATGTTGCTTTTATTTTGGGCATCAAGATCTACAGAGATCGTCTCAAAAGTATTTTGGGCCTAAGTCAAAGCACTTACATAGATGAGGTGTTGTGAAGATTCTCAACGCTTGATTCTAAGAAAGGATACATACCTATGCGTCATGGCATTAAGCTCAGCAAGAAACAGAGTCCTAGTACCCCTGATGAGCAGAGCATGATGAGTAAGATCTCATATGTTTCGGCTGTAGGATCCATCATGCATGCCATGATATGCACGAGACTGGATGTCTCGTTCGTGCTTAGCTGTGCCAACAGATTCCAGTCTAACCCAGGCCAAGAACACTAGACTGCAGTCAAGTCCATCCTCAAATATTTGAGGAGGACTAAGGATGCATTCTTAGCGTATGGAGGGAAAGATGGAGAACTAGCAGTCAAGGGATATGTTGATGCTAGTTTTCAGACAGATCCTGATAAATTCAAATCTCAGGTAGGATATGTATTCGTGTTGAACGGTGGAGCATTCAGCTAGAAGAGCTTCAAGGAAGCCACGACTGCCGATTCTACAACAGAGGCTGAATATATAGCTGAAGCAGAAGCGGCTAAGGAGGACGTATGGGTTAGAAGCTTTCTAACCGGGTTAAATGTAATGCCGCTAGCATCTGATCCAGTAAGCTTGTTGTGTGACAACACGGGGGCCATAGCGCTTGCTCAAGAGCCAAGATTCCACAACAGAACCAAACACATACAGAGAAAGTATCACATTATCAGGGAGTACGTACATAATGGTGACGTGGAGATTACATATGTACCAACTGATGATAACATTGTTGATCCCCTGACGAAGGCTCTACCGCAGCTAAGTATGAGGCACGTGTGATGTCTATAGGAGTAGATTGGAACTTAGGTGGAAACTATGGGCAAGTGGGAGATTGTTAGGTTTGTGCCCTAGTCCAATGTTGTAATAAGTTTATCTACATGTAATGTTTTATCATCTTTCGAATTAATAAAACGACATTATATTACTTATGTGTTGTTGTAATATATTAGATGTAATTTGATCTATATCATTATATGTGTCTTCACTAATAGTAGAACTATATATTAGAAAGAATTGCATTTAAAGCGTCCCTGATCAGTCAAGCTTCATTAAGAAGCGATCAGTATGAGGCTAACTCTTTATGGTCATGCTCTACTGGTCATGGCAAGGTAGTGCTGGAGTTAGATCATAGGTATCATCAGGGAGATGGTATTGGACGACCCGATGGTGAGTATGCAGCATAAATACTGTCATGAGCATACTCACATATCGTAGCTTGTCATTGTATCCTTAGACCAAGGAGTCTTTGTGTTCACTATGTGTTGAATCTCTAAGTTTGACCTAGTCCAACGTTACCTGTAAAATGGTAGCCATAAGGGCTCGGATTGACTTACTTATGATTTGCATGAGTGAATTCGAAAGACGGCTTAGAGATTTATCACCCATACTCTGGTATGTGAATGATATATGTTTAGACCACTTGATGAGTATGAGTGAAAAAATCGTATGGCCATGCAAGAGATACTAAGTATCAATTTTCAGTCGTCTCAGATATCAAGAAATAATGATTAATAAATTAGGATGATGGTTCTATGCCTTTTGATCAATCTAGATATCGGTATGATAAAAGGATAGTGACATGGACGATAAGAGGTTAAATCGAATCATCGATAGTCACGGACGTTGGGTAATCATAATGTTGTAAGATTTTTTGTGCCCTAGTTCAATTGTATTAGTCTGTAAATGTCTGTGTATGATAATCATCGTTTGCAATATATAAAATCGGCATTATATTACTTATGTGTTGAAGTAATAGGTTAAGTCTAATATGAAATATGACCACCAAAGTAGTAGAACCATATATCTGTACGGATCACACTTAACGGTTCCCTGGTAAATATGCTTCAATTAATCAACCAAGTATGAGGATGATTCTTTATAGTATAGTTCTATTTACAATTGGGAGGGTTCCCGGAATCAGATCATAGATATCACTCGGGTGAGTGATATTGTACGACCCGCACTGAATGGTGTTGCATAGATACAGTCATGAACACATACAATTGTGGTAGCTTGTCGTCGTATCCTTAGACCAAGGAGTCTTTGTGATCGCTATACAGTAAAGAACCGCGTTTGACTTGCTCCTAACGTTGTCCATAACAAGACTACTATAACGGACAAGATTGGCACGAGGGCGGATTGTATGAGTGATACGAAAGGCGGCTAAGGGATTTATCTCTCATACTACGGTATGAGATAGGTATCTGTTTACGCCACTCGATAGAGATTACCTGAAGGGAGAGCATGGCCATGCCAACGATACGGGGTATCAGTATTCAGTAATCTCACAGATCGAGAAACAGAGATTGATTAAATAAGGATGATGTCTCTATGCCTTATGATCAATCTAGATACAGGGCGATTAAAGGGATAGCGACATGTACTACATGAGGTTAAATCGAATCATCGATCATCATGCGCGTCGGGTAATCATAACGTCTTACTAGAGGCCACTTATGATGGATCGGGTAAAATGGAATTTTACGCCGATCTGCCGACGATGGCATGAGCCTAAAGGGTCACACACATAGGATATGGATTTTGAGAGAAATGACAAAGGATCGGGAATTCGTTCGACGCGAGGCAAGAAAGATCGAATAATAATTGGACCCGACACGGGCCCACATGGCCGAAGCAATTGGGCTTCGGCCCATGAGGTCCATGGTGGCCGGCCCAATAGGTGGCCCACTTATGGGTCCACACAATCATCTAACATTCTTGACAAGATGGTGATTTGCCAAGGTATGGGCAAGGCATGGGCAAGTGGGATTTTGTTTGCAATGACACTTTATGCCATGCTCCCATCACCAACTCATCCATCTAAGACCAAGACAGAGAGGGCATTATGATAGAACACACAAAACACAAAAGAAAACTCTCGGTAGTCTCGGCCGAACACCACCATTTGGTGTCTCCTCCATCTTTTTCTCTCTAGCTTCACACTATACTCTAGTAGGTAGGAGTGTGTAAGAGTCATTCAAGATCATCCTATCCGTGTGAACTACTTTGGAATTGAAGATCTCAAACGTTTTTTAAGTTTCGATTCGAAGAAACCTAAAGGTAAAAACTTGTGATTTCGTTTTTGCCTTGGGATTTAATGGTTTCACGATAGGGCTGTCCATTTTGACCTGTAACCCAACAAACCCGGCGACCCAACCCGATTCGAGACCCGACACACCCTGACCCGTCACACCCGGTTCTTCAATCGGGTCTATTTTTGTTTACCCGACTGGAAGTCGAGCGGGCCTCGGGTTCAAATTTGAATCCGTCGGGCCACCCGACAACCCGACTCCCTGCCCAAGTACAAGAATTTAAAACAAAATTTACTAAGCCCACTCACAATTAAGGCCCAACACAGACAATCCCTTTCAATCCTGAGGCAACAATAGAGAGCCCACACTTCTTATGTTGTTGCATTTTGTAGTGAGCCCATATGTATATAAAGCATAAAATAGTTTTAAATGTAACCAATGGGGGACTTTAATGCTTGATGGCTATCGAGGGAGCGCGCGGAAGAGGAAGAGACGCGTGGGACTGATAAGTTGGTTTTAGATGGTTTTTTCCTTTTGTTTCAAAGTCCCACATCGTTTACATGTAAACTTTCCACCCTCTTACTACTCTATATAAACTGATTCTTGTGCTGATACTAAACAATCAACTCTAAACCTTGAAATAATCTAAGGTGAAGTCAGTTTTTGATTGGATATAAATTTTATATTCAAATAATAGTGTAAATAATAATTAATATCGCTTTTAATTATCTTATGCCAATTTTTTTGGTGGAATAATTTAAGCATGATTTTTTCCTTTTTAGGTTCATCGGGTTCTTGGGTTTACCCGATTGGCCCAATAACCCGACACGACCCAACCCGAGACATGACCACCTGAAGTCGGACAGGGTAGTGGACCTTACTTCCTGGACCCGACCACAGTCGGGTTGGGTCCAACCCGACTCGGGTTGGCCCGATCCGGCCCGATGGACAGCCCTATTTCACGATCTTGGAAATTTTTTGGGGTTTATATATTCTTGCTTCCGTTGCCATGGTGTTCTTGGTAGCCCCAAAGTTCCTACAAATGTCTTGCTAGAGGCCACTTATGATGGAAAGGGTAAAATGATAATTTTTCCAGTCTGCCAACGGGTCGTGAGCCTAGAGGGTCACACACTTTAAGAAAAGTATAGCAAAAAGGGACTTGGAAAAGTCAATTTATGAAGAATATGAGATTCGAGAAATTTGCGAATTGATTTAATTAAATCAAGTACGAAGTAGGTAAACCAGTAATCGGTTTAGAGTAATTGGGATGGTCTAACTAAGTCATTTAATTATAACCCAATTTAAATGAGTTTAATCAATGGACTTAGCTAAGTGGGCTTTAAGCCCATTTTTATTATACTTATAATTGAAATAATAAGTTAATTAGGATTTGGAAGGTGGAAAGATAATTACAAAATAATATATTTGATTTACGAAATAATCCCACATAATTTCCTAACATATTTTTCGGCCAAACCCTCCCCATTCTCTCTCTCTCTCTCTCTCTCTCTCTCTCTCTCTCTCTCTCTCTCGTTCTTCATTGTTTTGCTATTTTCTCAAAACTAACTAGTAAACGGTTTTGTAGAGATCTTTCTAAAGGTGCTTTGCTTGTGAAAATATTCACATGATGACCCGTTCATAGCTTGTTTAGAATCCATGGTTAATTGCTTCTGCTAGTGCATGAAATTTATTAATTTGGATCCCATGGATTCCTTCAGGCGGAGGGAGGGAAGGGTGGTGATAGAGGAGAGAGAGAGAGAGAGGATGAGGGATATTTTTTTGAAAATTAAATGCATATTGAAGGGTATTTTAGTCTTTTCATTCAATTTAAAACAATTATTTATCTCTAAAGGGTACTTTAGTCATCTCACATATTAAAAATGTTAAAAACTAACGGAAATGGACGGAATGAGTAATGATGAGAAAAATGAAATTTTTGGGTATTCACCTTGACACGAAAAATTCTAGATGTAGTCATGTGATAATATGACATATTCAGGTGTAGTCATATGAAATTATCCCAACAAATAATTAATGAATCACTGTTATAGATTAACTGAATGTAATCTTAAAGTTGTTGTTGCACGGTATGTTGATCAAGGCAAACACTATTAAGAGTAGTACTTGCCAATTGCCATAAAGATCATTCTTTGACTAAATATGTGTCATGGAGTTGGTACAGGTCCAGAATCCATGAAAGAGCCAAAACTCATCACTGTTTAGGTCTCAACTTAATATCAACATTTTTTGTTTCATCATCAAATCAAAATGAACTTTGAAAATGGCCTCAAAATTTCTTCCAAATAAATTCAATTCATATAAAAATTTAAAGCCCATTAGTTTCCCTTCTCATTTGCAATGGTAATATGTTTCAAGCAAAACTCAACTCTTTCCATTAGAAAAAAATTAAACGGACACAAAAATAAAATTAGCCACAAGCGATCACTAAGAATATTAAAGCTTACAATTGACTCAAAATAGCGAAGGGTGGAGATCGTGGAAGCCTCTCGATTCCTTAAAAGATTAACACATGTGCTTGCTAAGCATAAAAACACAAATTTCTAGATTCAAACGAAAAAAACAAAAGTCGAATACAAATCCAATTCATAAAAAAATTTATCAATCTGTTCCCTACATTGCCAATAGTATTGGCACCAGCTTGGTTGGGTAGGATTGAGCAAATAGGCACCACCAACTTGACTGCAGAGTCAAGGATATTGATATAGTCCGACGACGGGGTAAGGCAAGCTCCACCGATGATCAAAAGTCACTTGCAACAATTCCATCTTCAATGTCCGAATGACATGTCTTGAAATTTCAGGAATTGATTAAAGATATTTTAGACTTTTAATCATAAAATAAACCTTCACATATCTCCATATTAATATTATGAGAAAATTAATTAGTTAAGTGTACACGTATGATGCAAATCGTAGTTTAATAAGGTTAGATAGAAAAGAGATATAGTTTGTTGTAGTTACTTCTCTTTTCCCCCAAATTAAAGTGTGTTAATCTGTTACAAACCCCTTGATCCACTACAAATATTAGAATGTTTGTCGGCCATTAGATGAAACATTGTACGACCACAATTAACACGTTATGTTCGATGGCATGTCAATGTAATTTTGGCATTTTTACCATGGCCTATTCGTCATTTTCTATTTCCCTGAGGGCAGTGTGGTCATTTTGCCTTTTGATTTTGAGCTATTGTTATCAATTGAACCTTGATTACCGTAATCTCATTTATTGAATGATAATTATGATTAATTCACGAGCTGGAATCTCGCTAATCACCGTAATCTTTTCTAATCGTAATCTCACAAAAGACATTTGACGAGGAAACCCAATCAGACTAAAGTGTTGATTCATCATACCTTTTCATAACACTCAATTTTTATTTCATCATACCAATTTCATTACACTGTTTAACTCCCGCTGAGAATGTTTCATTACTGTTGCTAAGTTTAATTGTTGGCATAATTTTTTAGCGCAAAAGTAAGAAGTCGTGCAACATGTTACATGACATGTGGAGCGACTTGTTACGGTCTAGATTAGGAAAGATCTGAAGCCTTCCTATTTCGACAAAGCTTGGAGCGAAAGAAGAAAGACAACACGAAGACTTGGAACGCACGACAACTCAGGCGACTTCCAGCTGGCAGTTACACGTCAGCAATAGGCAGCAACTTTACTTGCCTGATTTATTCAGGAAGTCAGAACAGGCAAGACGACTTCCAGCTGGCATGGAAGGCGGCAACGACTTGCCTGATTTATTCAGGAAGTCTGAAACTTCCTGTTCCTGATCCAAGAAGGATTAGGAATGTGAGCTGCTATAAAAAGCCTTGGGCTTCCCATTAGCAGTCTTCCGTTCTTGTTCTAATAATTGCAAGATTTCTCAGAGCTCTTAACCGTGCACCATTGGCGTGTTGAGAGGCTGATTAAGATTCGCTAGAACGGACTTTGCTCCGATCAAACATTAAGTCGCGAAGACTAAGTGTTTGGATCGGTTAGGGTTTTTGTTTGTGATTGAAGATTCACAACTCCGTCAAAGAAGACAACGACACCGAGCATAGGCTTGCTCGAAGGGTGGAATTGAGAGGATCTCAAAGACAGGGGGAGAGGCCCTTGGTCGAGGTTGTTCACGGTGAGATCTATAGTAGCTTAGGACAATAGCTTGTGTGATAGCTAGTTGGTGCTTGAAGTTGTACTATTGACTACATAATAGTGAAAACCTTTCCACTGGCAAAGTGCCCCCAGACATAGGTGCAGAGTCACCGAACTGGGTAATCATCTCTGGTGTCGTTATTATTATCTGTTTACTGTTTGCGCTTACGGTTTACTTTTAGGCAAGTAGTCGATACATAAGTTACGACTTTGTGTTCGACTTCTTGACTCGGTTACGATTCAGAATTTCAATTGGTATCAGAGGAGGCACCTTTTCTTTTAGGTGATTTTCCTGCAAAATTTCTGAATAGCCAATATGGACTCAAAGGAAGGAGGTTCAGTAAATCGACCACCAGTACTCGACGGAACAAATTATGGGTACTGGAAAGCTCGGATGTGTGCCTTCTTGAAGTCCCTCGACAGCAAAACCTGGAAATCAGTCATCAATGGATGGGAGGAACCTTACTATGCTGATGCTCATGGAAATCAAACTAGCATCAAACCAGAAAAGGAGTGGAGCGCGGAAGAAGATGAAGCCGCCCTAGGTAATTCTCGTGCACTCAATGCTATTTTTAATGGAGTAGAAAAGAATGTGTTTCGACTCATCAACACATGCACAAGTGCCAAAATTGACTGGGACACGCTTGCTGTTGCTTACGAGGGTACTTCCAAAGTCAAAGAGCAGAAGTTACAGTACCTCACGACTAACTTTGAGGCCCTGACCATGAATGAAGACGAAACTATTGCGGAGTTTAATGTGCGCATCAAGGATCTGGCTAATGAATCATATTCACTTGGCAAGCCTATGACCGATGAAGATTTAGTCAGAAAAACGCTGAGAGCTCTAAGTCCCAGATTCAAGATGAAGATAACCGCCATAAAAGAAGTCCATGACTTGAAGACACTGAAGTTTGATGAGCTCATGGGATCTCTAATTACTTTCGAGCTCTCCCTACCTCTTATCGAGAAGAAACATAAAGGTGTGGCTTTCAAAAGTTCTACTTAGAAGCAGAAGAACTCGACGCACTCTGATTCGGATAGCGACATCGAGGAAACTATCGCCATGCTGGCCAAAAACTACAACAAAGTCATGAAAAAATTCGGCCAGATGACAGGGAGGAACGTCACCCGAGAAGTCAGAGACAAGCCGCATCACAAGTTTCAGAAGCTCGAAAACACAAAAAAACGATGGTAGACGAGGAGAACGACCAGGTAAAGGAGTTCAGTGCTTTGAATGTGAGGGGTATGGACACATGTAGAAGGAATGTCCCAACTTCTTAAAGAAACAAAAGAAGGGATTCAATGCCTCTCTAACTGACAATGAAGATGAGGAAGACAGTGACCTTGAGCATACAAGTAACTATGTTGCTTTCACTTCCTCCACAATAGATCAACCAGCTGAAAGCTCAAAGAAGTATGACTCTGATGATGAGCTATCCGATGAGACCCTCAACAACGCTTACAACGAATGGTATGTCAAGTGGCTTGAAGACTCTCAGGTAATCGAAAAACAGAATGCTCTCATTCTTACTCTTAATGAAGACAAGTCAAGACTTCACGAAACGACTGTTGATCTCAACAAGGAAGTGGCTCGACTAAAAAGCAAGTTAGAGCAGGTCACAAAATCTGTAAAGATGATGAATCCAAGCACTGACACTCTTGACCATATACTTTCGATCGGGAAACCAGCTAGGAATATGGAAGGTCTTGGATATTCAAAAGAAGCCTCATCATCGCACACCGTCTTCGTCCCTCAGAAGGTTGTCTCCCAGAAGTCGCGTCAGAAGTCTCCTAACTTCACGGCTGACCAAGCAACCAAACAACCTTTTACCTTGGCCACTTCAAAGACGCAGAACAAAAGACATAACTGGATATGTCACCACTGTGGACGAAGAGGACATATTCGACCTTTTTGCTATCAGCTATATGGGAGGAGCTTCGTCAAGAAAAGGACCACCATCAAGAAAAGCCAACCACGGAAGGAATGGCGAGTCAAGGAGGTAAACTATCGAGCTAACATCGCGTACACCGCTCTAAAGGCTTCAACCAGCAACGATTGGTACTTTGATAGTGGATCCTCTCGACATATGACGGGTAATAGCTCTTTCTTGGTCACTTTGACACCTTGCACAAATAGCTTCGTCACTTTTGGAGATGGAGTAAAAGCTAGAGTACTCGGGAAAGGAAAACTCAACCTTCCCAACTCACTATGTCTGAAAGAAGCTCTACTGGTAGAAGGTCTTACAGCCAATCTCATCAGCATAAGTCAAATATGCGATTTAAATCTGGATGTCAACTTCACTCGTGACAAGTGCTCGGTCAAAGACAAACAGCAGAAGGAGGTCATGACAGGCCACATGTCCCTTGATAACTGTTATTTATGGTCTCCAATAGTCACGACCTTGCCAACCAAGTGCCTTTTATCCAAAGCTCAAGAGACAAAACTATGGCATCAAAAACTTGGCCACATCAATTTGAGGAGCATGCAAAAGATTCTCTCTGAAAAGGCGATCATTGGAGTTCCCAACCTCAAGATCATTGAAGGAAAAATCTGTGGAGAGTGCCAGATTGGGAAACAAGTCAAGACGTCACACAAGAAGGTACAACATCTTACTACTTCTCGTGTTCTAGAACTTCTTCATGTTGACCTTATGGGACCTATGCAAGTAGAAAGTCTAGGAGGGAAGAAGTACATATTTTTCTGTGTAGACGACTTCTCGAGGTACACTTAGGTAGACTTTAATCGAGAAAAGTCAGACACCTTCTCAGTCTTTGAAGCCCTATGTCGGAGAGTTCAACGAGAAAAAGGAGAAGTCATTGGAAAAGTCATCCGACTTCGGAGCGATCATAGAAAGGAGTTTGAGAACATCAGCTTCGCAAACTTTTGCGATGCTAAAGGAATTGCACACGAATTTTCTGCTCCCATCACTCCTCAGCTAAACGGGATCGTTGAAAGAAAAAATCGCACTCTTCAAGAAATGGCAAGAGTTATGATGTTAGCCAAAGACATCCCGCAGCACTTCTGGGCTGAAGCTTTGAATACGGCGTGCCATATTCATAATAGAGTGACCCTCTGCCCTGGAACTTCGCTCACTCTTTATGAAATATGGAGGGGGAGAAAGCCGAAGTCTTTGGATCGATCTGCTACATACTTGTAGATAGGGAACCTCGACGCAAACTTGATCCTAAGAGCGACGAAGGCATCTTCCTCGGGTACTCCAGGAATAGTCGGGCTTTTCGTGTATTCAACAAACGCACCCGGACTATCATGGAATCTATCAATGTCGTGATCGATGACAGTAACGAGCAACCCAGTGACGAGGACGAAGAAGTCCTAAATCTCTCAGGAGACGTCAGACCAGAAGTCAGAGGAGAAGTCAGAGCAGAAGTCAAAGGCAATGAGCGCAACAAAGAGTCTGAGGACGAAAGTCCAATCATCCCGGATAAAGAAGCATCTCATATAAGGCAAAGAGCTCCATCAAGAAGAATTCAGAAGAATCATCCACCCCAGGATGTGATTGGAGACATTAATGAAGGAGTTCGGACTCGACAAAAGGCATCTGTTGACTACAACGAGATGATAGGTAACGTTTGCTTTATTTCCAAAATTGAGCCAAAGAATATACAAGAGGCCATCAATGATGAGTACTGGGTCTGCGCCATGCAAGAAGAATTGGTTCAATTTGCAAGGAATGAAGTCTGGGAACTAGTATCCAAGCCTGACAATGTCAATGTCATCGGGACAAAGTGGATATTCAAAAACAAGTCTGACGAGCAAGGAAACATCACTCGAAACAAAGCGAGACTGGTGGCTCAAGGATACACACAAGTCGAAGGAGTCGACTTTGAAGAAACTTTTGCTCCGGTAGCCAGACTGGAAGCCATACGACTTCTTCTCGGCATCGCATGTCATCTGCGTTTCAAACTCTATCAAATGGATGTAAAGAGTGCCTTCCTTAATGGAAATCTCAACGAAGAAGTCTATGTAGCTCAACCAAAAGGATTTCAAGACCATGACTCTCCGCACCATGTCTACAAGCTAAAGAAAGCCCTCTACGGACTCAAACAAGCTCCCCGAGCATGGTATGAACGTCTTACCCAATTCCTTGTACATAATGGCTATATTCGAGGGGGAGTAGACAAAACACTCTTTGTGAAAAAGGAAGGAAGGGACATCATGATTGCTCAAATATATGTCGACGACATTATATTTGGAGGGAAGTCAGACAAGATGGTGGAACGTTTCGTCCAATATATGCAATATGAATTTGAGATGAGTATGGTCGGTGAGCTCACATACTTCCTAGGCTTCCAGATCAAGCAGATGTCAAATGGAATATTTATCTCCCAAAGCAAATATGCAAAGAACATTGTTAAGAAGTTCGGGTTAGAAAAGGCTTCACACAAGAGAACCCCTATTGCCACACATGACAAATGCACAAAGGACGAGATGGGAGTATCAGTTGATGAACGCCTTTATCGAAGCATAATAGGAAGTCTTCTCTATCTAACAGCAAGTCGACCCGACATCGCTTACTCCGTAGGAGTCTGTGCTCGATACCAAGCCAATCCAAAAGTCAGTCACTGGGCTTATGCAAAGAGGATCATAAGGTACATCTCGGGAACCTCTGAATTGGGTTCACTATACTCCTATGATACCTCTCCTACTCTTGTTGGATACTGTGATGCCGACTGGGCGGGAAGCACGCCAGATCGAAGAAGTACTTCTGGAGGTTGCTTTTACCTTGGAAACAATCTTGTGTCTTGGTACAAAAAAAAGCAAAATTGTATTGCTTTATCTACTGCTGAGTCCGAATATATTGCTGCTGGAAGTAGTTGCACTCAGCTCCTTTGGATGAAACAAATGTTGGCAGAGTATGGAGTCAAGCAATAAGTCATGATTTTGTTCTGTGACAACATCAGTGCAATCAACATCTCGAAGAATCCAGTCCAACACAGCAAAACAAAGCATATCGACATCAGACACCACTTTATTCGAGAGCTTGTAGAAGACAAGAAAATAAAGCTTGAGTACCTACCTACTGAGAAACAAGTCGCAGACATCTTTACAAAAGCATTAGATGCTAACAGGTTTGAAAGTCTGAGGTCATCCCTTGGACTTTGCTGTCTGGAGTAACCATAAGTCAAGCAAGAAGAGGGAGAGCTTTTGAGTGAATTTTTGCTCTCTCTCTATCTGGACCAGCAAGGGTCCACAAAATCTAGCCGGGCTCAAATCTCATTATCAGAAGCCCAGGTGAAATTATTTGTTTAAAAAAAAATTCAAAAAGGGGAATGATTGGAAAAACTGACGACTATCCAATCAGCTCTCAACCCCCTTCAACTTCCGCAGAAAAAGCCTGCACAATCCTCTCCATCTTCTCAAAATTGCTAGGGCACCTAGAGAAGGCTAAAACAAATCTGCATTAGTAAGATTTTTGCTCTTCTTTCCAAAACCAAAAACGATCGAGCAAATGGTTGGAACAAGGAGCGGGCGCATACCATCTGCTTCCAAATTACGAGCAAAGATGCGTGTAAAGATGATCGCTCGAAAACTGTCAGCCTCAAAATCCTCGACAAACAAGCATGGAGTAAGGATTCGAGGAGGAAAAATCTCAGGAGAAAGTTCGGCAGCACCTCAAGGAGTAACTAGTTCACCTCCAACTATCACACCAGTAGACACAACTCCCATCGTTGAGAAGGACGACGCTCAAACCGAATCTGCGAACAAAGAAGAGGAAGCCTCTCTTTCTACTCCGGCTCCAACACAAGGTAAATCTGCCATCCTCTCTGAAGAAAACACGGTGGAAGTAAGTCGGCCTGTAGAGGGTCTAGAAACCCTTGTTCCTGAAAGTCAAGGCACTAGCACCAAGGACCAATCCAGCCCCTCTAAGTCGACACTAGCACCAGATAAATCTCCTCTAAGCAAGGACTTGCAGAAAGAAGGAAGTTCCCATGTCGCCCCGAACAGTAATTCAGGGCTTAATGAAGATCAGGAAGCTATTCCAGAAGTCACTCGACCTATAGAGGAACCTGTTAACATCGAAGAGATAGTCGACACTGAGACCATGGAAAAAGAAGAAGATGTGCCCAAAAGGGCTGAGAGAAGGAAGCTACCAACAAGGAGGTTGGTCGATGAAGAAGAAGAACCTCAAATACCGAGGAGATTGACCCCAAAGAGGAAAACCACAGAGAAAGGAGGAGCATCTGCTTCTAAACAGCCAAAGAAATCTAGAAGAAAGTCACTAACTTCTGCAGCAACATCTGCTCCAGAAGAAGAGGAATCTGAAGAAGAAGACACCCAGATTGTGCTACCACGGGTCAAAAAGGCAATGGGAGGGCAGAAACTCCCCAAGAATGTGCCTAAAGCTCCTACAGATAATGTCTCCTTCCACTCTATAGACAACGCGGTTAAATGGCAGTATGTATACCAGCGCAATATCTATGCAGAAAGAGAGCTTTCCACAGAGGCGCAGGGGATAAACTCGATCATGGAACTCCTCCGAAGAGCTGGCCTGACCAATACGGTCATAAACATCGGGCCATTCTCCCCAGCATTGGTCAAAGAGTTTATTGTCAACCTATCAAGCGAGTTTGACGATCCAGAAAACGCTGAATACAAAAAGGTGTTCGTTCGGGGAGAATGCTTCGAAATATCTGCCTCAACCATCAATGCCTATCTTGACAGAGAAGACCCAGAAGTCACTCCAGAAGTCCCGCACTTGAACAAAGTAGCGGTCGAGATCACTGGAGGACGGAAGAAGGTCTGGCCCGTCAAAGACACCATTGCGGCTACTGAGCTTACAGCAAAATACTTAATACTCTACCGCATTGGCCTGGCAAATTGGGCACCTTCTACACATGGGTCGAGCATCAAAACCGAATTGGCTAAATTCATATACCAAATAGGTACGCAATCTTCTCTTGATTTTGGCGCATATGTCATTGAACATCTAGTCAAGCATGCCAAATCATGCGCTGTCAAACTTCCTATCGGGTTTCCTTCATTGATCACCGGTCTCCTTCTCCAACAATGTCCTCACATTGTTCGAGAATCGGATATTCCGGGTAAGAAGCCACTGCCCCTTGCTATCAGCCTCAAGAACTTCGAAGGCAAGCATTTGAAGGACCTCGCACCTCCTATGGCCAAAGCATCAGGAGCTGGTTCAAGCTCTAGACCTTCAAGACCACTTGGCACTAGGATGGAGGAAGAATTGGTGGAGATGATCAATGATCTGGAGAAGTCAATTGCGATGCTATCAACCCGCAAAGTCGCCTGTGAAGCTCTTCTCAATGATCTCCGCTCTGCTCCTGCAGATGAAGATGAAGTTGATGACTCCAACTCGTTTTAAGTATTTCTCTGAATTTACTTGATAAACTTGTTCCAAACACACACTTTTAAATCCTAGGGGTATGTCCGAGTTACTTTTCTGCACACTATGACACTTGGTTTATTTGCTCATGTTTGAGCTGGATATTTGCTCATGTTTGAGCTGTTTATTTTGCTCATGGTGTGAGCTGGTTTTTACCCTGCTGTTTAGTCGAATTTCATTGTATGATTGCCTTTGGCAATATTGTTAGACAAACAGGGGGAGATATATAGAAGTTACGCCAGAGGCTACGCCAGAAGTCGCACCGGAAGTTGCGCACAGAAGTAGCCACGCCAGAAGTCGCCGCTCCAGAAGCCACTCCAGAAGATACACCAGAAAGACACACAAGAAGTCGCATCATAAGTCACATAACTTGCTGTGTGCGTAACTGCCTCAAGGTGACGACGATGTGCCTGCTTGGAGTAAGAAGACTAAATGTTTGGATCGGTTAGGGTTTTTGTTTGTGATTGAAGATTCACAACGCAGTCCAAGAAGACAACGACACCGAGCATAGGCTTGCTCGAAGGGTGGAATTGAGAGGATCTCAAAGACAGGGGGAGAGGCCCTTGGTCGAGGTGATTCACGGTGAGATCTATAGTAGCTTAGGACAATAGCTTGTGTGATAGCTAGTTGGCGCTTGAAGTTGTACTATTGACTACCTAATAGTGAAAACCTTTCCACTGGCAAAGTGCCCCCAGACGTAGGTGCGGAGTCACCGAACTGGGTAATCATCTCTGGTGTCGTTATTATTATCTGTCTACTGTTTACGCTTACGTTTTACTTTTAGGCAAGTAGTGGATACACAAGTTACGACTTTGTGTTCGACTTCTTGACTCGGCTACGATTCAGAATTTCAATTACATCAACCAAATGAAATCATGAATCATTTTATGGAGAATCAATTTTGTTTTATAGAAGGTTTCATAAGTAATCATTAAAGGTTTCAACGTACATCTTTCATACTAAAATGTTTCATTTCATTAGTATAATTCAATCATTTCAACACCAATGAAGAGCAAAATAAGATTTTTTGAAATTCTGATTGAGAATCACATATAATTAACCAACAAAATTATCTCAAATCATTTAAATCACCACCGAAATTATCTCAAATCATATTTCCCATTTGAATACTTATTAATCACAACCTAAATTATATCAAATCATATTAATCATCGTTTATTGAATGAAGTGGTTCATCAAATGAGAGATTTTCATCTAATGTGTTGTTGAATCACATTTAACATAATATATTTCATTGAATTAACAGTTTGCCGTAATTTAACAGTTTGTGTTTTATGGTGCATATTAATGTTGTTTCATCAGTTTTGTTTCATTACTCATACATTTACTGTCCATCCATCGACATCATCTGTACACGATTCTGAAAAAACATTTCATTGAATTAACAATTTTGTGTTCATAGTGCATAATTACTAAGACTAATTTCATCGTATATACACAATGACACATTCCACGAACTGGTTTCATAAGTTATTGTTTTACATACATATGAATAAGTTTCATCGGTGTATTACCATGAAACGTTTCACTAGCATGTCTTCATGTTTTCTCGTGTTCATAATATCTGGTTACCTTCTCTCCTTCTCGTGCATAGGTTACTATTGAAAGATGATTTCATTTCTTGAATAATCACAATTACAAAAGTTCAATAAATACAAAGAAGGTTACGTAATTAAAGGTTGCAACTAAGAAACAATTACATGCTACAATAAATGAGTATAAAATCTATAATAATCAACAAAATACATTCATATTCTATTACACCCCGCAATTGAAGCGGGAGGTTTGCGAACGCTGAGACTGTTTCAAAAATCTTCAAATAAAATCAAAGGAAGACCTTTGTAAAAATGTCGGCAATCTGGTAGGGAGACGGGATACGGAGAACACAAACATGTCCTTTTGCAATTTCATCCCCAACAAATTGAATATCCATTTCAATATGATTTGTACGTTGATGCTGAACCAGATTGCCAGATAAATATATTGCACTAATATTATCACAATAGACCAACGTAGCCTTCTGAATAGGACAATGGAGCTCTAATAGTAGATTTTGTAACCAACATGATTAAGAAACCACATTTACAACCCCTCTATATTCGACCTCTACGCTTGACCGTGAGAGAGTCGATTGGCGTTTGGCCGACTAAGAGACCGGGTTATCACCAAGAAATACACAATAAGTAGATGTGGATCATCTGGTATCTGGACACCCACCCCAATCTGCATCAGTATAAGAAATAATAGTGGGTGATAGAGAGGGATATAGATGCAAACCATGATCTAGTGTGCCCTGAATGTTGCAAATAATGCGTTTGAGTGCATGCATATGTTCCTTCCGAGGGTCATGCATAGATAGACACACTTGTTGGAAATCATAAGTGACGTCGAGTCTCGTGAAAGTGAGGTATTGTAGAGCTTCAGCAATACTACGATAAAGAGATGGGTCCTCATACGAAGTGCTAGAATTAGCACTGAGCTTCGGTTTAGTGTCAACTGGAGTGGCTGTGGGATTACACGAGGACATGGCGGACCGATAAACTATATGGGTTGCATATTTCCTTTGAGATAAAAACAAACCCTTTGCATGACGAGTTACCTCAATACCCAGGAAATAACTTAAGGGGCTCAAATCCTTCATAGCAAATTTCGAGCTAAGGAGTGCAATGATGGACTTACGAAGAGCATCTGAAAAAGCGGTTAAGATGATATCATCAACATACAAAATTATGTAGGCCATACTAGTGCCTCTGCAAAAGTTGAACAGAGAATGGTCTAATGTGCTATGAGTGAACCCAATGGTGGATAAATAATTAGCAAAGCGCTTGTACCAAGCTCGATGATCTTGCTTAAGCCCATAAAGATATTTCTTCAACAAGCACACATGAAATGGTCGATCATCCTTGAACCCCATAGGTTGACATATACATAGTCTTCTTGAGTTCCCCATGCAAGAAAGCATTCTTCATATCAAGTTGGTGAAACGACCATGATTTTGAGAGAGCAGAACTAAGAATTATGTGAATGGTCACCGGTTTGACCATCAGGCTAAAAGTCTCTCCACAATACATGCCAACATGTGCTGGGGTTCCTAGCGGGTCTAGCGCGGCGGAAAACATAAAATCGACTCGAACCCCTTACATCGAATCCTTGCCAACATTTACATGAATCATAATCAAGAGTAAAGATTGAGACTTTACCTCTCGAAGCAAGAATCAACTGATTCAAAGACAAGTCCTCGGGACAGACCTCTACGAGTGCACACACAACCGGGCTCGAACCTTGCGAAGCTAAGACCTCCACAAGAATTACTAGCCTCCTTGGTGACCTCTCTTTCTCTCTTGTTCTTCTATTCTCATTGAGAGAGCTAGAAGAAACCTTTTGGGTGGATAGCAAATGTGCTCTTTTTAGCTTTTTTGGAGGTTCTCACCCCAAGCCTTTATTTATAGGCTTAGGTGAGGGCCTCTAGGGATCAGCCTGTCCGCGTATAGTGTCGATCGACACTCCTCTGAGAACAGTAGTGTCGATCGACACCCCCACGTGTCGGCTGTTCCATCAACACCACCAAGGTGTCGATCAACACTGATAGGCACCACCAAGGTTTCGATCGACACCCTGTATGGCGTGCGGCGATTGACACCACAAAGGTGTCGATCTCCACTCACATAGCCATACTTCTATTCCACCCATTCTAGACCTCTTGAGTCCTATCGAGAAGCTTCAGTTCTTGCCACTGGCGTGTGACCCTGTAGGCCCGTGACCCATTGGCGGATCAGCGTGAAATTTTATTTTACCCAATCCATCACAAGTGGTCTCTAGTAAGACGTTGTGATTACCCAATGTCCCTGAGGTATCGATTCGATATCTTCTTCTTGTCATCTATATCACTAACCCTTTGTTTGCATTAAGGCGTATGAGGCATAGAATTGTCATCCTCATTTATTCGATCTAGTTCTTTGAGGTTCCAAGTTCACTGATGCTTATTGGTGTGGCCGCACACTTCATCAATCACACTCATCAAGGGGCCCTGAACCATACCCTTCACCACGTCTCACCGTGGGGAAACAAATCCCTTCAGACGCAACGCGCGCTCCCACTACAGTATGTCCAATGGCCAACGATGTTCGTTATTGCTGCCCTATTGCAGACAACATTAGGACTGTGACCATGAGTTGTCTGAGTCAGTCTGAAAACTGGCGTCGACGTATCCCATCACCTCTAGATCCTCATCTTTCCCCATGTAGACCAAGAAGGCATCCTTTTTCCTCTTAAGGTACTTCAGAATTGTCTTAACTGCTGTCCAGTGGTCCTCTCCAGGGTTAGACTGGAATCTGCTAATGAAGGACATGGCATAAAAGACATCATGTCTCTTGTAGATCATGGCGTACATGATGGATCCTACTACTGATGCATAAGGAATTTCACACATGCGCTTTAGCTCATCAGGTGTTGTGGGACACTTAGTCTTGCTGAACTTCACTCCATGTCTCATGGGAAGGAATCCTTTCTTGGATTCGTGCATCGAAAATCTTTTCAAGATCTTGTCGATATATGTGCTTTGGCTCAGCCCAAGTATCCTCCTCGGGGGATCTCGATAAATCTTTATTCCCAGGATATACGCAGCTTCACCTAAATCCTTCATTTCGAAACACTTCCCCAACCAAGCTTTGGTGGCTTGCATGGAGGGGATGTCGTTTCCGATAAGGAGTATGTCATCTACATGCAAGGCTCGTCTTGTACACGCAAGGCTTGTCTTCATTTTGCATGCAACCAAATTCTTTTATGGCTTCATCAAATCGACGATTTCAACTCCGAGAAGCTTGCTTTAATCCATAAATGGACCTTTGCAGCTTACAAATCTTTTCGGCATTCTTTGGATCGAAAAAACCCTGAGGTTGTGTTATATATACGTCCTAAGTTAGCTTTCCATCGGGGAAAGCAGTCTTGACATCCATATGTCATATCTCATAGTCGTGATATGCAGCTAATGCGAATAGAATTCGGATCGATTTGACCATAGCCACTGGCAGTGGCAGATCCAGAAAATTTGTCAGGATTTTTCATAGTCGTGATTATTTATATATCTCATAGTCGTGATTATTTATTTTTCAGTTGAGTTTGAATTTAACTTTCATGTATATATAAATACAAAGTGAGTCGGTTCGCGAACTTTTCAAACTCTAATAATTTGGTCTCTAGTTCGATTTGTTTATCAAACGATCCACTATTGTACTTAATATCTGCATAAATTTGAATATAAAATTGACAATTTCTAATAATTAGTAAATATAATAGACTAAACAAAAAGTTTAATGAAAAATGAAAAAAAAATTAATTAATACAATTAGTCAATAATTATTGAGTAAAATATAATCGTAACAAGCCCACAACTATAAAAGTAAGATTAGGCCCATAAATCATTAAAAAAGAACATACCTAGTTTGTCAATTCAAAGATTTGAACCTATGACCTCATTAGCAAAATACCACTCCTTTACCACTAAGTCAAACAACTTTTTGTTGTTAAGTGCACAGTTTTTGTATAGATATCAAAATTTAAGGGGGGGGGGGGGGGGGGGGGGGCATATCCAATTTTCGGAAAAAAGTTTGTATGATTTTTTTTTTCGAATTCCCGGGCCAAAGGGGGGCGGGTGCCCCCCCCCCCCCCCGGCTCCCCCCTGGATCCGCCACTGGCCACTGGCGAGAAAGTTTTATCATAATCAACTCCATGGATTTGCCTAAAACCTTTCGCAACCAGTCGGGCCTTATAGGTCTGAGGAACTCCATCCATGTCATGTTTGATCTTAAAAATTCATTTGCAACCGATGGTCTTAACACCAGGGGTTGGATCTATCAAGTTCCAAACTTGGTTGTCATGCATAGAGTTCATCTCCTTCTTCATGGCGCTTAACCATTTCTCGGAATCAGAACTCCACATGACTTCTTGATAGGATGTTGGATCATCAGAATCCACAATCTCCAAGTCACCACACTCAGTTACCATGAATCTGTATCTGAAGGGTGTCTGACGAGTCCTTTCAGAACGTCGTGAGGCTTCAGGAACTATGTTTGGCACTGCATGTGCCTCTTGTTCTAGTTCAGGCTCTACCTCTACATTGTCTAAGTGAGAATCTCGAAATTCTTCAAGATTCTCAGTACTCGTGCCATCTCAGATTTCTTTCAAATGCACAATCCTCTCACAGGCTATTTTGGAGAGGAATTTTGTCTCCAAAAAGACACATTTCCGAGCAATAAATACTTTGTTCTCATCGGGTTTGTAGAAGTAGTACCCAAAAGTTTCTTTCGGGTACCCTACGAAGATACACTTGCCAAATCTTGGTTCGAGCTTGTCTGCCATAAGGCGTTTGACGTAAGTCTCGCAACCCCAAATCTTGATGAACGAAAACTTAGGACGTTTCCCAATCCACACTTCGTATGGTGTTGTCTCCACCGCCTTCGTAGGCGTCTGGTTCAATATGAACGCAACTGTCTCAAGAGCGTATCCCCAAAAGGATATGGGGAGATCTGTCTGACTCATCATAGAGCTAACCATGTCCAACAAGGTTCGGTTTCTCCTTTCGGACACACTGTTCAATTAAGGTGTTCCTGGCGGAGTCCATTCAGACAATATCCCACACTCTCCTAGGTGGTCGATGAAGTCTTGGGTCAAGTATTCGCCACCTCGGTCTGAGCGAAGTGCTTTAACTTTCTTCCCAAGTTGATTCTCAACTTCAGCCTTAAACTCTTTGAACTTGTCAAACGAGTCAAACTTATGTCGCATAAGATAGAATAACCATATCTACTGTAATCATCAGTAAATGTGATAAATTATCTGAATTCTCTTCGGGCTTGCGTACTCATGGGCCCACATACGTCAGTGTGTATTAGGCCCAAAAACTCACCCGCCCTCTCACCCCTACCGATGAAGGGCGACTTTGTCATCTTGCCCATCAAACAAGATTCACACTTATCAATTTGTTCGAATTCAAACGGACTTAACAGTCCACACTTGTGAAGTGCTGATAGTCGTCTCTCACTTATGTGGCCTAGACAGAAGTGCCATAATCAAGTCTTACTCGATTCATCAACCTTGAGCCTTTTGGTATTCACATTGTATACCTCATTCTCATTGATGTCACTAGTTTTCAAAACATAGAGACCATCAACAAGCAATGCTTCCCCATAATAAACATTCTTTCTATAAATCTTGAAAAGACCATTGTCAATAACAAAATTGAAACATTTAATCTCTAAAAAAGAAATAGAAATAATATCTTTACGGAAAGATGGTACAAAGTAAATATTGTTCAAAATTAAAAGAAGTCCCGACGGGAGACTGAGACGAACCACCCCTACGTCTGTTGCCATGACACTTTTGCCATCTGAAACTCGTATGTCCGCTTCATCGCCAGCCAAATCTCGTCTACTTTCCAACGCCTGCACATCAACATAAATGTGGGATTGCGATCCGGAATCTAGCACCCAACCAGAGTTAGTAGACAGATTCACTTTAATGAAATAAATACCTGAAGAACCAGTCCTACTGGCCTTCTTCTGCTCCTCTAGGAACTTCTTGCAGTCTCTCTTCTAGTGACCACGCTGATTGCGGAAAAAGCAGATGGTGTCCTTCACGTCCAACTTGGCCTTTACCTTGCCCTTGAGCGCGGACTTGTCCTTATGAACCTCAGGACCCTTACATTTCCCGTCATTCGGTTTGGAAAACTTGACCGAGCTCTTACCAGCTCTCATGAAGCTGATGCCCCCTTTGACCATCATCACCTCTTTTGTTTTACCCTTGAGGTTTATCTCAGCAGATACAAGCATGTCGTGCAGCTCTATGATGGTCTTGTGCATGTCATGCATGTTGTAGTTCATGATGAACCCATCATACATGGAAGGGAGAGTTGAAAGGATCATATCGACCTTCAACTCATCAGTGAATACGACACCCAATCTAGCTAGGTGCTCGAACTGGCACTTCATTTTAAGCACATGACGGCTAACTGACTCTCCAGATGGCATCTTTGTGAACATCAAACTCTTGACAGACTTGAACCTTTCGGTTCTAGCCTTCCCTTTGAAAATCTCCTTGAGTTGTTCCATTATGAAAAATGAGTTCCCACTAAGATCCATTAGTTTTTTCTGGAGATCAGCGTCTATCGTGCTCAGCATGAGGCATCCCACGTCGAGCGAGTCGTTAAGGCGCTTTTTATGAGAGTCCCTAACTCTCCTCGTGGAACCCGCATCTGGCACTGGGGGTATGGGCTCGTCAAGCACATGTTCCTTCCTCTCGTGCTTGAGTACAATTCTCAAGTTACGCTCCCGGTTGAGGAAGCTCGTTCCACTAAGTTTTTTCTTATCCATGATCGACCTTAGTAACAACGTGTGTGACTGGCTTGCTGCCATTATCTTCACCGATCAATAAATTCAAGTTAGACTCTAAATTTATCTATGAAGATTTGTTGCAAAACCTTGACCATTTTGATCCTTCGCAAGAATCAAGAACCAAGACCCTTGATTCACCTTCTTGAAGTGAGCTAATGCATCAACGCTTCAATTAGGTTATGTAGGTAGGATTACTTTTCAATCACACCGCGTGTGACTCTTGGCCAGAACAAATGTACTAAGCACATTGGCATTGTTCTGTCTGATGCTCTAGGTCGGCGCAATTATAGATGTATGGACCAGATTTTGATTGGAGAGAGTTAATGCATCTATGCCCCAACCAAATCTCTCCGCATTTTCTATCAATGCTTTCATGAACGCTCTGCTAACGCACACGATGTTCATGGTCTAGTTGAGTCAACCAAATAACGACTAGTGGACAAGAACTTGAACTAGAGAGAGCTAATGCATCTACACCCCAAACAAAACTGTCCATATCTACCAGCTTTGCTTCCACAAACGCTCTGCTAATGCACACGACGTCCGTGGTCACGCAGTTTCGTAGAGTGTCAAAATTGGATAGCATCACCGCATGACTCAATTTCATTGCGATATGATCAATTTTTACGAGACATGTACCTAGTACATTCTCTACATGACAAATGTTCATTCGTACTGGGTACGATAATATGTTTCATGCTTCACTTAGTTTTGTATGTCCGAGTTTACGTTATTTAACCAATTTCAGACATGCAAAACATATGTACGTTTAAACTTATCATGCTCTCATGCATATAAGATAAACATACATTATTAATCATGCAATTCTAAAAAGCACAATTTAAACATGTATAGCCTAATCCCATATCTAGGTTCGATGTTTATGGGACCAGTCCATAAAGATCGAGGTCACATCCTAAGGGTGAAGATTACAACTATACAAGTCTTCTTCATCCTTGGCGACGCTCCCACTAGCTCCTTGACGTCTCCACGACTCAATGCCAGCTCCAAGACTCCCAATGTGCCATCTCCGAGAAGTGTGTTTACATATCATATCAATGGCTCGCGGGGCGGGTATAAATATGATACAACCCAAAACTTAAGATGGCACAAACCGCCATTTTATATATACAAAACAAATGCAATGTAAACGGTCTTGTCTTGATGGGCATTAGCTATACATCATGTGATCTAACTTATGCATGTTGCAACCATATCTTGTTATCAAACATATATCTTGTCACACAATGCATGTTATCAATCACAACAAATCATATTTTAATCTTTATGATTTTAGTGTATCGATCTCACTTGGCACTCGAAAGTCCCGATCTCGAAATTCTAAACTGAGACTCCCGCGTTTTTCCCATGAAAACTAGGAACCGGTCCTTCAATCCAATCGCAAGGACCCAGCCCTGCCACCGGTCGATGTAATCACTTCATCAACTAGTATGTTGAAACTCTAGTATATCGAGCAAAACCCTAATAGGACATTGGGCGATACAGAAAGTACAACATAATGTGCCAAGGACGCACCGAAGTACGTCGAACGACACAACTGTGCGGTCCTACGGTTTCTCGGGTTATCAATCCCGTAGAAACTCGAGATCGTACTTTGTCTCGATGGAAAAATAGTTTTTCGATATTTTATATACTCGATGAAAACCAATTTAACCATGTCGAGGATCGAACATATTCATTGCATTAAAGAAATAAATAATCCAACTCGAAATCTTGATTTGTCTTAGGTCGAAATTTCGATTCGGCGCGAAAATTTCCCACTGACTGTAGGTGTTGATTGCCACCTTTTAAGAACCGAGAGGTGCCAATCGACACTAGGGTGTCGATCGCCACCTCAGGCGTCCAAGGAGTGTCAATCAACACTACCTCTGTGGCAGAGAAACTAAGGTGAGGAGCGATGTCGATCGCCACCCTCCTCGACCTGATTGTTTTTCTGCTTTCCCGAGACTGATTCTCGACCCGATTTCATTCGGATCGAGACCTGACTCCCGAGAATGATCCACTACACATATTGCACGAATCCCGAGACGAAATAACACCTGAACACAAATGAAAATCCAACCTTTATCCGTAAAACGATCAAAGAACAGATTTTTATCGTTCTTTAGGCCAAACCAAGATAACCAAGTAGAGCTTCATGCATCAATCAATCATGGAAATAATCACATATGCTTAAACAATTAATTTTACCACAAAATCATGCATGTATGATTCATCTAGAGAGCAACCTGCCTCTGATACCACTATTGGGGTTCCTAGTGGGTCTAGCGCAGCAGAAAACATAAAATCGACACGAACCCCTTACACCGGATCCTTGCCAACAACTAGACGAATCATAACCAAGAGTAAAGGTTGAGACTTTACCTCTCAAAGGAAGAATCAACATATTCAAAGACCAGTCCTCGGGACTGTCATCTACGTGTGCACACAAAACCGGGCTCGAACCTTGCGAAACTAAGAGCTCCACAAGAATTACTAGCTTCCTTGGTGGCCTCTCTTTTTATCATGTTCTTCTATTCTCAATGAGAAAGCTAGAAGAAACCTTTTGGGTGGATAGCAAATGTGCTCTTTTTAGCTTTTTTGGAGGCTCTCACCCCAAGCCTCTATTTATAGACTTGGGTGAGGGCCTGTAGGGCTCAGCCCGTCCGCGTATGGTGTCGGTCGACACTCCTCTAAAAACAGAGGTGTCGATCGACACCCCCATGTGTCGGCTGTTTGATCAACACCACAAAGGTGTCGATCGACACCGAATGGCACCACCAAGGTGTAGATCGACACCGTATGTGGCGTGCGTCGATCGACAACACAAAGGTGTCGATCACCACCCACATAGCCACCCTTCTATTCTACCCATTCCAGACCTCTTGAGTCCTATCGAGAAGCTACGGTTCTTGCCACTGGCGTGTGACCCTGTAGGCCCGTGACCCATTGGCAGATCGGTGTAAAATTCCATTTCACCCGATCCATCACAAGTGGTCTCTAGTAAGACGTTGTGATTACCCAATTTCCATGAGGTATCGATTCATCTGTATTACTAACCCTTTGTTTGCTTTAAGGCGTATGAGATCGTATGAGGTATAGAACTTTCATCCTCATTTATTCGATCTAGTTTCTTGAGTTCCAAGTTGACTTATACGTATTGGTGCGGCTGCACACTTCATCAGTCACACTCATCAAGGGGCCCTGAACCATACCCGTCACCACGTCTCACCTTGGGGAAACAAATGGCCTTGAATGCAACGCGCGCTCCTACAAAAGTCTGTCCAATGGCCAACGATGTTCGTTATTGCTGCCTTGTTACAGACAGCGTTAGGACATGTCAAACTAATGGAATGACGTGCATGTGGGTCACTTGCTCCAAGGTATTTAAGGCAGTGATCACACGACGACAGAGTATGCAGTTATGACTAAAACTATGCGCCATACTCCACCTCGGGTCATCCAATATCATTCTCCGGATGATATCTGTGATATGACTTTGGTAGTCCCACTACCTTGATCAGCAGGACTTCATCTTAAGTCATCATCACACTAGTCACTTATAGATAAGCATTTGACTATGGATCCGTTAAGCATAACTTGATAATATCTAAAGATTATGTTGTTCTTGTGTAAACACTAACGACTTTAGATTAAGTTATCGCTTGACACATTATCATAACACAATAATAATGTAAATGTCATTCATTGCTAAACAGAAGATTACATAGAAAAGACTTGGACTAGGGCACAAGCTCTTACAACATGTTGTCCTGCACCATCACCTACAAGAAGGGTTTTATGCCTCTCAAACGAACCATCAGATTTTTCTTTGAGACTAGATATTCACATTGACATAATCACATTAACACCAGATGGAAGGGGCACTAACTAACACCCACGTCTTATTTTTAATTAGAGCATTATATTCGCCAGGCATAGCCATTTTCCAATTCATGTCACCAAGGGCAGACACGGGGTTATGATCTAGAGGAGATTTAGAAACTGTGGCGTTGAAAGTAAACAGACGCTTGGGTTTGAAAATCCCACTTTGATTCCGAGTGGCTGGCCTAGGTGGAAAGGCGGAACGGGTTGCGGGGAGATATGAGTGGGCTGTTGGGAGGTCGGAGTAGGCTGAACACTCGGTGGATGTGACTCAACATGAGAGGGTCCAAAAGTGGGAGGCGAAGTTGGTGGGCTGATAGGATCTGTTGGGGCATAAGGAAGTGATGCCATGTGTTGGATCATATAATGTGACACACCATCATCCAAAAAATTATATGTATGACCTTGAGGATTGTGCATTTTTGAAAAGGAATTGTATCTCATCGAAGATCACATGACGACTAATGATGATTTTATTGGATGATAAATCATAACATTTGTAGCCACGATGATTAGGAGGATATCCCAAAAATACGCATGTGGTAGAGCGGGGTTGAACTTTATTAATAGTAGTGGAAGAAAATAGTGGATAACATAAACACCCGAAGACATGTCGATAAGAGTACGATGGATCATTTTGATATGCCTCCATTTGCAAAAGGAGATGAATATCCCAATTTTTTATTTAGAATAATTTTTAACATATATACCGCCATTTGCAAAACATGATGCCAAAAAGAGGGGGGGTAATGAAGCATGGACAAGAAAAGTTCGAATGATGTTGTTAATAGAACGAATTTTTCTTTCTGCTTTCCCATTTGCGAAGTATGAGGACATGAAAGACGAAAAGAAAACCCATTACACTTACAAAAATTCTAAAAAGTCACATTATTAAATTCTCTCCCGTTATCACATTGGACATTTTTAACTTCCCTTTAAAATTGAGTACGGATGAATGCTCTAAATGTTGAAAAGACCGAGAAAAATTAAGATTCTTTTGACAATGAAAATGTCCACAAGAAATTGGAGAAGCCATCCAACAACAAAATATAATATCGATGGCTCGTATAACTCAATATATGTCGGGATCAGGGCATTAGCATGGTATGATGATGCTTGTTGAGGCCCTGGTCCAAGAACACTGAATTGCTGCTGATGTGGCCTTAGAGTAAAATTAGGCCTTCCCCAATTGTTAAATGTAGGAAAGGGACATGAAGGAGATGCCTATGGTAGCCACGGCATCCATGGAGCTTACTGCTATTGAACCTGAACTCCATGACCTCCACCGCCAAACATCTCACCGGAGTTTTTGTCTCGGCCACCGCCGCCTTTTCTAGAGTTTCAGCCTCCGGAATTTTTGTTATTCTTCTTTTTATTACTATCACAGTAATTATTATTATAATTACGAGTATGGTTACCGTGAGAAGAGTCCCAATTGACTGTGTTATTTGACCAATCATCGGCCGACTGGTCATGGACGATGAGGGTAGTGGTACGTGCTTCATTCTTGGCCTATTCTTGGAGATTTTTCTCTGCCAGGGCAAGCTTAGAGCGCACTACACCAAAGGAGGGTAGGTTCTTCTTATTTTGCATAACCATAGAAAACTCCTTGTATGACTCATTCAAACCTTGAAGCATTTTTAGAACCAAAACGTGATCATTGACAGAAGCTCCAACATGTGCTGATTGATCGGCTAAACTCTTGAAACGATTGCAATAACTATTGGTTGACGAGAAATCGTCAAGTCTCGTGGTGGTGAACTCGTTGTGTCGATACATAGCCCTCGAATGCTTATTGTCATGGAATTGATCGGCAACGTTTTTCCATGCGTGTTTTGTCGAATCATCGTTAATGAGGATAGAGTTTAAGATGTCTTCTGAAACCGTGACATATATCCACTGTAGGACATCAAAATCAAGTCTTTTTCATAAGGGGAGGTCGGCCGGTTTGGATGTTTCATAGGCGGCCTTCTCAGTGGTCTCCGTCGGTGGTATAATGTGTTCAAGAATATCATGAATGCGAGCTTGGACTTTGAACAAGACTTTCCATGAATGGTATCCCGGATTCCTTATCCAATGTGATAGAAATAAGGGATTTCACATTGGTGATTGTCAAGGCTAAGTGAAATTTCGGAGCTCCACTCAAGAATATAGGCAAGAAAAAAAATTGGAGGAGGATGGAAGAAAGAGATTTAGATGAAGGAAGGAATAAGGAATAACGGCTTTACGGTTGTACGGAAGCAAGAGAATCGACCCTAATCTGATACCATATTGGAAGATGATTTCATTCCTTCAATAATCACAATTACAAATGTCCAATATATACAAAGAAGGTTACGTAAGTAAAGACTGCAATTAATCAACAATTACATGCTACAATAAATGAGTATAAAATCTATAATAATTAACAAAATATATTTATATTCTATTAGATACATATTTCAATATAATTCCAATATTATTTGATTTTTGGGTCCCTAGCCGAGTCATGAAACCACAATACCTTTGTATTGTTGGTAGTATACAATACCATCATTGAGATCTGGGAACTTCATCCCAAGTTGTGGTTTCATGCTCAATGGACACTTTGGTAAGTAATCGTCGTTGTAGTTCATTGTACATCCGACGACCTGATCTGTAAAAAGGTTATTCTCAACATTATTAATACATGAAAACTAGCAAGAAGAATAATATTATGACTTGAAACCATTTCTTATTAAATACTGGAAGAGAGTTTTTACACGAATCTTCTCCAAATTAAAATAAAGGGATAAAGTTATTATACTACACATAACTATAATCAATTCTCACTTTACTTTTTTTATCTTTTTTATACCCCAATTTTCCTTTTCCTTATTATGTTAGTGTCCATAAATCATACTGTTGAAATCATATAAAATGAAAATATTAACTAAATTTATAAATGTATTCTACTAGGGCAAGTTAGTTGTCACTAGTGATGCACTCTGACGAGGATTACCCTCTTCGTCTTATGGGATAAGTTTGAAATTTCATAATCTAAAAAGTACATGCCAGAAACTTCAACCTTAAAACTCCATCTCTATCCCATATTTTTCAAAAACAATTTGAGTTAAAATGGTGTATATACTAAGACTCAATCTTCTGTCTTCAAAATAATAGTACAAGCACTTAAATATTAAAAGAAAGTTTTTGTTTTTATCTTTAAATTTTAATAATTTACTAATTTATTCCGTTTTCTTTAAACTATGAAGTACATTCAAAAGTACATAAATCGAATTATATAATATTTATTTTTAATACATTAAGTCATTTAATTGAATACTTTTATGAATATAAAATTTTATTAAAATTTATTTACTATAATAATTTTAATAAATCACTAAAATAATATATATTACTTTAGGGAAGAGATCAGCTACAAAGTATATGTGGGCTACAAATTTTAGAACGACTAATACCCGTTAGATTTGTTTCATCAACGGTTCTGATTAATGGTAAATAAAATAATTTAAAATAATACAAAAAGGGTATTGTGGTCTTTCTATATATATTATAGAAAGACCACTTCTGTGCAACCTCCCGCTCCAGTCGACGGCGGCTCCCATTCCTGTCGACGACGGCTCCCGCTCCATTCAACGACGGCTCCCCTCAAGACGACGGCGACTCCTGCTGCAAACGACGGCGACTACAGATCCAGACGGTGGCAGCTACAGAGACGGGGACGGGGACGATGCGGATTCGACTCACCGCTTCAGCTCTGCGAGTCATTCCAGACGGCTTCGGATCCAGGCGAAGACTCATGCTCCAAGCTCCAGCTCCGGCTCCAGTCGACGGCGATGATGGACACGTTAATTCATATTCGGATCTGAGATCAGGATGATCCGCGTTCTCTTGTTCCGATTCCATCGAGACGACGAGGATTCAAATCAGATGGCGGCGGCGACGATGACATTGGGTGCTGAAGACGGCGGCGCTTCGGCTCCGGCAGCGGCCCCTTCTCCTCCTGAACGAGCCCCTTTTAGATTCATTGATTTTAATTATCAAATGTACTTTTGAACGTATCAAAATTGATGTTGGGAATTTTTTCTTGCTTCGCTTGTTTTATAATTATGACGTGAAATGGTGAACGTGAAATTGACGGGTTTCGATTGTTTCAATTGCTTGTTGAATTTTTTATTTAATTTTTGTTCTTCTGATTTTAGGGTTTTTACTCGGTGATTTATGGATTTTTGTTCGGTTTTGCTTGCTTTTGCTTATGAATTTGCAAGAATTTTGACCGAGTGACAAATCGATAAATCTCTTATAAAACCGATTGGATGAAACATTATAGATGAGACTTATTTATGAGACGGGTTTGATGAAATATATTAGATGAACCATATTTGTAAACCCGGTTTGATGATTCATTTCATATGGAACATATCAGATGGAACAAGTCCAATGAAACATGTCCGATGAAACATGTCAGATGAAACATATCGGTTGAAATATATCAGATGACATATATCAGATGACATATAGCAGATGACACGTATCAGATTAAACATATCAGATGAAACCGATGATTAAACATATCATGTGAACTGATGAACCATTCCATTTAACTGATGAAACGATTTGTAATTGAACCGATCAAATCATTAAAATAAATCGATATTACAAGATTATCGACCAATAAAAACAAATTCCAAATAAGATATTCAGTTAAGAATATAATATTCAAAATCAATAGGGGTGTGAAAATACGTTCATACCCCTCTAATGGTATAAAATGACTTAAAAAATAACAATTAACTCACATTTACGTTAGTTTGCCATTGATAACTCATCACTGAATTTAACCATTAATTATTTCATCTAACGGTTTAGATGCATTCTAAAATTTGTTATTGAAGTATTATAATGTTATATTGACGTGATATTTCAAGTAAATTTTGAAAACTTGAGTTAAAATTTGATGAGCATGAGACATTGATTTTTGAGCATTATTAAATAATAATTTTGAAAAGATTACATTTTACTGCAGTATACTTGACATAATTTTTATTTCACTACCTTCTACTAAACTTGATATTGTAAATATTAAGTTCATATCACCATCCATAATAGAGTTAGATATTTATACAAAATATCTAAATCATTTCTAAATTAATAAAATCAATTAATTAATATAAAATAAAAATAAATATAGTAGGTTAAATTTCCATAAATTCTAATTTTAATTATTGTATAAGTTCAATTAATAGTTAATTCATAATAGATGCATTAGTGTCATTTAAAACAAATTGAATAATAATTTTTCATCTACTTTAGCAGACGTTTAGATAACTCGATGAAAATATAAAGTTGACATGGAGAATTAATGCATATACATAATACACCATAATAAAATAATAAATTTTGCCGATCGTAAACCACAGAAACCATAATCCGATTTAATAAGAAGCATGGATGGTTATGAATTGGTCTAACAATAATAAAAAGGTCATGACTGTTGTAATTAAGATGGTCGCATGCAATAGTTCGTGACTATTTTTTTGGCCTTAATTGGTACCCGAAAAGGCAGTATTTGGCACATGCGACGATTTGCTTAGAAATTTGAGTTTAGAAATAAAGTGGAATATAGGTGCAAATTGGAGTATTTTAAATTGAAGGACGTGGTAGCATGCAAGTGAAGAGTGATATATATCATCAGTATATGTGGAAGCTCATAGATCACAATTCTGGTCTTCAACCAACATTAATAAAAAATATATTATTAGTATTATTAATCGTCTCTACCTATAATTCCCGACAAAACAGGTCGATGGTGGTATATTAATTAACACCTACAAATCCAAGCTGGGTTAGAAAATAATAATTAAATTTATGAGAAACAAAAAGGTTATATATGTATAGTGAAGAAAGAATTGGACTCTATTATTCTCCGAGTTCATTTGGAAACAGAAAATGGAGTCCAATTCAGTGTTTGTGTTTGTTGTTGAATTTACCACGAGAGTGAATGGCCAAATTCTCGTGTTAAAAAAAGACCATTTTTCGGATTAGGGGTGGATATAAAAAAATACTCAAGAGTGGGTAACAAATACTATTAACTCGGTTCAACTCTTAAAGATTTGAGTGAGAAATATATGATTAAAGTTGGTTATATTTAAGCTTGAGTTGAATTTAAGTTTAAGCTTAAGCTTAATTAACAAAACAAATTCAAGCCAAACAAATAAGACTCGATGTATTTTGTTATGATTCAATTGAGCTGAAAAGTAGAAGATAAAACAAGTGGGCATGGCTCGTACCCTACAACGAGCTCGGCGCAAACGTATATATAGTTGTGTGTACTTATATAGTTTTTATTGTACTTTAAAATAATTCATTTTGACAATAGTGAGTAAATGCTTAACTAGGAGAACGGGTCACACAATTTCAACCATTCACCAATTGGTAAAAGAGTACAGGAAAAAGATGGGCTCATGCTAGCGTCAAGATTGTTGGATTTTCTGGAGCTCTACAAATACTTGAACCCAACACATGAAAAAATGATAGGTATTTTAACTTTTAAATAACAATTGTACATATTTTTTGTATTGTTATCTGATTCGTATTACTCATACTCTGTGTAGATTGTTGTGCGGAAGACATTTGAAACATTGGTAAAGGTTGGCCAATTTCATGATGTCGTGCTTAAGCTCGACGAGGTTAACACTAGAATGGTGAAACAGATAAAGTGAAACTAAAGGTTCGAAATCAACTAACCGAGAAATTAGGAGTGCAAAATTAGAGATATGAACACGTTTCATCGTTTGAGATAATAAGAAATAAAAATATTTATATATGCGAATGCTTACATTAAGAAATTAAAATTTAGTTTGTCAATGCAGGCCTCAAATCTTAGCGAGGTATGTAAAAAAGCAAAATTAGTTGTTTAGCTATTTACCCATTAAAAATCAAAACTGAAAAGGTGGAAAAGTCAAAGAAGTTTAGCATAATAATTAATGTAAAACATAAAATCAGGCATTGGCTAAGAAGACATATTACCTACTCAATATTCTACCATTAACTGTTTGACATTATATTGGCATGATTAGAACAAAGACTCCTACGTGGCGGGCGGTCATTGGCAGTATATCTTCCAAGAAGATTCGTGCCCCTCATATAGGCATACACTAGTTAATCACTATGTAATAAATACACAATTTAATTATATATTAATTATTTTTCTTGATAATAAATATATATTTAACAATTTTCATTTTCAAATTAAAAATGAAAGTAATGCAAGATTGAGGAATATGAGATAGATATAGATCCAACACATGATTTTGGATCTCTTATTATGTACACACAAAAAAGAATTTTTGGTTTGTTGTTTACTCTTCCGCATATATTCGATTTTAACCTAAATATTAATGTCAATGTCATAAATCTTCGACCAACCCTACAACATGATCGATATTATAACTATTTAAAACCTTATTATGTCTTTCTATTCGTCCAATATCTGAATAAGAAAATGTGTTATCAAGTTCACCATGAAGGACCTACACAGTGTAAGTAGTCCATATGTTGTTTTGCATTAACCGTTGAAAACTTGTATCCTTGTGTTGTGCAATCATATTGCAACAACGCGTACACGGGCACAAATATTAGTCTCGAATTTATGGTAACACATTTTCATCGACAAAATGTAAAAACTTTCAAATACCATTCATATACGGTTTTGATCTTCTATCATATATATTTATCAAACTACTATCTAATTGACAAACACAACAGTACATGATATCATGGCTCAATAGATAAACGAACATGCAAAACTTTAAAAATTTTGTGAAGTCGATGAACATTGACAGTGTTCGTCGGCTATGTTAATTGTAGCCAATGAACAATGGCTTTGCATCGATAGCTATGAAAGCAATTTTTACTCTACTTTTTTTATACACAACCTCTTAGTTATATTCAAATAATAAACAATAAATTCATCGTATTATGTAGCAAGTAGCACTATCAGAATTTGCTTTAGTGACGGCGCACGTTTGAAGAATGCGCCCTTACAAATGTTATTAGTAACAGCGCACAATAACCGTGCGCCGTAAACCAAACAGTAACGGCGTACAATTTTTTGTACGCCGTCAGTCATTTTACTTAGTAACGGCGCACATTTCAGAGTGCGCTACTACAAAAATCTTGACCGTTGACCAAAACTTTACGGTTAGGCGTAAACGGTCGAAAATTGAGCTGTTGGTGTTACCGTTAGTTAGTAACGACGCACTCACGATTTGCGCCGTTACAAATAAAATCTATAAATGTTGGCAGCACCTCCCACAGAACCTCCACTTTTCCCTCCCACACATTTTCCTCCCGACAAGGGTATTTTCGTAATTCTGGTGAAAGTTTCCCGACTATTTTTAAATTTTTCGAGTATCATATATTAAGTCTCCCCCAAAAATATTGCCTTCATATAATCTCTCTCAATATTAGCTGGTGGATTCGGAATTGCGGGAATTATAAGGTATGTACATTTTGAAATAATGTATTTCAATTAAAATATTTTAGTTAATGTGATTTAATTTAAAGATATCATGTATATTATTAGTTTTGTCAGTAATTTGTTGATATAATAATTTATGTCATTAGTAATAAGTAGTTTTGTAAAATTTGCAAGAAAACGCTCCAAGAGATGGCGTGGGACGTTTCAAATGTCCGTGCACGAGGCGTTGTAATTCAGCTTGGCACGATGTGGACACCATTTGCGATCATATACTTAAGAAAAAATTTCTTAAATTGTATAATGTGTGGTTCCATCGCGGCGAAGCCAAAGAAGCTAATTTGAATCGCAATTGGGATATGAGTATGATGCCAACATCAAGGAATCAGCGTTGTTCGACGTCGGACAACAATCCAATGTACGTTGATCCTATGCAGCAGTTCGTGGACGTTGATCCCGTGCAGCAGTTCGTGGATGATGTAGACCCAACTAGAGATGTGAAGGTTGACAAGGACGAGGACGAGGAAGGAGAGAACATTAATATAATAACCGAAGTCGAGGAAGGAGTGGCTAAGGCAACCATGATGGCATACAACCGGTTGGTGACGGAGTAGCAAAAGTCGTTGTACGAAACGACGTGGGCCGTGACTAGTGAGGATACTTCTTTAGCGGCACTGTTAAGGATGTTGTCCATCGAGCAGAGCACCGAGATGTCTGACGCGGATTTTAGCAAGGTCGCCAAAGATTATTGTCGTACGTTACCCCAACCTAATACGTATCCATCTAGCTACGCAGCGGGAAAGCAGAAGATGAAGGCTATTGAAATGCCACACGTGAAATATGATGCATGTCTGTATGGGAGAACTTTATACTACCGAACACAATCGTAACTCCATACATGTGGAATTTGTGGAGAAGCACGCTACGCTAAAGTGGGGAAAAATTGGTTCTGAAGATGATGTTGTGGTACTTCCCATTTACTCATCGACTTCAAAGTTTATATCTTGCCCCAGAGACGGCTGAGTGGATGCGATGGCACGGGGAGCGGGAGAATAAGGACAATGACATATTATTACATCCATCGGACGGTGAAGATTGGATTAGGTTTGACAAGAAATACCCGGTATTTTCTGGCGAAATCCGCAACGTGCGGCTGGCACTGTCATCCGACAGGATCTCACCATATGGGCCTAATGCGCCGAGTTACAGTTTGTAGCATGTGGTCGTGATTCCGTTGAATTTTCCCATCTCGATGGATATGCGAAAGGAGTATAACATCCTCACCATGTTGGTCTCCGGTCCAAAATCACCTGGAACATGCTTAAATAACTTCATGCGTCCGCTGATTGATGAGTTGAACCATCTGTGGGAGCACGGAGCTGTCTCGTGAGATGAGTCTGAGAAACAAGCTTTTATAATGCGGGATACTGTGATGTGGACAATAAGTGACTTCCCGGGTTTGGGAATATTGGGGGGCATCCAGACTAAAGGCTACAAGGCGTGTCCTCTATGATTGGATGTGATCGATTCTTCACGCAGCAACTCAAGAATCTCTTACCAAGGTGAGCATAGGTACTTGCCAGAAAATCACCCATTGCGATTTGAGGCAAGGGCCTTTAACGGTCAAATAGAGACCCCCTCAAGGCCTAAAATACATTCAGGGGCTGCCATTCTACATCATAAATATCCACCACCTAGTCTGCATCGGATTCAAACATGTTTTCCAACATTATTGACTTTCGTTGAAACACGAGTATAGTTTATTAGAAGGTGAACTCTAACATAATCTCTAAACATATTGATCATCAAACGTTCGGTGAAGTAATAAATATTTTTTAAATCCAAACTGTTCAATCTGTTGTAAAAAAACATTTATGTGGTATAATACGAATTTAAGGAAAATCAAACCACGGAAACTCGGCTTATCATTCACGATCGGACCAACAAATATATTTTAATTTTCATATTTTAGGGGTTTTTTAGTACCGGCGCACCTAGGGTATGTGCACCTTTACAAATATGCCGTGAAACGAAAATTCAAATTTCACAAGTAAATTTAGCGGAAAACTAAACTTCCCGCGAACATTTTAGTGTAACGGCGCACAATATCGTGTGTCATTACAAAATAGTTTGTAACAGCGCACTTTGAAGTGTGCGCCGTCACAAAATGAGTGGACTGTTGCACATTTGACCGTTAGGTTACCGTGACTTTTGTAACGGCGCACTTTGGTAACGTGCGCCGTCACTAATATCTGTGTAACTGTGCATTTTGCCAATGTGCGCCGTCACAAAATGGACTATAAATCCACCCGAGAGCCTCTCTTCTCTTCCTTCTTCTCTGCCTCTTCCCTGCTTCTCTGCCTCTTCTCGGTCGCCGTCGCCGCTCGTGGCCGTCGCCGCTCGTGGCCGTCGCCGCTCGTGGCCGTCGCCGCCTGTTCTCCTCTCTCCCAATTTGCTTAAGGTATGTTTTAGATTTTTTTTCGGTTTAGGATTTTTTGGTTTTACGATTTCAGATAATCCTTGTTTGTTTTAGGGTTTGTATATTAGTTTGAATATTGAATATATGACATGATTTGTTGGTTTTTTTTAATCTATTTAATCGATGCATGTTGTTTTAGGGTTTTTTTTTCTTATTTTATGAATATATATTAGTAATTGTTTGAATTTGAAAATATTTGTTGAATTTACATGGATATTACTTGAATTTTGGAACAAACTTGTTGAAATTCTATGAAAAAATACCCCTTAGGGGTACTTTCAAAATTATCAAAAAAATACCACTAAGGGGTATTTTTTGAATTATTAAAAATAACCCATTGTTGGGGTATTTTCAGAATTTTCATAAAACACCCTTTAAGGGTATTTTTGGAATTATTAAAAAATACACCTAAGGGACATTTTCTGAATTTCCAGAAAATACACCTAAGGGGCATTTTCAAAAAATATCCCTTTAGGGGTATTTTCGGAATTATCAAAAAATACCCCTACTAAATCATCTTTCTCATGTACTAACACTACTTCCGAATTATTTCAAATATTGATAATTGACCCGAACCCGAAATCTAAGGCTACAAAGGTCATGGCACCTATGCGGTCTCTTATGGACGACCAGTTTTAAAGTTTAGCACAGACACCTTCTACTCCAGACGACGATGATATGTACACTCTGTCACCAGTGCCGCAGCTGACTCAGCCGGGCCAGGATAGTTTAGGATGGACTTATGAAGTGTCGGGCCAGAGGCAGAGTTGCATGTAGATGCTCGAAGAAGGCTAGGGAGCCTCAACTGCCGGTGCTAGCAGTTTACGGGAACTCGAGTTCCCGTTGAACTAGTGAAGCCTTCTATCTTTCGATGCTCCAGAGTATCCGGCGCACGAGCTCTACTTCGAATATAAAGTCGAAGATGACTATCCTTTTACTTGGATAGATGGATAACCATACGCCCAATTTCATAGAGACTGCGACCCGTTTGATGTACGGATGTTAGTCTTTGTTGTGGGCAAGTTTGCACAAGAATGCGACGCTTCCTACCAGACCAAGGTTCATCTACTAACGACCGAGTATAAGAAATTTTGGAAGAGTTTTCGGGTAATTTAGAAACTTAATCTCAATCTATTAAGTTTCAAATTATGTATTTCAAAAATGGACTAAATATTTTATAATTGCTGGGCTTGTATCAAGTGGATGATACTTCGATCGAGTTGAAGATGTGGATTCGAGAAGTGACCGTAGATACTTACAAGGATCGAAAATCCAACATGAAGTGCCAGTACAAATTATACGTAGACCCGAACAAGCTAAAGAGCAATGGAATTCCCAAAATATTCAAAGGGAAGAAGTCCCAATGGCGGTGGATCGTTCAACACTTTGAAGACAACGAGTTATTTTCAAAATTGTAAACAACAAAATTAAATTCTTTAAAAAATTCGGGGCAAAATTAGTTTCCATTTGATTTTAGGAAAAAGTTTGATCTCAACTGAAAAAGTTTGATCTCAACTGAAAAAGATTTGATCCAGCGATAATAAATTGAACCACCATACGGGCTCAGTACCATTCCGAAAAGTTTGGGAGGGGATGAAGTCGGAAGATATTGTACAGATCTCCAACAAATTGAGGCTTGGCTTAAGGCTCCCCCAAAGCCTCCTGTCCCGGATGCTGGTACTGATTAAGTGCATAAGAAGTAGGAGAAACAGGAGGACGTGGCTCCAAAATGCGTAAGTTAAATTTTATTAATTAATTAACGTTATTTTTAAAAAGTTATATTTTAATTTATGTTATTAATTAATTCTTAATTTGATTTACAGAATTTCATTATCCAAGTGCTTGAAGACTGGAAGGAAAACCTGGCAAACATCGACGAAAATGGTCATTTGAAAAAGATGACAGACGCCGAGGAGGACAAGTTCATAAGAGAAGCTGCCCAACACGTCAGAGATGTCGAGCCTGCCAAAGGAATCATAGTAACACCATCCCGAGGACGAGACATCCGGGATTGCGGGCGTGATTACCAAGCACCGACGAGACAGAGAAGACGTTCAAACTTCTCTGGTGTTGCAGTGGAGATTACAGAGCTTTGGACTGAGGTCCATACTCAAGCAGAGGTTATATCCACTCAAGCTGAGAAGATTACTGAGCTCCAGACTGCGCTCCTAACTCAAAACTCACAAAACATCAATATGATGCAGCACTTCTACGAGCAACTGCGGTCGGTTAAAACGAATATATCTCCATTTGACCCGAACATGTTCAGAGGTCCTGGCCCGTCATCATAGTTTCCCGATGTAATAATCATTTTTTATTCAAACACTTTACTTTTAATTATGAATTATAATATTAATTACTAAATTATAATTTTAGAAATTTAAATATTATTTGAAAAATAAATAATGAAAAATAATTAATTTTCAGTTTTTTATATTGTTTTTTAAAAATCATTCGTAACGATGCACGTACAATGTGCGCCGTTAGAATTGCAACGACACACATTGTAATGTATGTCGTTACAATAGTAACGACGTACATGCCACGTGCGCCGTCACAAATCTGCCGTCACCGTGCCCTAAACAGACGGCGACGTTTACTTTTGTACCGGCGCACGGCGTTTGTGCGACGTCAGACTGGTAACGGCGCACGGAAATACGTCTGTTTGTGGGCCGTTAAAATTTGTAACGTCGCACAAAATGCTTGTAACGGCGCAAATTGTGCGCTGTTACTAAGGGAAAAAGTTGTTAATGTAGATAAGAACAACAAATTTAACTTATTTACGATTTAAAATACAAATGGATACATGTACTGAAAACAATATGAAAATTTGATCAGGTAGTTGTGCAAGATGTCACACACAATGTTATGTACAAAGCTTGTAACACTGTGTATGACAACTTGCGTAGATAACGTAGGAAAGTAAATATAAAACGTAATAAACAACAACACAGCAAATTGTTTACCCAGTTCGGTGCAACGTCACCTACGTCTAGGGGCTCTCAGCCTAGTGGAAAGGTTTCACTATCAGCAATACGTCAATACATACAAGTACATATGATCATCCCAAGATCTATACTTTATGCTACTTATTACAGTGCAAACCTATCTCAGGGTCTCCCCCTGAATCCAAGACTCCGTCGGTTCAAGTCGTCGTTGAACGTTGTGGTTGCGTGCAATCTTTACTCACGCGATCAGTAAACCCTCAATAACCTAACTCTCAATAGTTGTGGTGATACACAATATCCTTAGCACAATCTACAACCTCTCAGCCTGCAAACCTTCACGTTTAAAAGCTTTGTAAATTATTGCTAGGAAACAATAAAAGAATCACACGATTGCTAAGGGGGTAGCCTAAGCTTTTATAGCAATCGAGCATGAGTACTAACCCTAATGGGTTTCCTCTTTAACACCGTCTTTCTTATTTCCAGAATCGGAGACGTTATGGAACTTATCATATTTCCTAATTGTAGTCGTATTTTCTGCAAAACATGGACTTTCCTGATTTCCGTCGAACAAGATGTTTGCCGAGATTTCGTCAACAATGTCATACAAGATGTCGCATACGATGCTTCGACATTCTTTATGACATTTTCTCTAGTTCCTTAAAAATAAGCCAATCACCAAAAACGTCGTAACTACAATCTCCTCCTTTGGCTAGTTTTAAGGTCAGCATTCTTCGTTGCATTCCGTGTCGCATTCTGCGTCGCATTTGTCTTCATCTTTTACTTGCAACGATCGGCAGTCGTCAAGTCTTTGTTTGCACGTCGTTTCGCGCACCATCGCTTTGTATCTTGCGTTTCACGCACCATCGCAGTATCTTGCGTTTCGCGCACCACGTCTGCGTCTTACGTCTTATTTCTCTTGCTGGCTCAAAAAGAGCCAAACTTAAAAAAAGATTCGAATAACAGTACAGGGAAATAATAAAATACAAACTTAACTCACACACATTCTCGATCAGCAGTCGAGAATATGTATGAAACATGTTCAGAGCAAATACAAAATAAAAGTTGTTTAGTTTTTAGCGAATCCATAAAGTACTTAAAATTCAAACAGAACTGTTGCTGGAACTAGCAGTATCTTCTTCTGTAGCATTGGCAGAGACATCTTTTGTAGTGTCTTCAGTAGAATCAGGTAGGGAGGAGGAACCATTGTTGTCAGAGTCTGGAGGAGGCATCGACTTCAGTAGGTTGACACAGTGAGATCTACGCTGGGACAGATGCTTCAGCGCCATCTTCAGGTTGACGATGTTCTCGTCAAGTACAGCTATCTCTCTCTCGGGCATTATTGCATCTCTGATGGTAGTCTTTGTTGGAGGGGCAGCACCGGTAGCTCGACTGGTTGTCGCCTTGGTTGGTTTAACTTCTGTCCTGACAAGCTCAGGAGCATGATTGCCCTCGAACAACTTGTTTCTTACCACAATCATTCCTCCACGCTTTCCTTCCTTATCGGTTGTCTTCAACACACCAGGGTGTTGGTGCACTAGTAGCTCAGATATAAAAAAGGAAAAAGCAATAGGTATCTTCACAGCTTGTGATCTGGCATGTCTAACAAGGTGGTCAATAACAAACTGGCCAAAATCAAGTGTGGAACCAGTACCTATTTGGAAGATGAGAATTGCCAGCTCCGGTTTGATGGAGGATGCATGTGTGGAGGGTGCCCAGTTTGCTACTCCGATACGGAATAGTATAGAGTACTTTGACGTGAGGTCCGAGGCCGCCACGGTGCCCTTAGTAGGCCATATTCTGCTTTTATCACCAGTAATCTCCTTGAGAACCTTGTTCAGGTCAGGTGGTGGCACAGAGCGGACACACTTCCTTCCCAGGAAGACATTAATGATGTCAGAGGAAATGGTGAAGCGTAGGCCTCTGACATAGACCTTCTCACAATCCAGATCATCTAGAGTACTAAATCCAGCAGGCAAGTTTGCAATAAATTCGTTAACCAACAGAGGATAGTGGTTACCTATGTTGGGGACAGTCTTTATGAGTTCTGCCTGTTGCAAGAGCTTGACGATGGCTTCCAGTCCAAGGATCTCCGAGGACAAAGTCTTCTCGGGATATGCCGTCCTTTGGAACACAAACTCCCACTGAGTTGCGCTGGCAGCCGAATGGAACGACACATTGTCATATGGAACACTTAGGGTGTTCTTGACCGGCTTCTGGCTTCCTGCCTTCTTTGCTTCCTTTATGGTTACTTCTGCATCGTCATCAGTTTCTTCATCAACCAGTCTCCTTTTGCAGACAACTTTCTTTCCTTTATCTTTGGCGGACAACTTCTTCTTCTTGCTGGGGCCTCCAACATCCTTTACTTCCTTCCTTTTCTTGGTTTCTCTCAACGTTCCTACCATTATTGCGAGGCTTTCATTTTTTTTAACACTTTCTTTTTCAAAGACGAGAGCATTGTGTGTGTTGTTTCAACGGCATTTTCTGTAACATCTCCTCTGACAACCAGAGGCGCTTCTTCTGTGACATTAGCTGCGGCGTCTTCAGGAACAGACTCTGTGGCAACAATAGTTACACTATTTTCCTTCTCTACTCCTTCCAGATCGGTATCCCCGTCTCCGGTCTCCTCCTTCTCAGAATTACTTTTGTCACCAGATTCTTCCTCAGCTTCTTCCGAGTCAGCAAATTCTTCTTCTTCTACCACAACCTCATTTGTGAGTACATGAACGACATCTTTCACACCTTCTTCTTCACCCTCTCCTTCTGCAACCCGTTCTAATCCATGACTGACCGGGGTCAAGTCATTCTTTTCCCCTTCAGGATTTATCAGATCCTCAACCACCCTTTCTTGAGGAGGCTCCGGATTTTTTAGTAGTGACTCTAACAAGTCACTGTTTCTAGAAGTATCAGTATTCGATACGATGGAAGAATCGATACCTGGGAAACTTGCTGAAACTGGCGCGGGGATGATTTGCATGGAGGTTTCTTGGTCAATGCTAGTCTCTCGCTGAGGGCTTGAAAGTTCCGTCATCGTGAAAGTAGAGCTTCTGGTTCGGGTCCTTTTGGGAACTCGGGAAAAGACGGGTATTGGTGCTTCTTCCGGTGGGATTTCTGTGGAGGATCCCTCGGCATTCTTTTATGGCTTCAGTCCTTTGATTTGGACCCCATGTTTGTTGGTGCTGGGTTTGCTGCTTCTGGGGCTCTTTGCCTCGGTCTTCTTGGGTTTGGTTTTTCGACTGTCAGTGGCTTTCTTCTGCGCCAGATTGCTCCTGATTTTCACCATTTTTGCCAAGAGTGGTAGTGTTTTGTGCAAGAGTTTAAGAGACGAAAGCGAAATACTCAAACAGAGGCAGACTAGGTTTTTGAAAAAAAAAACAAAATAAAATCTGTGGGTAAAAGATCGTATCTCGCGACCTTTCCTCTGTTTATTTGGGTTTTTAGCATACTTGGCCCAATGGCATGTGTTAGGATTTTTGAACCGGTTCATGAAGTGTACCAACTAACTCCTCTCAACCGTTTACCAACATCGATTACTTGTTGATGGTGCAGAGACCGAGTGACGTCCTGAGGTACTCGAATCTGCTTGCATCTAATGGCTTAGTAAAAATGTCAGCAAGTTGCTTCTCTGTATGGATATACTCTAGGACAATCTTCTTGTCTTCGACCAGCTTGCGAATGAAGTGGTGTCTAATGTTAATATGCTTGGTTTTGCTGTGTTGAACCGAATTTTTAGAGATGTTGATTGCACTAACATTATCACAATACAAAGTCATGGCTTCTTGTCTGACATTGTATTTGACTAACATTTGCTTCATCCTTAGTAATTGTGTGCAGCTACTCCCAGCAGCGATATACTCCGATTCGGCAGTGGACAAGGCAACACAATTTTGCTTTTTACTAAACCATGATATGAGGTTATTGCCAAGGAAGAAACAACCTCCAGATGTGCTCTTCCTATCTGTTGTGCTTCCAGCCCAATCAGCATCACAATACCCCACCAGGGTAGAGGATGTGTCGAATGAGTATAGTAAATCCAAGTATGTAGTCACATAGATATATCTTATAATTCTTTTGGCTTGGGATATATGACTAACCTTAGGATTAGCTTGATATCGTGCACATGCTCCCACAGAGTAGGCAATGTCCGGTCGACTGGCAGTAAGGTAGAGAAGACTACCAATAATGCTTCTATATAGGTGTTGGTCGACGGCTTCTCCTGGATTATCTTTGGTTAGCTTGATGTGTGTAGTTGCTGGTGTCCGTTTATGTGAAGCTTTCTCCATTTTATACTAAACTTTAATTAATAAATAATATAAGTAATTAATAATTTTATTTTATTTTATTAATTAAAAATAATAATAATTTTATTAATAAAATAATTACTCAATGTATATGACAAAAATTTATTCAAACTTAATTATTTATTTTTTTTAGTTGAGTTTAAATTTAACTTTCATGTATATATAAATACAAAATGAGTCGATTTGCTAGCCTTACAAACTCTAATAGTTTGAGCTCGAGTTTGATTCGTATATCAAACGACCTACCATTGGACTTAATCTCTACATAAATTTTCTTAGAAAATTCACAAATTTACAATAATTAACAATAATTTAATTAATATCATAATCAACAAAACAAATAGTTTAATGAAAATTGAAAAAACAATTTAATTAATGCAATAGTAAGTAAGAAAAATAATTATAGCTATGAATAAAAAAGATGATTTAAAAAAAAGTAAATAGAGAATAAAAGATGTTCCATTTTGAAAACTCAACTATTAAAGTAAATTTAGGCCCAAAGATCATTTAAAAGCACACAACTATTAAAAATAATGTCAATTTTGAGGTTTGAAACTAGGACCTCAAGGATAAAACGCTCCACCTTTACCACTGAGCCAAATAACATTTATTGTTCAGTTGCACAATTTTGGGGGGGGGGGGGGGCATATCCAAATTTCGGAAAAAATTTATATAATTTTTTTTCGGAATTCTCGGGCCAAGGGGGGTGGGTGCCCCCCCCCCCTCCTGGATCCGCCATTGGCCGCTTTGAAACAGAAATTTTTTGAGCCTTTCATACCAAACCCTTGGTGCTTGTTTTAATACATAGAGGGCCTTCTTGAGTTTATACACATGATCAGGGGCGTGAGGATCAACAAATCCTTTAGGTTGTGATACATATACTTCTTCGTTGAGATCTCCATTCAGGAATGCACTTTTGACATCCATCTGGTAAAACTTGATCTGTAGATGACATGATATCCCTAGTAGGAGTCTGAGTGCTTCAAGCCTTGCTACTTGAGAAAAGGTCTCATCGAAGTCTACTCCCTCAATTTGAGTGTACCCTTGAGCTACTAACCTTGCTTTATTGCGAGTGATGTTGCCAAGCTCATCAGACTTATTTTTGAAGGTCCATTTTGTGCCAATGACATTTTCTTCACTTGGCTTGGGCACTAGTTCCCATACCTGGTTCTTCTCAAATTGAATCAGTTCCTCTTGCATAGCATTGACCCAATACTCATCATTGATGGCTTCGTTGACATTTTTAGGTTCAATCTGTGAAACGTAGCATATATTACTTATCATCTCGTTGTAGTTCACAAGAGCTTTTGTCCGAGTTCGTATGCCTTCATTTAGATCTCCAATTACTCCAGAGATGGGATGATTAGCCTGGATTCTTTGTGAGAGGTTCTTGTTACTAGCTTCAGGAACTGCCTTATCATTATTGACACTTGGACTAGCATCATTGTCTTCTAGCTTGCTGCTAGCATCTTCACTAACATCAGTAATATCATCCTTCCTAACATTGTTGGGATAAACTCCTTCTTCGTCTGTCGTATCTTCTGGGCATCTTCACAGTCATCATCAACAACAACATTGATTGATTCCATCATAGTTTTGGTTCGTTTGTTGAAGACCCGAAACGCGCGACTGTTCCTTGAGTAGTAGCCAAGGAATATGCCTTCATCACTCTTTGGATCAAGTTTTCGACGAGGTTCTCTATCAGCCAGAATATAATAGGTGGATCCAAAGATATGAAAGTACTTAACATTAGGCTTTCTCCCCCTCCATATTTCATAATGAGTTACTGACATACCTGGTCGGAGAGTGACTCGGTTGTGGATATGGCAAGCAGTGTTAAGTGCTTCTGCCCAGAAGTGGGTTGGTATGTCCTTGGTCAGCATCATAACTCTAGCCATCTCCTGAAGAGTCCTGTTTTTGCGCTCAACAATGCCATTCTGTTGGGGAGTGATTGGTGTTGAGAACTCATGGGTTATCCCTTCTGAGTTGCAGAATTCTGCAAATTTACTGTTTTCGAACTCTCGACCATGATCACTTGTAACAATTATCCATTGAGTGGATTCCTTGTAAGATAGTGACTTGATCGAAATCCTTTACTATACGTGCTTCTTTAGTAAATCTTACTTCTGAACCAGATCACAAATCTGGCTGATGCTAATCAGATTTGCCTTGAGTCCTTCTGCAAGTAATGCTTCAGTTAGGCAAGAAGCTCCTGAATGCTTGAGTAGTCCTTTTCCAATGATTCGAGCTCGAATCCCATCTTCAAAAGTAACATAGCAGTTTGTATATAATTTGAGATTGGAAAGAAACTATGGAGTACCTGTCATGTGTCGAGAACATCCACTATCGAGATACCAGTCCTTGTTGGTTGAAGCACTCAAGGAGGTATATGCAACATTAGCTCGATAGACTAGATTCTTTAGTCTCCATTAAAGGTGGGATGTTTTCTGAGGAGTTGAGAGATGACCTTGATATCTCCTTTGATTTTGTGGTAACTGAGCTTGCTTCTTCCCATGGAGTTGAAAGCAGAATGGTCTGATGTGACCCCTTCGACCACAGTAATGACATATCCACTAATATTGATATGCTGGATTTTTGGAATATCGATGTCTGCGTGGTGTCTTTTGGCAATTGATTGACAAGAACATGTTATACAAGATATCGTGACATTTGTTGTAGGTCGTCCTGTAGGATGTGTCGTGTCATCTTGTAGTTTCTTGTCACCCATGGCTTGTTGTGGGACAAACTTTGTGAATGTTGATGAGGTGGTATTATGTGTGTACTCTAGTCCCGTCATATTTTTGGTCTGCTTTCCTACTGATAGGATTTTGTCAAGGCTTTCTATGCTAGGATTCATCATCTTTAATGATTTATTCATAAGACTAATTTCCCCATTAAGTCTGGTAATTTTGTGTTTTAGTTCCACAATCGTCTCTAGTAATATAGACTTGTCGTTGGTAAGAATGATGATCCGTTCTCCTTGTTGATCAAGAATCAGAGTTTCCTTGACCCATCTGGTATGTAAGCTATTGTATGCCTCGACTAGTTGCTCTTTAGTCCAACTCTCGTTTGGAGTTGAATAATAGAGATCATCATTGATATTGGCAGAGTTATCAATGTTACAAATAGAAGTAGTAGTAGTAAATGCAAAAAAATTGATTACCTCCTCAGAACTACTATCTTCATTGTTATCATCTGATAAGGTAGCATTATATCCTCGTTTTTGTCGTTTGAGGAAATTTGGACATTCTCTGCGAAGATGACCAAATCCTTCACATTCATGACACTTAGGTCCTTTGTTCTTGCTGTTTTCCTCTCCGCTTCTGTTTGGTTTGTCAAGGCTTCCTCCTGTCAGAGCTTTTTGTGGAGCTTTGTTTCTGGCATCTGTTGTAGCATTCCTTCCGTCCATTCGACTGAATATTCTCATGACCTTGTTGTCATTTTTTGTGAGAATGGCCATTGTAGCATCGATGTCTTCGTCAGAGTCAGAATCCTCAGAATCTGGTTGTTTGTGTGTTGAGCTTTTGAAGGCAACTCCTTTATTCCTTTTGTCGATATTGGGCAGAGATAGCTCATAGGTCATTAGAGATCCCATCAGTTCATCAAATTTTAAGATCTTGAGGTCATGAACTTCCTCAATTGCGGTGATCTTCATCTTAAATCTAGGGCTAAGAGCACGCAGGGTTTTTCTAACCAGTTTTTCATCAGACATTGGTTCGCCCAGAGAATAGGATTCATTGGCTAGATCTCGAATTCGAACGTTGAATTCGGCGATTGATTCGTCCTCTTTCATGACAAGGGCTTCGAAGTTGGTTGTCAAGTATTGCAGTTTCTGTTCTCGAACCTTGGTTGTTCCTTCATATGCAACAGCCAGGATATCCCATGCAGATTTGGCAGTTGTGCATGTGTTGATTAGTCTGAATATGTTCTTGTCAACACCATTAAAAATAGCATTCAGGGCTCGAGAGTTTTCAAGTGATTTCTCGTCTTCGTTATCAGTCCAGTCTTTTTCTGGTTTTGGGCCGATAGGGTTACCATCATTATCACTGAGTTGTGGGGCATTCCAACCATTGATCACAGCCTTCCATGTTTTGTTGTCAAGAGACTTCATAAAGGCACACATGCGAGCCTTCCAATAGCCTTAGTTACTTCCATCTAGAACAGGTGGTCGGTTGATGGATACTCCTTCTCTGGTATTGTCCATCTTGATGATCAAAATATTTGTTTAGGAACTCACCTAAAGCTGTAGGTGCCCCCTCTGATACCAATTGAAATTTTGATCAGGTAGTTGTGCAAGATGCCACGTGTATGACAACTTGCGTAGATAACGTAGGATAGTAAATATAAAACGTAATAAACAACGACACATCAAATTGTTTACCCAGTTCGGTGCAACATCACCTACATCTGGAGGCTCTCAACCTAGTGGAAAGGTTTCACTATCAGCAATACGTCAAAATATACAAGTACCTATGATCATCCCAAGATCTATACTTTATGCTACTTATTACAGTGCAAACCTATCTCAGGGTCTCCCCCTGAATCCAAGACTCCGTATTGATTCCACTCTTCGAGCAATCACCTTGCTCTGTCGGTTCAAGTCGTCGTTGAATGTTGTGGTTGCGTGCAGTCTTTACTCATGCGATCAGTAAACCCTCAATCACCTAACTCTCAATAGTTGTGGTGATACAGAATATCCTTAGCACAATCTACAACCTCTCAGCTCGCAAACCTTCACGTCTAAGAGCTTTGTAAATTATTGCTAGGAAACAATAAAAGAACCACACGATTGCTAAGGGGGTAGCCTAAACTTTTACAGCAATCGAGCATGAGTACTAACCCTAATGGGTTTCCTCTTTAACACCGTCTTTCTTCTTTCCAGAATCGGAGACATTCTGGAACTTATCATATTTCCTAATCGTAGTCGTACTTTCTGCAAAAAATGGACTTTCCTGATTTCCGTCGAACAAGATGGTTGCCGAGATGTCGTCAACAATGTCATACAAGATGTCGCATACGATGCTTCGACATTCTTTATGACATTTTCTCTAGTTCCTTAAAAATAAGCCAATCACCAAAAACGTCGTAACTACACAATAATATAATAATAACTTGTTGAGCATGGAGCAACAACTGGAGGAGGATATCAAGCTAGACTCCCTTGTGAGTAGGGGTGTGCAAATTTAGTTAACTGAATTGCTAACCTGCAAATCGAACCGAAGCAATCTTCAGTTGTAAAAAAAGCACAGCTGAAACTGAAACTAAACCTCCAATAATTTGGTCAGTTATGAATCGCCAACTTTGACTCGGTTTTTCGGTAAAACCAATAACCAATAACCAAATTTTCAAATTAAAATAAAATTATAAATAATCATATTTATGCTATAAGAAAATATGAATTACTTATAAAGATAAATGGACTAAACTTAATCTATTTGTATTTAAATGCTCAACACAAAGTCAAGCAAAAAACATTGTAAAACTATGCATAACTGATCAACTCTATACGTAGAGGAGTGGAGTAGTGCAAAATTCATTTTTAAGCAATGTGGGATTTTACTATGCAATTGAAGTGTCACTTTAGTGGCAGGCGCCATTTTTTAGGGATGGCAATGGGGCGGGTTTATGGAGGATTTTGCAATCCCCGTTTCCGTCTTCGTTAGAGATCAGATTGGAGATTCCCCATTACTAACAAGGATGAGATACGTTTTCCATTTTCAACCCAAAAATGTTAAAACATATTTATTTTTTTATAAATTTTGCATTAAAAATACTATTTTAATAAAAATATATACTTAAATTATTATTTTTTTTCATCAAACATGTATTATAAAATATTAGTTAAAAAATGTATTATTTTTCATAAAATATGTATTTTAAAAAATATATTTTTCATATATCAGGGCGGTGCGGGGCGGGGATACCCACCCCGTCCCCGCCATGTTTCCATCCAGATTCGGGAACTTCCCGCCTTGTTTTTGTTCAGATTCAGGGATCCCGTCAGAAACGAGAAATATTGCCATCCGTGCCATTTTTATTTACCTTTACCTTTTAAATTAAATATCTATAATAAAACTAGTATAATAAATCACAAACAGATGCTTTTAGCAGTGATAGCACGCTAGCACATTGAACCTTTCTTCCTTGGTGCACTCCTCTTTTTCAGAGTTACTGGGATAGGCTCTTCGGTTCGAACGGTTCGGTTACCACTGGTTTGACAGAGTTTAAACCGCTTATCAAACCGCACCTGTTTCGGTTGAAGAGAAACCGAACCGTATCTAACTGTATTTATTCACGGTTTGATTACTAAACCAGTTTTTGAACAATCCTACCTGTGAGCACCCTGGGGGAGAAGCCTCCAAGCTCGAAAACCGAGCTTGACCACTAGACTAATCTAACCTATAAGAAAAAACTTATATTAAGTGAATTGATTAGCCATTATTAATTTAGAGGTCATATGACGATCAGACAAATAAACACGGGATAGATCGAGGATGTAGTTAATTAAGCACTGAATATGGTCGTGATTCGTGTCGGCGAGACAGGAATTTAATTTGTAGTCCATATAATAAACATCAACTGATAAGCATGGTCGTCCCTTTTACTAACAAGATATTGCCACAGTGAGCTGTTACCAAGAAAGCATTTAATTAATAGTGGCTAATTACATGATGATCCCAATTAATTATAATATACTCCAGTTTGTAGTTCAATCCAATGGGTGGAGTCTTATAGTCAAAATTACTAGTTTAATATTAATGAATGTGTCTAGTGTAATTTTCTTATGCTGATCAATTAATTAAATTACGAAAACGATTGTCCTAAAGGCATAGCATACGGGAGGGAATGCTCATAGTATCACATAATTTATATAAAATAAAATGGATGGAGCTCCCAACATGTATGAAAAGAGAGATGAAACGTAAGAACTCTCTATTGTAAGAAATATTATGTAGAGACTTTATTAAAGTGTATTTTTTCTTGCTCTTATATCAGTGTCTGCCATGATGGGCTATAACGCCGTGACATTTTGGTTGTTTTGAGCTGGTTTTGGCTGATTTTGGTTGATTTTGTCAAAACTAATTATTTTTTAAGGTTTTGAAAATATTATAATTTGTAGCATAATATGTAATTATATTAAAAATGAAAATCCGCCCTAGCTGCACCACCAGGGCCCGTTGTGGCCCCACCATAAATCCGAAGGCTCCTGCCTGACATCGCGTGTGACATCTACAATATTGTCTTATATAATTAACATTCTATACAACTTATTCCCTTTCTCCACACTACCATCAATTGTAGTACTTGCACAGTTAGGGATAACTAGCTCAATTATAGTCCTAGATAAGTATATTAAGAATAAGGGTAAATCTCATGTAAATTCACCTTAGAGAAACACAATTATCACGTGTATACACTCAAAATATTTTTTCTAACTCTATAAGTCAACTAAATGAAAAAAAAACTTTTACTGTTAGAATTTGTAACAATTTATGTGAAATGACGATTCTATCCCTTTTATTTTTATTTTTAAATTTTAAAAAATGTGCCCCTAAACCAATCTGGTTCAATTTAAATCAACTGAATTGAACCGGTCTAATTGTAGTTAGGCAAAAATCAACCTGGTCCAAACAAAGTGATTGGCCCGCAAGATGGAGCGTAGCAGTAATGCAACCATGTCACCAGAAAAATCCACCGGCGACGTCGGCTGACTAATTCAGAAGCCCGGGGCCGTCATAGCTCCTCAACCCTCAACCGAGACCGCCAGAGATTCTCGACCCTCTCCGAACGCTTCGCCTTCCCCGTAAAATGAGCAAAGTGGTCCATCTTTATCAAGCTTCCTGACATCGACGATTGTTCTCGAGCTGCAATTCTATCGACTTCGGCCATAACCTCCCAAATCTAACCTATTGAGCCAGTGTTAGGTGCAAAATTGGCTTCACCTAGATATGGTGGTTCTAACAAAATCGAACGAAATCTGGAATTCCGTATATGTTTTTAGTTCAAGGTTTCTGTTGCAAGTGGAGGCGACAATGGTGGACGGTGTAGCTCGAAGGCCGGAGGAGTTATACCTCCGATAAAGTAGATTGGAGAAGAAGCAGGTGAGGAAGATGACTGGTTCAAGAGGAATTTGGCCCAATTTGATGTATTCCATTTTGACTCAATATATTTCGGTCCAATCTGGATCGGTCCAAACTGGAGGGAGGGAGGAAAACCGTACTTTCAATTTTTTGAAAAGACAAATATGCCTTTGACATTAAATATAAATCAATTATTCAAAAGAGGGGTAAATTTGACATTTCTAGAAAAAATGTTACAAAATTTTTAACAGTGATAATATTTTTCATTTAGGTGACTTACAAAGTTAAGAAAATGCTTTAAGTGTACTTACGTGGCAATGTGATTCTCCAAGTGTACTTACGTGATATTTACCCTAGGAATAACTACCTCACTATTAATATGTATTCAATTATAAAAGTAACCTAAATAAATAGTCATAATATAGGGAATATATATTTTCAATAATAAAAATATATAAATCATATGAATTCTTAATATGTATAAGTGAATAAAATTTAAAATGTATAATGAGAAATGCTACATTTTTCTACTCCTATGGCGAGTGGGTGATAGGAGAGGCGATTGAGCTGGTTTAAACCGTCTGGTTTCGTGTTCTAAAAATTTTGGCTAATACCTTTAAAGCATTGTCTAATCATCTCTTTACCTTTTTCTTATTTGTTTCTAAAAACACTCAACTCGATCGGTGTTATCGAGTGATGAGAAATATGGAGTATAATTATATGGATCGGGAGTGTTTTTGGCATGCCTAAATGGAGGAGGCAGTTGGTGGGTATGATGAGTGGGAGCATCCATGCACGTTCTCCAATTGGCGAATGCAATCTACGGAGTAGTAATTGCAAATCTGTTGTTGGCACATGCACAACATACATACACTCCTCACCTCAATCGTTACTTTTATTATTATTATTGGACCAACACTAACATTATTGGATAGTATATTTATTGGGTAGGATATATATCAACTATGATTGCACAAACATGCATGAAACAACCGCTATCTCTCCACATCTCATACATATCCTAGCTACTACATATATTTCTCTTTCTCTCTCTCGTCCATATACATACACCATGCATATCATGGACCTATCGTACATAAAACATGTGAAGCAATTGCTTTAATTTCATTTAAAAAGTAGAGTTCGAGTATGATTAAGAAAAAGAAATCGTCAAAATATTTAAGACCTATTTTAAAAATTAATGCCCAAAATAAAATCTATAAACCATTTTTGCTTTAGATCTCAAAAATCATTGAGTCGGCCCTTTACTTTCATTCTCACAGGAACTCCAACTCATATCTCAAAACTATATATTTTTGAAGTTTTGGATACTTTAAAAGTTATAGGTTCTCGTAATATATTTTTAAAGTGAGTCCCATGTTACTATATACTATCATAATATTAAATATTCTCAATTCTTATTATAGATTAGTTTTATTACCTAATATCTAGGTTTTTTTCCTATTGTCATTAGTATTTCTTAATTACCTTAACTTCTAACATATATAAATGGGCTCTCTTTTGTTGTATTTTACACAATTATCAATAATATTATTTTACACTATTTCTATCATGGTATCAGAGCTACAACCGATCCTTAGTTAAATCTCTAATAAAGTTTCGTTTGACCCACTCATGGATGATTTATGATCATGATGAGTGGGCAAGGCAATCAAATCAATAGATTCCGCATAATAGCGTCATCTACCATGCGACGCCTAATTACAAATGCCTCACGACGCCTATCTACAAGTGTCTCACGACGCCTATCATAAAGTACCTCATAGCACCTATCTACAAGTGTCTCGCGACGCGTATCTACAAGTGTTTCACGACGCCTATCATCAAGTGCCTCAGAACACCTACCTATATCTACAAGTGCTTAATGGCACCTATATCTACATACTTTATCAATTGTCTCATATTCAAAATACTCAATATATTCAAGATGCTCAAGGATAATCAAGTCTTGCCAAACTCAATTCGGCAATTTACAATATATTTGATTTTGAGGGGGGCTGTTAGAATATAATATCATAATATTAAATATTCTCAATTTCAATTATAGATTAGTTTTATTACCTAATATCTAGGTTTTCTTATCGTCATTAGTATTTTCTAATTACCTTAATTCCTAGTCTATATAAAGGTCTCTTACATATTGTATTTTACACAATTATCAATAATATTATTCTACACTATTTCTATCACCCCATATTATGAGTCTACGTACTTATAATAACATTTTATTTTACTCACTTCCCACTCTTCTGTTGAAATTGAATAAAATAAAAAAAATTAAATCATTTTAATATTTCATTGGAATTTAAAATAAATTGTTATAAACAACCTCATATTACATTGGAATTAATTTATCGAATAAGGCGTGTGAAATTACCCGATTATAAGATATGCTTAGTCGTATGTTTTGCGCATGCGCGTATGTGTGCTATGTCCGTGTGTGATTGTACTTATAACACATTGTCGTAATTGTATTTATCAGTCATATACAATAAATGTATGAAAGATTAATGAGTGATGTGTACATGATGGGAATGTGATGCCGTACGGTCGAGGAAGTCGGGTTGCAGAAGTTAGAACACTCGGAGTTATCGCGGAAGTGTCAGATTTGGACAAAAGACTAGTGTCTTTCAGGCATAAATGGTGGTGTGAGTCAAATTCATGGCTATGTCATACCAGTACGACGGACTTCGGCTATCGGATATCATCTAGAGGGTCAAAATCGCAACGAGAACCTGATACCAGCATCATGTATCAACGATAGAAGGCTCGAATTTCAAGGTTGGGTAATCGAGCAAGGGACGTGTAATTTGATAAGAAAAGTCCAGAAATTCTACATGTAACCCGAGATAAAGTGCTACACGTTTACGATCCAGCTTGCGAGCAAGGTGGAAATACTTGATACATCTGAAAATTCGGTAGGAAGTGCTACAAAGATATTGGATCCCGGGGTGATTCTTCTTCTAATGAGGATGTTGCGGGTCTAGATACAAGGTCGAATCTTCTCCATCCAGGAGAGAATGATGCGATGCGGTCGAGGAAGTCGGTATGCAGAAGCTAAAACACTCGGAGTTATCGCGAAAGTGTCAGATTTGGACAAAATACTAGTGTTTTTCAGGCTGAAACGGCGGTATGAGTCAAACTCATAACTTTTCCATGAGATACGACAAATTTTGGCCATCTAAGATCATCTAGAGAGTCAAAATCTCAGTTTCTTAAGTTTCATGCAATTTTTGCAATATTAATATTTTTTTATTTCCAATAAGTTTAGGATTTCCTTTTTTCAATTAGGTTTTGGCTATTAAAGCACTCTTATACGTTTCTGTTATTTAGCTTTTTTGAAATATAATAAAAAAAAATCGAGGTTTCCCTACCAAAGATGATAGATTTGAGGGAAATATCGATTTTCTTATATTAAACTTCAAAACTCTAAATAACATAAACGTATAAGAGTGCTTAAATAGTAAAAACCTAATTGCAGAAAAGGATATCCTAAACTTATTGAAAAATGAAACAAATTATTAAAATTGCAAAAACACCCCGAAACATAAGAAACTGCGATTTTTGACCATCTAGATGATCTTCGATGGCCAAAATCCCTCGTACTTCATGGCATATCACTGAGTTTGACTCAGACCACCGTTTCTGCCCGAAAACACTAGTCTTTTGTCCAAATCTGACACTTTTACGATAACTCCGAGTGTTCTAATTCTACCGACTTCCTCGACCGCAACGCATCATTAGCTACGCACGCTGCATCAGAATGGCTATCTTCATTGATTTTGCGAGGAAAATTTGTAGGTGCATATTAGTTCAAATATATGTGTGTGAAATGATGTGAGTTTGTATACACGATATGGACACTATTAGCAGTCATTAATCGAAGAGAGGTTTCCTTGGATCGTATACGGTGGCAATCCATTATGGATAAAGTCCGAGAAGATAAGGAGAGTCACAATTGAGATACAAGTATGCAGTCTTCTTCACAAAATATGTTATCTTCGAGTTTGTGGACGATGTACACCCATCTCGGGATTTTCAATTTGAAAAAAACGACGAAGAGGATATGGTGACTGAAGTCGAGAAGTCGGTCGCTAGAACAACCATGACATAGTAAAATCGGTTGGTGATGGAGCTATAGACCCTGTTGTACGAAAACATTGTCAACACAAATTTATCAGCACTATTACAAAAAAAAATACTTCATCAAGAAGAATACAAATGATAGGTACGATCTTTGATAGCGTCCCTGGAGATATTTCTCGTATATTACCACAATATAATGTGTACACATCGAGCTACATAGAGGCGGATTACAAATTGAAGGTAATCGAACAGTCATGCGTGAAATACGATGCATGTTTCTATGGATACAGTTTATATTACAGAGGGCTTTCGGAAAACATTTATGTCACTTTTGGGAAGACAGTAATTGTGAGCTTTTCGGGAAATCATTTGTGGCAAGGAAAATATTGTGGTACTTCTTGCTGATGACTCAATCGCAAAGGTTATTTATGACACTCGAGACGACTGAGTGGATGTGATGGCACCATGAGTTGGGAATAGAGAACGGGGATATCTGGCACATCCTTTTGACGATGAATATTGAATAATGTTTAACGCGACCTACCCGAATTTTCCAAAAGACATGAGACATGTGCACCTCACCTTGGCAACTAATAAGTTCTAACAAGTTGGGACAAATGTGTTGTCTTACGATCGATAACTCGCTTAATTTTAATTTATTTTTTGCCATCAATGGCTACAATGAAGGGATATAGCATCCTCAATATGTTGATATTTGGACAAAAAATTGGTAAATACTTGAATAACTTCATGTGCATACTTATTGATTAACTAAATCAATTATAACATCATAAAGTTGTCACATAAGATGGTCACAAGAATGATGCATTAATAAGGTGTGTTGTTGTGATGTGGACTATCAGTGACTTCCCAATTTTAGTAATGTTAGGAGTTTTATAAATAAAAAAAAAGGTTATAACGCATGTCCTGTATGCATGGAATTCATCGATTTTTTACGCAACTACTCGAGAATCTCTTACCGAAGTGCACGAATGTTCATACAAAAAGATTACACACTACTGACCATGAAACATACCTTAAATGGATAGGTCGAGACTAGACCTATGCCACAGCACCTTACTGGCCCTCAAGTTGACAGGGAACTAAAACATAATCGTTACTCACCAGTGAGTCTACATCTGAAGTTTAGTAAACGACAAGGCAAATTTGTTGTGTTGGACCTATAGAAGTACATTTTGGGAGTTGAATTATCGGAAGAGTCACCGAGTCATACATGCGTTTAGTGGATACATATAGAGAATAATGTATTCGAAAACGTCATAGAATGGTTGGGAGAAGACTAAGATGACGAGACAGCCTCAGTGACTGTTAGGCCAGTAGACAGTGATCCATGAGCTTACGAATAAGCGGAAATGAACGCGGCCGTTACAAGTAATAATCCTAGTAAGTACATAGTCGAATCTATAATGACCAAATAAGGATTAATCACAACACAGTTCATATTATCTATGCAGAAACTGAAGAACTCAATTGTATGGAGATTGTTTAAGTGATGTTCTAAAAATAACAGTTATATATACATACAAACCTCATATTAAATTAATTTGAGAAATGCACGACACAAAAAAAAATTAAGATTAAGACTCAGAGTTATCAAACCCAAAGGACAACTAATTATTCAAATTTAAGCACTCAAATTTAATTTTATAATTAATTTTGGTCGGTCAAAGTTTTGTGTTCAAAAAATGGCAAAGTGGACACATGCAAGATTATAAAAATTAATTAAAATATGTATAATCAAGATAAACAAGTTAAGGTGATGAAAAATAAATAATCAAGTCAGGAAATATCAAAAACTAATAGTTATACTTGTCGGGTGTTTCTAACCTTAGGGAGGCAACGAGATTTTCAAGAAACCCTATACATCCATTTAGACAGATATAGGTCTTAACTAATGTACGGTAACCACCCTACTTAAAGGAATGATTTGACCGGCTAGTCATCATTAAGTTTCGTAAGTCTCGGGATCTTTCGGTTTTGGGAATTTATGGATATTACTACCGTGTACCAACCATTTTACGTTTTCATTTAAACCCCACCTTCATTGATCATGTCTATTTATTAACTCATTTTTACATTATATTAGTAAACTTGATCAATCTATTCACAATTAAGGGAACAAAGCATTAAATATAAATATAATGAAATCTCTCTACTCGCGTTGCAATTGTATAAAATTAATTTTTAAATTTCCCTAATTATCATGCAGTTCTTGCCTCAATTCCTAAATAAATTTAGCCTAACATGTTTCTAATCAAATTCAATAAACTAATTCTATATAAAAAATTTTATCGTAAATGTGACACGCAAACTAAAAAATTTATCATATTTTTAAGTTATTTGTGTATGCTTTTCAAATTTTATCTTCTAGCATTTAATATTTATTCGATAAATTTTAATTCTAGAAGATCAAAAGGTTGTGGTTGATTGAATATATACCGAACCAGAAGGTTCTAGCATTTTATATTTGGTTAATTACAAGTTAATATACCTAGTTGAATTTCATTTACAAGTGATTATTCTTATTTTTTCATTTTTACTTACCTAGTTACCAAAATATTACACGTTAATATTTTTTCATCCAAATTAACTTGATTTATTGTTCATTTTTAAAAAATACCTAAAATACCCCCTCACTCTCTCTTATCCACTCCTCTACACCAAATGAACCATTCTTTCTCATACCACCAAAAATAATGCATCTAAGCTTGGACTGTCGAGAGAAAGACCAAAACCCAACATCAGAATTGGAGCTCCCACAACAAACCCTATCCCTAACATGCATCCAATTCCTAGAAACTATAATTTCTACCATGAAAAAGTCACCACAACACCTTCTCTTTCCAAACCCTAAACTACAAGAAGAACCCAACTCACTGTCCATTTAGGGAACCATGAAACAACCTCCATTATATGACCTGATGCTCAAAGCTTTCATTTTTCACAATAGTTGCCCAAAAAATCCAATCGGTTGGAGAGGGACCTGCACAATAGTCTGGGTCGGCGGCTCCTCTAGCAATAGTCCCACCATGGTTGGATGGAACTCCATATGGCAGTACATGGACCGACGACGGAGGTCTGGGTGGGGAAAGATCTGAGTGGTCACCCTCGTCCGGCAGCGCGACCATCCAGGGTGGATGTCGAAACCCAAATCTCTGACGTTTTGGCCATGGCGATTTGGCGATGGTGACTCCCACATCTCCGCCGATCAGCTTCGCCAATTTACGGGTCCAAGCAATTTTTGGGTCCAACCAATCTCCGCCGAAGCGATTTCTACAAATTCTCGTCGAAGATGTAGAAGAAGCAATTTATGGGTTTTGATTTGGTTAAAGTTGAGTGGTTCTGATTATGATAGTCATATTTATAGAGAAATGAAATAAATTCTGATTAATCTTCATAAAAAGAGAGCTATAAGCTAATTATAATTGAATCTATAAAGAACCCACCCATAAAAAGGAACAATCTTGAATAATCAGTGTGAGAAAAGGGATTAGAAAAAAAAAATCAAAACAAAAAAAATAGAGCAAAAAACTAGAGATTTTGGAGAGGTAAAGAGAAAGACATTCTTTTGAAAATTTGATGAATAGTTAAGGGTATTTTAGATATTTTCAAGCTTTAATGAAATTTTCTATCCAAATTTTAACGGTGTTAGGCCAAATTGTAAAAAATTGTACTTAGATGACTTCAAACAAAGTTTTTTAAAATAGGTTTAGTCACTTGTAAATGACCTGCAACTAGGTATACTAACTTGCAATTAACCCTTTTATATTTATTGATCAAACAAAAAACTTGGTTTGATTGACTGTATTGAACAATCTAGCAACTACAATTAATTGAATTTGAAAGTATTGAGAAAGAGAGGTTGTGGTTTTAAAAGTAACTTAAAAAGGATCAAAAATGGACCGTAATTGGACTAGACTGGATGGATTGGACCAGACCAGACTAAACCGGTATGGACTGGTTTGACCAAATTTTGACTTATTTTCGGTAAAATCGTCTCGTTGTGGCCCAAAATCCCAAATTCGACAAGCTTCATAACAATAATATAAACAACAATCATTCAATTAACAATTAAAAGTATAAACATATTTCTAACTAGAAACAGTACGTGGAATTAAATTGAAACAAAAACTAGAATTTAATTTATTTGCTAATAGTTATACAACAGAGAAGGAATATAAAGGTAGAACCGAATTTATTCTTCAATTGAGAGCTCAATACATAAGGAAGGCTTTGGAGCTTTCTGATCCTTCTTCATTGGCTTGTGGAATTATGAATTGGCTTCTACTCTTCTAGGAACTATTTGACACATAATGGATTTTACTCTAATTTGAAATTTTGAAATTGGGTGATGATTTTTCCAAATGCGTTGACGCTCTTTTATAGGTGGAGATTTTTTATAGTCCACGGGATCGTGGCCAAAAAGCCACGGACCGTGGCCCCTTAGTGCCTCATTTTCCTCGCTCCGCGATTAGTCTACAAAGGCTCGTGCGTTGACTAATGAGTGGTAATGGGGTGACCACGGTCAAAATTTTTATGCCCAAGCTTTAGTCACGACTCTGCACGTTTTGAACTAGAGGAATAGCCACATGGTGTGGCCGATTGACCACTCGACGCAGATTGGTGGTCCCGGGTCTTCACCACAGGGAGTGACCCTTGCTTCTCCACGAGAGGGTCACAGACCGTGACCGTCGGCCATGGTGGAGAATCTTGTTGGGGTGCTAAATTTGGCTTTTGAGGCCCATCATTGGTCACAAGAGTGGTCCAAGGGAGCTACAGGGCCATGGCCATTGGTCAAAGGGTGGACCCAAAAAACTGCCAAAATTAGCCTGAAATGACCTGAAATATGTATAAACCACTCGAAGTACCCGTGAATCAAAAGATAGACAAAATGAGGTTGAATAGTTTCTAAATGAGGCAAAAATGATCTAAAAATGTGGGAATTCAGTATTGAAAAAGTGGCTAAAAATACCCTTATCAATCATGCAATTTAATAATATCCTATGTATGCATAAATACTAACTCCACCTCTCGATATTGGAGCCAACCTAGAGTCGACGTGTCTACTATCCTCGGACTAGAGTACACCCCTACTCTGCAAAGAGAACGACAATCACAAGATGAGGGTTCCAAAGAGTTTAATCCCCAGTGAATCTACTTGTCAGTTATCCACTGATCCTCTTCGACTCATAATCACATCCACAGATTAATTATATATTGCTTGTCAGCAACATAAAATTATTCATAAAATCATATCCACAATCATTCATGCATAAATATTCAATTTATCAATCATTGAAAGTAAAACACGCAAATATAAACCATGGCATCAATGATTGGGGGGTTTTAGTCCATATTCATAGAGGTACAATCCATGAATATTTGAATATTGTAAGCATATTTAAGAGAAAATGTAGAAAGAGGAAACCCTAGAACCCGGATGGGTGGAATCGCATCAACCCGTGCTAATCCCATTGATTTGCATATTTGCCTTCGATATCTTCAATCCTAGTGTGTAAGGATTGTATCCACTGACGCTCAAACTCCTCTCAAAGTAGCGTAGCTGTCTTCTAATCCTTAATTCGTACCTTTTTTGTTTAATTTCCTCCAAAAGTTCGATCTCCTAAACCATAAGCTCAACTAGGTATTGATAGGAAAAAATAGGAAATTTTTAAATCTTTTGTAGTCTGAATTATGACATACGGGGCATATTTGATATATATCTTCTTCTCCATGTTTTCACTCTTTCAAAACCATTTATTTTGATATATTATGAGCCTGAAACAGATGTCGTATGCAAAATGTAGGCCTTCCGGAAGATTCACCTACGTTTCATGATTTGCTTTTCCGATTGTCCTGCTCAATTATCCTCTTTTGATTAGGATTTACTCCTGGGGCCGTGACACTTCAACAAACGTTGAATTTTGTTAAAACTTACTTCTGCAAAGTTTTATATTTTTTAATTCTCTTCAATTTGATGTATATTTTCAATATGTATACCGTGAAAATATTGAAACACTACTTTCAGCTCTGAACATGTACACTAGCGCTAAAAATACCGTGAATACATAATGACATTAGAATCGATAAAATACTACACTAAATGGTAGTATAAACCTCTAGTACGATAAAAATGTGAAATACAATATTGATGTAGCCGCATCAACTCTTCAGGATGATAATGTGCCTGAAGAGCTATGACTGAAACATGCGAGTACTGGTACTGTGCTCCCAAATGCACTGTATGTTGTCAAGACTCAATGAAAAAAGAAGTATGGTCTGAAGACTCACGATTGTTACATGTTGATTCATCAAATCTTCCTCGTTGTAATTCGCACACTCGTCAACAAACATATGTTCGACACATTAAGGGCTTGAGAGTTACTTGTAGATGTTGTATGTGAGGGAATTCAAGAAAACCACACACAAAACAATGAGAAAAGGCATAATGTTGCTTCAGTGCGAGTTGGAAACTATTATCCCTTATTCCTTCTTGACGAGGTCAAAATTTCAGTATTCTTTCAAGTCAAATATCTTCACTTTGAACTTCATTTTGTCCCGAATTTTTAATATATGGTGTATAAAATGCTACTTTTACTTCACATGTGTTTCAAGATGATTTCGGGTTAAAATAAGCTGAAAAATAGACGAAACGGAGCTAAAAACACAAAAGTCAAAAAAAGGAAGAGGTTGTCGAGTAGCACATGGCGAGTTCCACCTGGCATGTTGGCGCTAACCCGAAAATCAGTGGCCAGAAAATGAGATAAAGAGGAGCTTACCCGGGAAACCTTGGAAGAGGGTGTCCCGAAGAGAAGAAGCAGAAAAATGGAACCTGCTGGGTCCCACCCGACAGGGTCCCAAATTCTCCAAAATTCAAATTCTTTTGAGCTCTCATATAAATGTGAATACTTATGGCTTCGAAAAAGATCTCCACACACATAGTTTCATAGAGGAAGAAGATGAGAAGTCACCATTTTCACAATGGGAGAACATAAGGATCCTTAAAGAGGAACGAGACTAGCATGTAGAGATCAAGTTAAGGTTTGAGAAATGTTTAGGTGTAGTTTTCATTTCATATTGTTAGTGATATTTGTATGAACGAATTGATATTGGGTTTAATGATATATGACTATGAGTTTGATTTTCATTTCGTACATGATTGGAACAATTGTTTATTCAGAAATGATGAATATGACTGTTAATTGCATATGTGGCTAAATTCCTAACTTGAGGTAAGGGATGAACGATTATGTAAACTGATGAATTGATTTATTTGGTAATTAATTGACAAGATAGGGAAGTGGATTAAGACTCTAAACGTGATTGTAATACTAGTTCTTCCGGGTAGGCTTGAGATCAAATCTAGAAAAAGAGGCGATAGCAATCGACTCAGGTTTACCGCATCGTTTAGGGACCGGATCTACATTGTATAGAAACAACGGATACGGTTTATATCTATAGAGACAACGGGTACCGCCGAATCTTCTTAGTCATCGCCAAATTTTCTCGGTCCTCGCCATATCTAGGGTTTCTAAGTGGAGGGAGTAAGAGTAAGAGTAAGAGTTTGAGAGAGAGAGAGAGAGAGAGAGAGAGAGAGAGACCGAACCCACATTGTTGGCGACCAAACTGATATGGAAACTCCCTCTTCCGAGAACTCATCTCCTGGGTTTAACGGCCACCGATTAGCCACCACTGCTAAGTTCGGCCAAAATCGATCTTCTTACCGTCTTGTCAGACACACGCTGTCGTCGTCTCTAGCTCTGTCGTCGTGAACTTGTCAGAGTAGACACCACGTATTTTTTTTTTTTTTTTTTAGTTTGTTTTTGTTTTTTCAACCAATGTTAATTTTGATATTTCATGTCTAATAGGTGAAACGTGTGCGCACGTAAAATACTTTTAGCTTATAAACCTAATAAAATGTGAACAGTTTTCTCATCCTGATAATTAAAATATTAAAAAGAAACTAAAAGTATTATAATATTATATTGTGGAAGATGTATAATTAAGTGTACTAAAATATCATTTTCCCTGCTAATGAACTTCGATACTAACCAAGTTGCAACAAAATTTGAAAAGAATATCATAAAGATATATCAACTAGAATTGTATTTGCCAACCACAAAAACAGTCATAGAGAAATGTGCCGTTCTAGCTTCATGGGCACAACATTAAGTCATGACCATTTGCTGTCCCATCTACATGTGGGTTCAACAGAAACCCTTTCTTTCATCTTCTCATCATACATAGTCTCTCCTCCAGTTTTGTCTTACCCCAATAATTATTTAATTATATTTGTAAATAAGAAAATTGTTTTCCACACATAACTATAATAGCAATTGTAAAGATATATTATAAGCTTTTATTATTTAAAACCGTGTGGAAAGATTTTGTACTAATACAGTATCAGATCAGCTCCAATTCAATTTTTTAAATACTTAAAATTATTATTCAGTAGTAGTGAAAAATAAGAGTTTTAACTCATCAAACTTCAAATTAAAAATTACTTCAAATGGCATATTAATACTTTTTTCAATAATTTAATTCAAATATATTATTTTACTCATGCATTATAATTGTAATATATAATAAAAATTATTAATTCTCTAATAATATATTTGTTTTATATAAAATTTTATTTTTATAAACATTATATGCATTAAAATATTGAAAATAACACATAAAATTAATATTTAACCACAAATTTTTTTTCCTCAAAAGAAAACACAAATAATTTTTTGAGTTAATTAGTTTACCCCGAGGCAAGCTTGTCCATAAAGCAAGTGAATAAATTATTTTAGGTCCATTTAAAAATAGGGAAGTATAATTAAAAAGACCTTAAATTTAAATATCTTAGGCTCATTTTGAAAAATAATACCCAAAATAATACTATACTAATCATCTTTACTTTAGGTCTCAAGAACCATTGAGTCGGCCCTGGTTTACCCTTCCCATAATATTTTAGTTAATGCATTTCGAAGTTCAACGTGTGTGGTCTTGTACCTGATTTTTTGTGTTGATCAAGAAAACTTTCAAACTTTGTGAACTACCTCATTATTGAGAATTGTACGTGATTTTGAAGAATTTCAGGCGATTTATCACGATTTTCTCGCGATAATTTGTTTTTCGCGACGCATTAATTGGAAGTTGTATAGCCTTTATTATAAACCTGATGCATTTCCGTAACTTAAAAAAAAGTATTTCTATAACACAAAACATGTGTTTCCATAACCCGAAATAGGTATAGACATTGTATTGATGTATTTCCGTTTAATAAGTGATTATTCTCTAGACTTCACTCGCATGTTTTGGATTTACACAATCTAAAACTCAACCCCCTACTGAAATTGTGTAAAAGGGGTTTAGGGACGAGGGAGGATACATAGTATGTAACAAGTAATCATAGTGATTATGAAAACATAGCACTCAACCCTTAAGGTTAAAGGATAACGAAGATTCAGAGTGTAACGAGGGTGAAAACTAGGTATAATGAGGATTCGAACTAATTATGACATAGTATAACAAGTGTTTAGAGTGTAACAAATGTTCAAAGTGTATCGAGGGTTTAGAATGCAACGAAGGTGATCAAAATGAAAACGAGTATGTGGTGGAACGGGAGATGAGAGTGATTATTAAGACAACTTAAAACCCAACCCTTAATTATGATAATACGACAAATATATGGTGGAAACATAAGATACATAATCACCTGTTTTAGATTATGGGAACACTAAATTTTGGGTTACGGAAACATTTGTTTTAGATTATTTGATTAATATATAAAGAGAATCAATTTTCACAAGTTGGGAAAAACATAATCCAAAATAAATATTTTTGTGCCATAACATGTACCCAAAACAAGTGTTTATGTAACTCAAAACATTTGTTTTCATAACCCATAACCCAAAACAAGTGTAGACATATAGTATTGGATTTAATAGGTGAGTATTTCTTTAAACATCACTCACAAGTCTTGGATTAGCACAAAACTCAACCCCTTAGTGAAATTTTGTAATAGGGTTTAGGGATGAGGGATGAAACATAGTGTAACAAGTTATCAAAGTGATTATTACAACCTAACACTCAACCTTCAAAATTGAAGGATAACGAAGGTTCGGAGTATATCGAGAATTCAGAGTGTAACAAGAGTGGAAACTGGGTATAATGAGAATTCGAACTAACTATGACAAAGTGTAACGAAAGTTTAGAGTGCAACAAAGGTTCCAAGCGTAAAGAGGGTTTTGAGTGCAACGAAGGTGATCAAAGTGTAATGAGGATGTGGTGTAATGAGGGATCGGAGTGATTATGACAACCTAAAACATAACTCTTAATTATACTAATACACCAAATATATGGTGGAAACATAGGATGCGGAAACACGCAGTTTGGATTATGGGACACTAAATTTTGGGTTACCGAAATATATAAAGAGAGAATCAATTTTCTCAATTTGGGAAAATGAAACTTCAAAATAAAATATATGAAAATTAAATGCTAAAATCAATAAAATGATATATGTCAAGAATGAAGATTGTTATGATTGATGCGATATGAATTTATTAAATGAAAATTGATGAGTTGTTTAGGATTGCTAAGGCGACCAAACCGTTATTGTTCTTGTGTGAAATGATCAAAATAAAAAGGTAACGTATTGTTGATGTTATTAATGAATCACCGTAATCTTTTGTCTTGAAATGTTTTATTGAACGGTTAAAAAAGCAGTTCGCACACAAATACACGTATGTACATACTTCTTAATCAACTGAGCAAGTTTTAAAACTGATAATATATATGCAGTATATATAGAGGTTTGAAGTTTGTTTTACATTTACAATACTTTTGATCATATGATTATTGATAAAGAAGGGTCTTTGTGCTTTTGGAACGTGTGGGGTCAGCAGATCTTCTGGGAGCGCTCCAACTTATTTGTTCACAAAAATCAGAATCCTAATATATTGACTGTTCATCATCACCTTAACCACTATTTAGATCTTCTCAACAAATATATATGCTTCTCTATTATATATGAAAATCTCCGACCATGATTTGGTATTTGAATTATCACTAATGAAATAATTCAGGGTTTGTGTAATCATCATCATCATTAATTTGATTGGTCTTAGGTTAGGAACTAATTATGATGGTCTGTTATATATAACTCAATCATCACTGTAAATTATAAGACATTAATCATTTTAGCCTTTACAAAAGAAATAAAAGTGATTTTAAGCATATATCTGTATATACATGTGTAATTATTATGTTTTAAAATGAGTTTTGTGACTAATAATGAATCATACATAAATTATTAAGGTTTATGTTCTCAAGTGCTTTTTTTTAAAAATACATCAAATCATATTTACTTATAAAATCTTTTTCCTCTTTCTAACAGGACCAAATTTTTGACCTCGCTCATAACCTTTTACTTCGACAACACTGCAGTGATCATTTTAATTTTAATTTATCAAGTGTGGATACTAACTAAAAACTTAAAATTTATTATATAATAAACAAATAATGATATAATTAATTTTTTTAATATATGCATACCAGAATGTTGATACTGATGAAATAAGCTATATTACAACAAATGCTTCTTACATGACATGAATTCAACATAATGAAATAAAAATATCATCATCAAAATTATAAAATTGTTTCAAAAAATCAAATCAATTTAATTTTTAGTCATTAAAATCTTATTTAGTATTCCTAATCCTAAGTATTACATGATGTTCTTACCACTTCAAAATTAAGTACTAAATAAAACATGTATATATATATGTATATATGTACACCCACCCTCCCCTATCAACCACCCTATATTTATTCATATTCCTTGAGGATCTTATGGGAGATTGACAAGGAAAAAAAAGAAAGAAGAGAAAATTAATCATAAAAAAAATGAGAGAAGCTACGAGTACAGTTGTCATGAGACATAAAAACTAGTATATCTGTAAATTATGTAAGCTCTCACCTCTCTCCTACACAATCAATCATTGATTATTTATTTTTTCATACAAATTTTAATGTCTCTCCCAATTTGCAACTCCACCAATCACCAAACACCCTTCTTTGTATATATATAGACATAAGCCCATCTCTCTCTCAAACCATTCATCATAACACATCAATTTCCTCTCACTCCACCAAAGCCCTCCATCTCTTTCTTGTTCTTGTTCAAGAGCAAGGCCTTGTTGATTAGCAAAACAACTGCTGTACATAAGCTAATCAAACATGGCCATAGAGATCGAGCAGCTTCAACAACCCGCAAAAGCTCCCGCTCCCGTCGAGCTATCGGACATTGCCATCTCCGACACTCACGGAGAGGATTCCCCGTATTTCGCGGGCTGGAAGGCCTACGACGAGAACCCTTACCACGAGACCAATAACCCTGACGGCGTCATACAGATGGGACTCGCAGAGAATCAAGTAAGCACACACATTACTGTCACAATGAAACCAGTAACCTCGTGCTTATTAATTATCAGATGAAATATGAAATATGTTTGCATGTACTAATGATGTTATTTTTGGGACAGGTATCATTTGATTTGCTAGAAGAGCACTTGGAGAACAATCCGAACGCACGTGGATGGGGCATGGGACCCTCCGGGTTCAGAGACAACGCTTTGTTCCAAGACTACCACGGCCTCAAGTCCTTCCGCAAGGCAATGGCCGGTTTCATGGAGAAAATCAGGGGCGGAAATGCCCAATTCGACCCCGACCGCATCGTCCTCACCGCTGGCGCCACCGCCGCCAACGAGCTCCTCACCTTCATCCTCGCCAATCCAGGCGACGCCCTCCTCGTCCCCACGCCTTACTACCCAGGGTACTAGAACATTTCCAAAACCTCCACCTATCAGTTTGAGCTTTTAACCTCAACAGAATATGAATATTAACATAACTTTCGTTTACGATACAGATTCGACAGAGATCTGAGGTGGAGGACGGGAGTGCAAATCGTCCCGATCCACTGCAACAGCTCCAACAACTTCCAGATCACGCCGGAGGCGCTGGAGTCGGCGTACCAAGAAGCGGAATCGAAGAGCATGAGGGTACGAGGAGTGCTGATCACAAACCCGTCGAACCCGCTGGGGGCGACGATCCAACGGGCGGTGCTGGACGAGATATTCGAGTTTGTGAGCCGCAAGAACATCCACCTGGTGTCGGACGAAATCTACTCGGGGTCGGTGTTCTCGTCGTCGGAGTTCGTGAGCGTGGCGGAGATCCTCCAGTCACGCGGCTACAAGGACTCGGAGAGGGTCCACATCGTGTACAGCCTGTCCAAGGACCTCGGCCTGCCGGGCTTCCGGGTGGGGACCATATACTCCTACAACGACAAGGTGGTCATCACCGCCCGGAGGATGTCCAGCTTCACCCTCATTTCCTCGCAGACGCAGCACCTCCTCGCCTCCATGCTCTCGGACCACGAATTCACTGACAACTACATAAACACCAACCGCCAGAGGCTGAGGAAGAGGTACGAGATGATCGTAGACGGGCTGAGGAGGGCGGGGATCGAGTGCGCCAACGGGAACGCGGGCCTCTTCTGCTGGATGAATCTCAGCCCTCTCTTAGAGGAAGCCACCAGAGAAGGCGAGCTCGCCCTGTGGGACCTCATGCTGCACCAGGTCAGGCTCAATATCTCGCCGGGATCGTCTTGCCATTGCTCCGAGCCCGGGTGGTTCAGGGTCTGCTTCGCTAACATGAGCGAAGACACTCTCCAGATCGCCTTGAACAGAATACACAAGTTCGTGAAACAAAGGTCGTTGAAGATGGTATCCGTCTCAAGTGCACGAGATTTTCACCATACAATATATAATTAATTAAGGAAAACAGAAGATAAAAATCACAAATTATTTTATTTGATCGTATAATTTTTGTGCGGTAATCACGACTGATGTCATGAATATCGGATGTATTAGTATACTGTAAAAAAGATCCAAGTGATCGATTGATTGGAAGATGAAAAATATTATTGTTTTCTTGCTTTGCGAAGCAAGTTTCTCAGAAATGTTGTAATTTGTACTGTTGGTGCTACAACTATAAATTTTGACTCGGTTTCGTGTCTGACTTGATTGGTTTCCTTAGAAAATTAGCAATGCAAATGACTTAATCTTAGTTGTGTATTAAGAACATCACTTTGTTTAATGATGTCGAAAGAGTTTGTCAACCATATTGTCCTAATCTCAGTTTAAGTTCCCAACTGATTAAATAAATCTGACCCAGTTTAATTTAGCATCTCCTGACGGCGTGTCAAAGGCCCAATAGTGTCCAAAACACTTGTTTGTGTTCCCATCTTCTATATATGGACGCGTGTACGTATGATTTAATGGAACCCGATTTGGTCCCATTTCTCATGTTCCATATGGCTCACCAAGTTATGATGGAATTCACATACCTCGCGTACGTACCGTAGTTGGCTTTCGGTGCATAGGGTCAAAGATCAAGTTGTAGTATCACGTTCATAGTGGTCATGAGGTGTAGGGTCAAACACCAAGTTGCACTATCATCTTAATGTTAATCACCGATACACCAAAAAGCTCATAGCAATAAGTCATGTAGATGTAAAGACGAATATCAAATGATGAGTGTTATATATAACACTAATGATCAAAATAAGATAAAATATTATTGATACAATATATATATATATATATAGGGCATGCTCTGGTACAAACCACAGTAACGTCCGATTGGGCACAAAAGTATAATGTTTGAGCAAAAGCGTAATTTTAACATTTCTCCAACAGTAAACATTCTACTTATGCCCAAACATTCTACCGTTTTGGACGTTATTGTTGGTTTGCATCTGAATGTGTTTATATATATATATATGTATGTATTGCAAAAATCAGGTGAAAACCACTCCTTTGCGTGAGAACCAAGGCAACTGCGGATGCCTTGCATGTGTTTCTATATTATGCCATGTATTTTCAGACCACAGTCAGCTAGTGTATTCATTAATATAACATAAGTTTCCAGTCAACCCAATTATACTCGATTTCCCCCTTTCATTACAATCTACACCCAAGTTACATTTTTATTCCTAAAGGTTAAATATGTCCCTCGGACCCCTTGTCAGGGTTGGGACCCTTAGGTTATTGAACCCAAACCACACACACTATTTATTACTACTGACGTGTTTTAATCTCATCCCTACATACACTACTTATCCCTACACACTACTTATCATTAATGACGCGTTTTAATCTATCCCTTTATTTTATTAATTCAATAACTTAAAATGATTCCACACATATATCATAATATCAAAACCTGAACATATCATAAATGAGACCATTATCGGAGCTCATTTCGCGCCCCTGAACACGAAGACAAGAGACTATTATTGGGGCTCATCCGTGGCTGGTAGAGCATATGTTGATCAAGAAAATGACGAGTTTCAACGAAGACATGAGCTTATTCAGCATGAGGAAGCTTGAACTGAAGTTTCTATTCTCTAAAGAGAATTGTCTAAGTTACGAGCTTTTTTACTCTACATACATGATACTAATTTTAACTTGCCGCGGTGATATAACTCAAATTTTAAATCACTACGATAAAATGAGAATAGTGAATTTAAAAAAAAAAACTATAATGACCTATAAACAAAAATGTATATAAAAATTGTAGATCAAAATATAATCATAAGTTACCAAAAGTCAATTCATATTGAATTGTTGTTTAAATTGTATTTGATGAACTAGTCGGCATGTTTTGTGTCTCGAGCCTCGAGGTGCACATGTAATTAAATTATAGGTTGAAAATAAATGTGAGAGTAGGTGAAGCGTGACGCACATTAACATTCTTTTAGAGTATGCGACATTGAAAACAAATACTTGTTTTGGATGAGGAGGGGCAAGAAGCTACCTTTAAGTTCAACACATCTCAACTTGGGACCAAAATGGCTTTAACATTTGATTGATGATCTTGTCGTGTTCATGATAAGCTGGATTGATTGAGATGTTTGCATCACTTATTTAGCATATGATGTGCTTTTCATGACTTTTGGTGCAAACTCCAAGGTTTATTATTGTAAATAATACACCAAGCAGTGGTCCATCTCCATTTTCATATTCAATTTATGAGCCGAAACGATCAGATTGTGTGGATTTATAATGAATGTTTATGCAACAAAATCAATAACTGTGATTTTGATTTTGTGGCCGTATCTTGCATATCAAGTAAGCTTTTAATCATGCTTTCTTTAACAACTTTGAGTAGAAAAATCTACTTGTTTAATCAGTTTCAAGCTGTTTCTTTTGTTGGAAGCCGTTGTGATATACTGTCAAAGCAGTAGAGTTTATCATTATCATATCCAATTATGTAATTTAGTTTTTTATGTGATGGTGATGGTCATGGTCATTACATTTAATAATATGTCTACGTGTTTAGTATAATTTGGTAAATTAATGCTTAGATACTTCTTCAACTAATTTTATCATATTTTCTATATTATTATTACTTTCTGTTTCAACAAAGTATTTTCACTTATAAAGTTTGTTGGAGATAGAGGCAAACTATTAAACAACGATAACATAATGTTATTTATATGCTTATGTGGATTAATTAATATATTAAGGAAAAAATACACTTTTGTGCAACTGAATATACATTTTTGACACTTTCATAGCTTAACTTTTTTTTTTTCATACCTTACTTTCATTTTGGACAATTACCCATAAAATTCTCAAAATACCGAAATTACCCCTGGTCTAATAGAGCAAACCGGCCCAATTTTTTAAAGAGTGTGAAAAGACGAAATTATCCTCAACTATTCATCAAATTTTCAAGTGAATGTCATTGGACCCTCCTACTTCATCAAAACAAAGCCTCATGCGGCGGCAATGGCGCCGGAGCAGCAGTCATATGCTGGCGAGGTGACGAAGCTGCTGGGCAGCGAGCACCTCATCGATCGTCGGAGTATCGTGAGCATCCTCAATCACCGGAGCTTACCTACTAGACTTCGTACCTGGTGACCGGAGTGACCGGAGTTGGTGGAGGTGACCGAATTTGTGCCAAAATTTTCACTCGCCGGAAAGTGTGCCGGAAAATATGTTTCGGCACACTTTTCGGCGAGTGAAAATTTTAAATTCTTGAACTCATTTTTTATTCCCTCTCTCCCTCTATCTCTTTTTCGGCCATTCTGTGCTGGAGACGAACGTCGGAGCACCGCATTCTACCCTTTTGGTCGCGGCCCATTGCCCACCTTGTCGATGCTCGCTGCCCGCTGCCCACCTCGTCGATGCTCGCCATTTTGTGTTGTGGAGGCTGCAGAGGAAGAACCATGGCCGGCTCCGGCGAAGAATCACCGGAGAAGACGAGAAGGAGGGGTCGAGGACGATGGGGTCGATACGGACCCCTTGGCGGAGGTGTTCTAGAGGCCTCGTCGGTCCACCGTCCTCCCCACATGCCAAAGAAACCCTGACGATGGATGCCGGAGAAACGCCAGTGAGGAGGGCGTGGCAGAGGAGGAGGAGAGGAATAGTTAAAAGGGTGGCATACCTTTGAAAATTTGATGAATAGTTGAGGGCAATTTCGTCTTTTCACATTCTTTAATTGGACCAGAATTAAACAAGATTTAATTTTGGTTCAATTCAGGGGTAATTTGGGTATTTTAAAATTTCTGAAAAAAATTGTCCCAAAATGAAAGTAAGGTATGAAAAAAGAGAAAAAAAGAAGTTAAGATATGAAAATGTCAAAAGTGTATATTTATGTGCACAAACGTGTCATTTTCCATATATTAATGAGACTACTAAAATTAATAGTCTAAAAATATCTGAATCAACCAAACCACCCCATGACATCCGAAGTTAACCAAAAAACTCTACTCAGATAGAATTAAGTTAGTTTGATTCAGTTATAAATAACACTAAAATTACTCTAGTTTCTAATTTATAGAAGTAGACTCAACAAAAAGTCAAATCAAACCGAAAATCAAATAGTTTACCCGCCAGTTTATTTAGTTCGTCAATATTCAACAATTAAGTCCAAAAATGATGGTTAAATAGTAAGTTAACGCTTTAAATTTATTGTTTTATATTCCTTGATTTTTTGGATATAAAATAAGTAGATTGTAGCCCAAGTGAATATACGTTCCAAATTATTATTATACTCATAATTTCGAGTTTATTAATTTATAATTTTCTGATTTCTTTTTCATCGGGAAGATATGTATATTTAAAGAGACATTAACTCATTGAAAAATCATATTTTAATGAATAAGAGTTATCAAACTTTGTGCTAAATACTTTCTTGTGTTATTTGTTAGAACATGATTGTCGATATCAGCGTAAAGATGGTTGAAGGGGAAGAAAAAACTGCATCGTGGTATGGTAGTCATTGACTTGAGCAATTTTTCCGGTGGATCGTGGTGGTGATCGCGAGCTAGTTGCCTCCAAGGTTAACACGGTTGACCCTCTAATCCGCGCCCATTCGCACAGTAGAGTCTGAAATTGCAAGATGGAATCCAAGAATAGACAGTATAGGAAGAGCTTGTAGGGAACAGCCACTTCGATTGGAAGAACAACTAACTGCGGTTGTCAGATCACACAATTGACATGAAGGTTTGGCGGGCTGAGAGGCTGTGTGTTCCAAGAAGAACATTGTGAATCACTACAATAATCGAGAGATCTAAAGTAAGTGATTGAGGTTTTTCTTTGTATGCGTGGTTGAAGATTCACGCGCAAGTATAAACAACGACTTGTGACATCCGAGCAGGGTGAGTGCTCGTAGAGTGGAATCAAGACAGGGTCTTGGATTCAGTGGGAGTCCCTGAGATAGGTTGTCACTAGTAATAGTAGCATAGGGTAGTGATATGTGTGATGGTCATCGATACTTGTATGTTTTGACTAATTACATAATAGTGAAATCGTTCCATTGACAGAGTGCCCGCAGGCGTAGGTGAGATTGCACCAAACTTGGTAAACATTTTGTGTGTTGTTGTTTACTGTTTTTGTATTGTTATTGTTCGTATATGCTTACCTGCAAGTTGTTAAGAAATTTGTCTTGACATTATTCGTGACATCTTGTCTAACTCAATTAATCAGAATTTCAACATTTTTCCAATCTCAAAATTGATTCCAAGAAACTATCTAAATATTTCATAACCGACCATATCATCTATTTTGGTAGCAATATCAAATTCATGACAATCAGTTAGAATAAAATTGACTGAATTAAATTAAAAATCGGTCAATTTAAAACTAAAATGACCAAAACCAACAGTTTGGTTTATGATTATGAGTTTCAAAAACTGAATTAGATCGATTCGGTTCAAAATCGAGCTATAAACATATTTTATTATTTTTAAATATATAGATTGTATATCAATTAAATAAATAATTTAGTATGCAAGTGGTAACAAAATGTACCCAAACTAGCTAGGAACGTGAAACGCTGACCCGAATTGTAAATTTGCAATATAGAAATTCCTGATGTAGGTTGATCTAAAAATATAGGGTAAATTCCACATGACTCCCCTTAACTATACGCGTGTCTCACATGACCCTCCTTAACTACAAAATCAATCTGTGAGGTGCCTTAACTATCCAAAAATCCCACTTTACCTTTTTTTGTTGATTTTTTTCAAAATTCTGTTATGTTTTTGTGAAATGACGAAAATACCCTTATATCTGAAAAATGAAAATAAATAAATAAAAATGATTTTGAACTTTTTTTTTCTATTTTCTCGTTGTACAAAATAAAGAATAAAAATAATATTTTAGTATTAATTTTTTATTTAAAAAAATTATTTATAAAAATTAATAAAAATAAAAAACGATGTTTAAAAGTAATTTTTTTATTTTTAAATTTTTTTGTAAAAAAAACTTTTTAAAAATTATTTTTACTATTAACAAAATTTTGTTCTTAATTTTGTACAACGAGAAAATTAGAAAAAAAAAGTTCAAAATCATTTTTATTTATTTATTTTAATTTTTCATATAGAAGGGTATTTTCGTCATTTCACAAAAACTTAACAGAATTTTGAAAAAAGTCAACAAAAAAAGGTAAAGTGGGATTTTTGGATAGTTAACGCACCTCACAGATTGATTTTGTAGTTAAGGGGGGCATGTGAGACACGCGTATAATTAAGGGGGGTCATGTGGAATTTACCCAAATATACATGATATACTTCACTGCAAACTCCATTCATTGTTATTTTAATCAAGAAATTACTGATTAATCGCATGCACTATATATTAATAATCATTTGAGAGGAGAGACATATTTGATCGGTATTGAGCTTGTTTATATCAAAATATATTTAAGCTAGATGTTCACAGATTTAAAAAATGTTTTTTTTTTGTTGTTGTTGGATATATAGATGAAATTTTACAGGGCCGTGTTGACAGCATTTTAGCACAAGACACAGAATTAAGGATGCATGTCACGTGTGTGAATGCATTAGTTCGCATTCAAACTCAGCGTCACAGACAGGCAAACTGTCACTAAACCCTTATTTTCCGGTACAGAAGTCAACCACGCTGTCTGTATTTGAATCACGGCCCACCAATCCCCGCCGTTTGTTTCCTTCAGTGCGGGCCACGAGCAAACACTCACGAGTCGCCGCATAAGCATTACACTAACTCCAACTCATCCAAAAAAAACTTCACGATGGTTACTCAACTATGAATACAAATTAAGACTTTATTTACATCCAACTAGGGAAGGTAAAAAACTCAAATTCGACGGGTACTCGATTAACCCGTCCTGATCAAAACGGATGAAGCCTGCAAAAGAACGAGTGCGAGTTAGATGCGAGTTTCTCCCTCAAATTCTCGATCAAGTACGGGTTGATCTATACCGCCTCATTTCCAACCCGTACCACATAAAGAAAATATAATCATTTCATATATCATATGTAATTATTTTATAAAAAAACATTAAAATAATTTTTAATTAAAGCAATTATGCAGATAATTAGATATGATATATGCATGTAAAACACGTACCCGGCGAGTCTTGAGCGGGGCAGGTTCCCACTCATTTTGAGCGGGGTTTTTGGGTCGGGTACCCGTTCAAATCTTTTGGATACGGGTTTGGTCAAACCCGACATGTTGCCATCGACCAACTTCAACGAATCTGAAAAAAATGTCTCTAATATATCAGATAATTAGATATGATATATGCATGTAAAACACGTACCCGGCGAGTCTTGAGCGGGGCGGGTTCCCACTCATTTTGAGCGGGATTTTCGGGTCGGGTACCCGTTCAAATCTTTTGGAACGGGTTTGGTCAAACCCGACATGTTGCCATCGACCAACTTCAACGAATCTGAAAAAAATGTCTCTAATTGTGAAATCAATTAGACTTTTCAAAAACTCTTAACTAAATTACGTAATCTACTAAAAATAAGTCGAGTGAGTAAGTGCTTGCTATACAACCTTAAGAGCCTTGTTGTGTTCAAAATGTTTTTTTTAAGGTAAAAACGAATTTTATTAATTAAATAGCAACTAACCCGGCATCAAGTCGGACAGCTGAAGCTACAGTTGGTGGGACAGACTCCTTACCATAATCCCAACTATTGTTAGTTAAATCAAATATGGCAAATTCGTGAGCCATTTGATTACAAGCAAAACAAAGAACACATGTTACGGTAGTGGGTAGTACGCAACACCGCTCACTAATGATTTTTTCAAATTTGTTCAGCTCGACCTGTTTAGCATCATGTAGAGCCATGACCTCCAACTCATACGAATGGAGAAACCCCGTGATCTTGTTGCAGAGTGCTTTACACAGGCATCCATGATAACTCCGGCGACCAATCGACTCGAACCAGTTAGCTTCATTCAGAGCCACGACCTCCAACTCATACGGATGGAGAAACCCCGTGATCTTGCTGCAAACCGCCTTAAACTAGCTTCCTCGATCAACCCTGCGATCAATATGGGCATCGCGAAATTCAAATTCTCTCAATTCATTGGGTTTAACCGGATCAACCCATCGACACCAGGAACCCCCCATTTTCTTCCAATACTGATCCCAATAAGACACGTATTGAATCTTGAGCAAGCCGAGCCACCCTAGTTCGGTATGCTTACATGAGTCTGCCCACCGACGCCATATAACTCCGGTTCCCTCCCAGTACCGGCCTACCAACTAACGAAAAGAAAAAATCCCCAGCCTTCCATGCTCCGTCGTCGCAACCCAGGTGCGACCCATCTGCAACTCCAGCCTCACTTGTCTCAACCCATCCCCAAACCACCCGACTTCGCCTCCATCAAAACCCGATCTACCACCCAACCACGCCTCCATCAGACCCAGATCTACCTCCACATGAGCTCTACTTCTACCACCGCACCACGCTGACGTCACCGCCAGTACCAAGCAGACGTAGACACTCATAGGAGATCGACGCCGCGAGACTTCGCCCAATTGTAGCGAAACAAACCCTAAGAAAAGGGTACAGGCCGCCGCACCCAATTAGGGTTTTTTCCGTACCCTCACACCCTGATATTAATTCTTTTACTCAAAATGTTAATTCTAAATATTTTTGCAAAACAAAATAGAATAAATTATTATTATAAATTTATGGGTCATGCTATAATAGAGATGAAGATTTGGGGCCAACCATACGGGTTAGGGTTGTTTTTCATCTTTGTTATGTTGAATATATAACAAGTGGATTAAATTATTTTCATGAGTATTTCTTAATTAAAATGTCAATTCTATTAGTACGAGTGTATTTTTATATTCAACTGATTGATTTTTGAAAAATCATATTATCGATCTTTTAATTCTTTTGTCAGCATATGAACGGAAAACTTGAATATATCATTCTCTTTCATCTACGTGACATTGCAATTTTGATTTTCCCTTAGCACATAGACTTTACATGTACAAGGAAACACAGATTGCAATCTTGAATATCCGATCTTAACTTGAGTTTTTGAGATTGACCCAGAGGACTAACATGTACAAAGAATTTGATTTTTTGTTCGACACCACCCCCTACCAATTAAGTCTCATATTTTTTGTCAAATCAACACCGAGTTTTATTCTAACTTTACACATGAAGCTAGGAGCAATCTCTTTGAGCTGCCCAACGGTCAAGCAGATAGAAAGCTTTGTTATTGATCAGTACGTAGCTGTTGTTCCACATTTAGTGCACAATGTTTGGTTGAAGAGTCAACATGAACATCTCTTCCTACCGTTGAACGACAATTGAGAATTTATAACAAAACCAACTTCTCTTTATCCGGATTCCCTTTTGACTTTTAGTTTTAAATGTTTGACATTTCAAAGTCAAACTAATCCACACAATTAGATTACATTATTATCCACTAATTTAAGGCTTTGTCATTGATCATGCATTATAGTTCTTTGTTTCCTCGAGGTCACGTGAATCATAAGCAATTCTATATTATTAGTCAACACATTGTATTGTAGGTTTCTTAACAAGGTAGTTGATCATTAGACCAATTGCTTCATGCCAAAACACTAGATGAAGGGAATATAATCGTGTTGATATGATAAGTGTTTAACGTTAATTTATTATTATGTACTCGTTAAATGTCTTGGTATTTTGTTTTTCATCATAAATAATTGGGATAATCCCACATAACCCATATCAAATTTCATGAACCCCAATTCTCGATACCACCGTCACTTCTCTTCAATTCATCACTTTAATTTTATTGGGCAATCAACAAAACACTCTTTTGTAGGAGAAATTGAGGAACAAGTGGGTCATGTTCGTCGGAGACTCCACGAACCAAAAAGATACTCAAATCATGAGGCTAGAATCGAACAAAACACATGAAAAAATTAGAAAAATGGGATAAACCATTAAAATCCCTAATAATGAAAACAAGTTAACAAACTCAATTTATTCAATACCTAATGTCACGGCCCGGGAGATTGAACTCTAAACGACGGGACGTGCAGCATTATGGGATAGACTTATTGACCTTGCTCGACCCCAAAACAAGTCAATCATGTTGGGGAGATCTGGGTCTTATCTATAATGAGCACTCAAGGAAGCACATACACACATTAGAGCCCACATTTGATTCAAAAAACTAGCCTAATTGGTCTAGGGTTCAATATGTATATAAACCCTTCTTATACTCAATACTCTTTCAATGTGGAACTTTGAACTCACATGTGGACATAACAATCTCCCCCTCCACATTGAGTCTCATCACATTGGGCTGACTCCCCATAAGCCCAACCTTTTTACTCGGTCAACTCTATCCCACAAGAGTCATTTTCATCCTATCTGAACCTCACCATGAGAGGTCGCGATCATGGTCCCGGTCTTACCAGGCATAGGAGAATACCCGACCCACTTAACCATGAGAGTATACCGAACTAGGCTTTGATACCGCTGTTAGGGAGATCCGGGCCTTACCTAGGAGGAGCACCCAAAGAAAGCTCATACACAGATTAAAGCCCACATTTGACCCAAAAGACTAGCCTAGTGGGTCTAGGGTTCAATGTGTATATAAACCCTCCTTATACTCAATACTCTTCCAATGTGGGACTTTGAAATCACATGTGGACATAACAAATCAGACGTTAAAACAAGTATATAGAGTGGATAGATGAAAGAGCGATTTACTATACTATATCGAATGAGCAAACATACAACAATATACGAAGATGATGGGATAAATTTAAGGACCGGGGGTCCTTGGGCCGATGAACAATTGTCGAGGCTTCTTTGCTTTCCAAAAGTTGAGAATTATAATGATATTGATCCCCTATTTACACTAGCTTAGCTTACAAGAGGGTTCCCTGATTCAACTATAGCTAAGAATTGGAACAAAATCTAGGAAATCCCTAAAATAAAAGAGGAGATAATTCCCATATCTTGAGCGCTAAGTAAGCGAATCCAATTTTTATCTCTTCCAGGTGCATCGTAGTTGCTTAGTGAAAGACTCATTGTTTATAGTAGAGAATGTGCCATTGATTGACCAGTAAGTCAGACGTGCATGCTTTTCCTAAGAAAACAATCTTGGCGGCGGACCGGCGTTGCTGGGCCGGTTGGGGTGGCGTCGGTCTGGACTTCTTAAGCAGGCCATCGTGGCGAGGCTGACTCTTCGTCTTGGAATCTCTGAGCTTCAGACGTCGGGTGTTCCCGTGGTGGAGCGGGGAGTGGTCTAGTGTTGATGACCGAAACTTTCCTGGGGTTCAAGGTTTATCCCTTAGACTCGGTGGAGAGCTCGTGATGATCGGGGGTTTGTTGGACGGTCGAGACTAGAAGGCTCGGCCAAAAGACGAGATCGCGATGACCGGGATGACGACCAGAGGTTGTGAAATGAACCTCTATCTCTAGGGTTTTGCACGCACCGAGATAGGTTCGTCATCAACCCGGGGAGGGGAGAGGGTTCAATGAACTCAGGGGAGAGTTCATTGATCATGCTCGGGCAGATTTTTGGGCGAAGAATCTCTAAGGTGTGACACTAACCTTGAAATCAACCATTATAACCTTAAATGTTGCTAATTTTAGTACTCAAAGACAAGTAAAAGGAGAAATTGCCTTCAATGTAAGCAGAAAACTAAGTAAAGAAAGCGTTGATTTGGTCCTTGTAAAGATTCCCAGTGCCGGTGAAACACCCAACAACAAAAGACCCACCAAAATCGTGTCTTTAATTGTAAAACTGCCCTCCCTCATCATCGCCGTCTACAAAGCTCTATCCATCATCGCCCTCTTCAAACTCGAGAGCTATCTCAAGCTCTGTGGAGCATTGAAAGAGGGAGAGAGAGTTGATTTGCAGAGTAGAGAGAGTTAGAGGCGAGGAAGGTGGAGGTGACGACTTTTTAGCCATTTTTTTAAAAAAGATTTAAAAATTAAAATTAAATGTGATTGAATAACGTGTAAAAAAGGTAATTAACTAAGAAGAAACTTTTTTTAATAGGTGTAATAACCTGTAAAACACCTTCCATAAATTAATAGTGTAACACAGAGAGTTATGATATCTCAAAATAAGAAAAGGAAGAGTAGAGAATCCATCCAATAAAGTTAGGGGTCCTAATCAAGTACAAACCCGTACTTCCTCTACAAATGTTAGAACGTTTCAGTGTCGTCAGATTTATATTTATACGGCCATGATTCATGGATTCAGCTAGTGGAAAGTCTACATAATTTCACCCTATTAGTATGCACAGTTTAGTCATTTTGTTGAAGTGAAAGGTTAGTATGATAATTGCACTTAAATATTTGATTTATGATAATCAATGTAAACGTGATTTACGCTAATTAAAATAATCTTATCTAAGCACAATTTTTTTATAGAGGAAACACAATCTACACCGTATCATCGGCTTAAATTGCACCATCATCACGCTTTAAAGTACACCATTATTACGCTTTAAATTGCACCATTAATGCAATATTTTTCCTCATTCGATGAGATCTCTACAATTTACATTTTGATTCAAATCAGTTCTGAAGATGTTTTTTAGTGTCGCAACTCTCGGAGGATCCCCAAATCAGTTATCAAATTTAAATATGTTTATTTGTTCATAATTTTGTTTCACTTGTCATATGATGATTTTCTTTTTTTGTAATTTTCGTCATGATCTATGAGTTTAGCATATTATTTCATGAAAATAAAATTGAAATTTTTGTCATCATTTATGAGTTTAGAATATTGTTTCATAAAAATAAACGTCATGACACATTTCCGATTAAAATATGTTTTTGCAATTTTTCCACATGGTTTATGAGTTTAGCATATTTTTTCTTGAAAATAAATGCCAAGACATTTTTGTTATTAAAATATGTTTATGCAATTTTTGTCATGGTCTATGAGTTTAACATATTGTTCCATGAAAATAAATGTCATGCCGTATTTGTTTGTGTCATTCGTTTTATTATTTCATTATACAATTTTAATGCTTCATGACACGAACATCATAAAACATTTTAATGTCCCATGACACAAACTGTCATAAATCATTTTAATGTCATGACATAAAGATCATGAAATATTTTAACTTGTAAGTATCGCTTTTGATTTTTGGCATAAATGGTCCTTCAATCAAATTTGTTTCACTGCGATTGTTTCATAATGAGAACACATTTATATGTTTTTTGAATGATATTTGTGTCATCAACTTCTTTCCATTGAAATTTTAATATTTCTTGACATTTAATAGTTCATAAAACAATGTGTTTGCACATTATAGTAGAAATAAAATAAGTACATGAATAAGAATTAAAATAGAACATTTTAGTATTCTTCTTCTGAATATGAAATTCAAAAACAACAATTCGATATTAAACTCTAATTTTCTTCGTCCCCTACATAACCGCCACTTATATCGTCGTCATCATCACCTCCCTCTTCTCCACTTCCATCATCATCAGAGAATTTGTTATACCTATTGATGATATGGATGTTTATGAGCTAGAGTTGTTGAAGACAAACATTTAAAAGGAATTTTAAGTTGGAGGAAGAAGTTGGATGGTTTTACAGACGACTCTTCATTTCTAGGGAGATGGAGGCGGACGTGTTGCTGACTGTAGCATCTGTTAGAATTCCAACTTCAGTTATTATTGTGGTATCATTGGTAATCTGCATAATAATTGCAAATTTGTGGGAACCCATAATTTTTTTGTCAATATACTAATATTACGTAATTAAATAATTCACATGAAATAAAATTGAGTGAATAAAACGTTTATGCTGAATAGAACACTCATAATAAAGAAATTCTCTCATGACACATTATATGTTTCATGAGATTTGTGTCATGAAATATTAAAATGTCATGAATATTAAAAGTGTAAAACATAATTATTCCAAACCAACAAAACATATACAAAACACAAATAATATAAATATAATTATTCAAATTAACTAAATAATACAATTGCATTAATAATCATTACTGGTTCGCCATATTTCTCCCACTAATCTTACATGTCCGTGTTTAAGAAGGATTATTATTGTTGTGATCCGATCCAATTTATCATATAACAAGCAAAATATTTCATAAATGACTATCAATTTCTCATATCAAGAGCCATTGTAGTATCAACTCATTTGTTTATATATATATAACAAATTCTCATACCAAGAACAGTTGCAGTATCAATTCATTTGTTCATACAAAGAGCGGTTGTAATATCAATTCATATATATATATATATATATAAAGATGCAGATGGATAGAAATGGATGATCACATAGCTAATCGTCCACAATCAAAACATCACCGATCATCTGATCATATCGCATCTCACTCAAACCACGTTTTCAAAATCTGAATACGTAGAATATTTGTGATTATTACTCCCTTAATTTTAGGATCATTTAGTATTAATTATTTAGCAAAAGACACAATTGCCCATGTTGACCATTTTCACCATTTGTTACATTTGTTTTTTCTCATCTTCATCTCGTCCGTTCATGTTTCTCATTCATTGGCTACAAACCATTCTAAGATTTGTACAACAATGACGGTTTGTAGCCGAGTCCTTCCCTAATTTTTGTGTATGCAAGTGCAACAACCTAATGATTTAAAATCATTAGCCATTTGGGCTTGGGCTTCTCGAATAATTAGGGAGAGGCCCAGAAAGGCATCCCTTAATTTGGGTGAAGCAAGAAACGGAAGGCAGATATGTCGGGTCCAGCAGCCTCCTCCCTCACTCCGCCGGAGATCCCTTTCCAGCTTCACGTCGCTAACCGCCATAAGCTTCTCAAATTCATTCGTCAGAACCTCTCCGATTCGTCCCGCCCTCTACACGGCTTCGTCTTCCTCCAGGGAGGCCAAGAGCAAAATCGTCACTGCACTGATCATGCAGAGCTGTTTAGGTACCCTCCATCATTTTCGATATCGATTTCTTCTTTTTTTTCGAGTCATTTTGTTTCATACACAAAATATATTGATGATCCGTGAATTGGCTGCTGAAATTGAATTGTAGACAGGAGAGCTATTTTGCCTACTTGTTTGGAGTAAGAGAGCCTGGATTCTATGGAGCTATTGTAAGTGCTTGCTTGCTTCTTTCTTATTTATGAGTACGATTTGCTGAGAATATGTGGCGGGGTACACTTTTTATCATTTGCTGGTAAATCCATATGGTTTTTGAAGTTTGGGTTACTCCTGAACCGTAATGGGAATAATCATATCTCTTTGGGGTGAGTCATATTGTTTACTTTTATCATGTCTATGGGCACATACCAGATGAATCATTTTTATATCATATGGTGGCTTTGAGGTATCTGAGCAAATCTAATTTATTGTCATTTTATTGAAGGACATTGCAACTGGAAATTCTATCTTGTTTGCTCCTAGGTTACCTGCCGATTATGCAGTTTGGTTGGGAGAAATACAGTCGTTATCCTACTTCAAGGTAATCAAATGACTGTTTTGTTGATGTATCAACATTTAATATATCTATAATCTCATATTTATAGATGATTTATTTTGCAGGAAAGATACATGGTTAGTATGGTGCATTATACTGACGAGATTGTCCGAGTTCTATGTGACCGATATGGTGGATCTGGAAAACCTTTGTTGTTTCTCTTGCACGGCCTTAACACCGACAGCAATAACTTCTCAAAACCAGCAGAGTTTCAGGTTCCTGCATCCCTCTATCTATTTTCCCCTTTTATTCCTGTTGTCAACCGAATGCATTAGCAGAAGCAGATAGTAGAGCTGGCATGTTATATTATACTGCTTAGCTACAACTTTTACAGGCTTCCTTTTCTATGTTCTTGAAATAGTCTAAGCTTTCCTTTTTTGTTTAGGGCATGGAAAATTTTGAGACTGATTTGACTACCTTGCATCCTATTTTGACTGAATGCCGTGTTATAAAGTCTGATCTGGAGCTTGCTCTTATCCAGTTTGCGAATGATATAAGTTCTGAAGCTCACGTCGAGGTAACAATCTTTTGCTTTTCTTCCTGTACACATTGCGACCGGAAATTGCCCTTCTATCTATAAATTTGATCTCTCTTTTTTAAACTTACAGTCAAATGAACATACAACTTTATTATTTCCTGTATGCTCTTCTTGAAACATTTGTGATCACTTGCTTCACTAATGACATTGGGATGTGTATTAACAAAGGAGTAATTGGTAAGCGGCTTTTCGAACAAAAATGATGAAGACACTTAGTAGAACTGTCCGTCCTTTATTTGCGTAATATTAATTTAATCAGATTATGTTAAAGATTAGTAATTTGACTGAGGTAGAAAATTTTTAAATAAATTTTTTTATTGATTTCAAATTTTTGTATGACTATGTGCATGTATCCCTAATGAATGATTATCATAGCAACACATATACATGGGGTTTTCTGTCTTTTGTTTTTCCCATTTTAGTTTTAAGTAACTGCCATTATATAAACACTTTTGAATGTAAGTTCCATATTTCTTGAACTATACAAACTCACTTACACCTGGAATATACATAATTCTATAGCTTGTATGGATGAATGCCTCTTTTTTACCCTCTTAGTCCTAAAATAATTGTACCATTTGACTAATTAAATATATGAAGTAATTGAATTTTGTTATATACTTTTATTCATTTACCATCACGTGTCCCTCCCACGTGCTCACAACTCAAATTAGTATAACTAACTTATGAAGGGATATTATTGGAAAATGCAAAAGTAGACACTTATTTTGGGGCATCCATTATTGGGAAGTAGGTCAATTATTTTGGGATGGATTATGGAGGGATAATTAATTTTAAAAATAATAATTCTTATATCCATCATAAGCCAGATAAATCCTATTTATAATGTTTCAAAAAGCATATTCAGTTATTTGTTCACACATGCACTGGCTGTTGGATTTTCAGACCTTTTTTTTCCCGTTAAAAATGACTTAGCATGAACTTTACTGCATTTCAGTAACTCATTGCATAGAAAGCAGATTTGCTTGACCGATGGTCAAACGGACAATGAGTTTAAGATTGCTATTTTGGCAGTATTAGCAATTTTTTAATTGGTTTGACATGATATACCTATGAGGTGTTCTCTTACCAAGCTAAATGTTCCATGTGTCATATCGGCGTACAGGGAAGTATTATGCATATATATTATTTAATCCGAATTTTGTGACTGAATCATGTTATGGGCGAACTAGGTAACTAATACGCATTCTTCTCTTCCTCAACAAGATATAACTAATAGAACGATTTGAATTAACTGCGCAGTCATTGTCAGCCTGTCTGATGTTGGAGCACATTTATTTATCGGTTGATGTAATAATATACTTATTGTCTTCTTGGTTTGCTAGGTTATGAGGAAAACTAGGGCGAAAATGAAGGAGTATCAGTTGGAAAGTATGTTTCTGCACCACACCTACATGTATGGTGGTTGTAGGCATTGCTCATACACATGCATTTGTGCCACTGGTGGAAACGGGTGAGATTCATCTTATTACAGTAGAACTTCTTTAAATTGATACTTGATAGATTAATACTCTCTAAGATAATATTTTTCCCTGGACCCGACCCGACCTGAGCCAGTTGAAAAATTAACAAATTTTGATAAGATAATATATATTCAGAATGCTATGTAAATTTAAAGTCCCATTAATATCATAAATTAATAATTATATAAACTTACACAAACATAACTAAGCCAATCTGGTAAACTATGATTCAGCGTTGTTTGATTTTTCTTAAAATTTAAGCTTAGTTGGAGCTCATGGCTCTATTTTATAGAGCTCCTCTTACATTGATTACTATGTTACTCTTTATTTTCACTCCACCTTTATGCGCTCCAATCAAACCACAATAGCTGATGATTATTTCCTATTTGTAATTTCCTGTTAGGGTGAATAGAAGCCAAATTTCTTGAAGACCATAAAAGTTTCTCTAAACCTGCAAATGTAAATCTTTTGAAATAATATTTATTTCCCAAGATAAAACATGCAGACCAGTAATGTATTCACTGGTCTGGACCTAGGTTGTTAATTACACTTCTTGATTCGATTCACTCCTTAAATTATTTAAAATCACCCCTAAACCTTTTTTTTATATGAATTGATTTATAAGCGCGTGATTCATCCGTCCCGATCCTTTTTTTTTATAAATTCCATCATATTTTACCAGTTTCCCATTGCTTTCATATTAAGTCCGAAACCAGTATGTTCGGTAAATTTTACGGTCCCATTGTCTTCATATGCCCAATTCGATACCATTTTGCGGCTCATGATTTACACATTTTCTTTTGATTTGCGAGTCAATCGCAATTTAGAACCATAGTCTAGACCACATGATCAGTGGAATCACGCCTTAGTGACTTGCTTTCTCTCACTGTTAGCATATAGATCAGATGCATTGTTGACTAGTTGTTTGGTTATGTTTTGTACATACATTTTAGGAGTAATTGCAAATGTTTTCCCATATTATATATCTGCAAATGGATGACCAACTTTTATAAAATTCATTTTATTTAACTGCCCTTATTTTTCTCCACTTGACACTTCATAACATGTTTGTCCGAGTGCACCAGGACCGCATCCAAAATTTATTCCATTGTACCATTCTCTTCTACCGTCAGCACCAGCCCCATTACACCTTATCTTCTAATTTATTTATTTTTAGTATATATTCACAATTTATTTATTTTTAAACCAATTTCAATTGAATCATGTAAGTTTATATGGTTGTTCATGTGGTGATTGGTTAATAATTTAAACATGTTCAAAACCTTGGTATAAATCATAATGGAGACAGTTGTTGCACTTGTACAAAAAGTCAATTGGAAGAGAACATGAAAATGGCTCGTTGACAACAACATCCTTGTTGCACTTTCTCGTCCAATTTACCTTTTACCCAAGTACAATGGGGCCATTGCTTTCAGCAACGAGCATTTTACGCTTTCTTCCAATTGACTTTCTGTTCAGGTGCAATAGGGTCCTGGTTGCACCCTCACGTGATTGTGCAGACTAGATGGAAAACCAAATTATGTTGGATATATAAGGTAGTGTCAAGTGGAAAAACATAATAGTGTTTAGATGAGCCGAGAAGTTTTAAAATATGCAATTACCCCTACATTTTAAAAGAGATTTTCTTTTGCCATCCACAAAAGAACTTCTGGGTTCCGAGAAGGCAAGGGTTTTGGAGATCAATGAACAAAATTTCTTATTCCCTTGAAGGCTTTCCTTGTCATTGAACTATTATTGTAGTGGTGTTATGTTTAGATTTTGTGCCATCATTTAGAATTCACCTTCAGTCACTAACAGTGCTAATATTTTATGCATCAGTGCCGTACTCCATTATGGGCATGCAGCAGCTCCAAATGAAAGGGTAGGGTAGATTTACTGCTTATCCTCTCTTACATATTTGTTATACTTTGGTTGAACTTAGATCTTTGCATCCTACCATACTTAATTTGAGTTAAAGTTAGGCTTCTATGGAATCTGATGCTAAATTTGTAAAGCTATGGAAACTCCCATTATTTTTGTGCAGATCCTGGAAGATGGAGATATGGCATTGCTTGATATGGGAGCTGAATATCATTTCTATGGTTCTGACATAACTTGCTCGTTCCCTGTGAGTATGCATACCGATACCTGCACCTTCTTTGCTTTCCAGTAAAATCTTAGAAATTGCCTTCTGTTTATGTTTTGCTTTACAAGCACATATGTATTTTTTTTAAATTTGGTGACGTCTCTGTTCGACGCACCAAAACTTTCTCTGGCTTTTCCATTTTTACTTTATGTCAATCGATGACAGTACATTGAGTTACGTGCAGGTAAATGGGAAGTTTACAAGTGATCAAGCTCTAATATATAATGTAAGTGCTTTACTTCTGGTGCAGATTAATTAAATAACTGAACTGTTAGGTATATTTTTCCTTGGTATGGATCTAACATTTCTGCTTTACAATATCTATCTTGCAATGTTTTCCTTGCTACTCCCTCATCTGAAAAGATGAAAAAGTATAGAAACCGTCTACATGTGTAATTGAGATTAGAAGTATTTGGGCTTCGAACCATGGTTATTGATGAGTTTAATATCTCGGCATTTCCACGCTGAGTCCTTTTTCCTACTATCATATTTTGCAGGCTGTACTTGAAGCTCACAATGCTGTCATATCTTCTATGAAACCTGGAGTGAGCTGGATAGATATGCACAAGTAAGCCTGGATAGCAAAAATGTTCACCTAACATTTTCATAAAATAATTTTCCATGCATTATTTGTATGCTAACTCATAGTAAACCTATTCCCAAGTAAAATAATTCAGATTTTCTTAGAACATTTCAAGATATTTCAAGGTTGGTTAAATCACATAATGTGATCATGAGAAAAATGTTAGAATACTCAAGTCTAGTTATGGGGTTCCAGCAACACCTCTGTGTTGTGAGAAGCTTTTTTCTCAATTTCTCCTTGCTGTGGCAGGTTGGCAGAGAAAACCATACTCGAGTCGCTAAAGAAAGGGTGTATTCTTGTTGGGTAATTTCATTATTTGTTGATGTGCTCTTTTAGTTGCATCTCTGGAAGATGTAAAGCCATTAAACCAATGTAATGTTTGTATTTCTTTGTTCTAGTGATGTGGATGATATGATGGCTAAACGGCTAGGTGCTGTTTTCATGCCTCATGGTCTGGGACATTTCATGGGTATCGACACTCATGATCCCGGCGGTTACTTAAAGGTCTTTCTGCTAAATGCTTTATGTTTATGTCACTATAGCTGTTTATTATTCTGGTGGAGAAGTATGCACATATATTTACAGCATGTATGCTTCCTTGATGGACTTGGAAAAGTTGGCATAATTTGCAGGAACTGGGGAGACCAAAAGAACCTGGATTGAGGTCTTTACGTACAGTTAGAGAACTCGAGGAGGGAATGGTTAGTAATTACTACTAAACCCAGAAATTGTTTTTTTGTTATAAATATATGCAATACTAATATGTAAAAAAAGTTATCGCGTTCTCCAAGGAACGGAAAGCGTTCTAACTTGAAAAGGAGTAACAACATAATGAGAGTCACTTTCCAGCCATAAATTCTCCCGATGTAGCTCCTTAGCCTTGTCGATAGAAAATATAGCATTACCCGCTCATACTGCCTTGTGGAAGTTAAAAAATGCAGTTGCAATGCACATTTTTTTTGAAGTTTTCAGCTTCATTTTGTAGGTGATAACAGTGGAGCCTGGATGTTACTTCATCGATGCTGTATTGGTCCCGGCTATGGAGAGCCCAAACACTTCAATGTTCTTCGATCGTGAAACTATTGCCAGATTTAAGGGTTTCGGCGGAGTTCGGATAGAGAGTGATCTGGTAATCATTTGCTATACATTCCATATAAACCTCTCTTTCTGCTATAGTTCACACCCATATTTGCATAGAATCCTATTACAGGTAGCCATTTATCCTTTCAGTTTTTTGATATTTGGAGCTAACAGTGTGATTTTGTTTGATAATGGGACCAAATAATGCAAGTCACTCTCACTTTAGCATTATGCTTCTCCTCCAGCTCCAACTAGTGGTTTTAAGTGAAAATGATGACTATGAATGCATATTTAGCAGCTATAGATAGTTGAAGAGCAGTTGTGTAATTGTTATTATTTAATTGATTGTAGCATGTGACCGCCGACGGTTGCAAGAACATGACCAAGTGCCCCAGAGAAACATGGGAGATTGAAGCAGTGATGGCAGGAGCTCCATGGCCACTGGTCAATGGGAAGAGCTAATTCATAAACACTTCCTCAAGCAGTGTTTTGATTTGAGAATTATTTATGGCCAAAATTGTCCGAATTCTATAATGTTCAGGATGATGTAAAAAAAGTATAACTTTGTGTTTAACTCTTGAATTAGATGATTTCCTGTGTGAGCTTATTGTAACTTTTTGAGAGAAACTCAATTGCACCTTCATATTATGATAACAAAGTGGTATTTATGGAATAATTTGTAAGTTTTCAAATAAAGATCCTTATGTTCAGTTAAAAATGATAACACATTCATAAATTTATAATTTCACCTCGGTATCAAGTTATTTTATTGGATTTTATATATTTTAAATGGGTGACTTCTAAGTTTTTATTTTGGAAAAACTATGATGGAGCTCTCGACCTAGCCATACTGAAGTTGTAAGTTTAGGAGCGTCAACAGAGATCTCGATCTTTTAAGGGATGAATTTGGGTTGGTGGTATCTCTTGGGTAGGGTGGGTCTTGACATTGTAGAGTTCATGTGTATCTGCGAAGCTTTGAAGTGGATTCAAGAGTAGAGTTGTGGTAGAGTTAGATTGGACGTGATTAGAGAAATTGTTGCTATATATCCCATGTGGTCTTTGTTGGGATCAATAATGGTGGACTGTCAGGTATTGTTACATGATTTTATTAATGTTAACCGATGTTTCGTAAAGCGATCGAGAAATGGGTGGCTCTTTTCTTAGCTTGAGCTCATTAATTTAGTTCTGATTGACTAATCAGGAGAGGGACTTGTTCTTCCTGGTTTAACTCCATTGTAAATTCGGACTTGCTCTAATGCTATTTGCCTCTTATTTAAAAAACATTTGTAAGTTTAGGAAATTAAATGGTGTTGTAAAGATTATATGTTAATATCGGTTTAAAGTGCAACCAAAATAGAGTTAATTAAACTAAGACTTTAATTGAAACAAAGCATATGCAAAGGACACAAGAAATGGTGAGAGAATTATTTCTCAAATGTTTCTTCTTTCTTTATTCATAGTAGTCTATTTATAAGGCAAAAAGGATGTGCATATTCTCATGCAACTACGACGCATGTAAACCAAGATTGACACGTATAGTAGTCCATAGAGAAGTGTGCCAAGGTGGTGGCCACTAGTTTATGACACTCCCCCTTGGACATCACCATTTACAAATAATTATGTAAGCGGTGTTGGACGTGGTTAATGATGTCCCGTTAAAACCTTTTCAGGAAAACCCAATGAGACAAAAATTAAATAAGGGAAAAAGAGTGCATCGCACATAAGTCCAGAGTATCTTCATATACTTGCTCCCCCTGATAACCAGCAGAGTTACTTCGGTTGCTTGTTAAGTCGACTCATCCAATTCGCCATACTAACTTCTCGAATGTGGATGTCGGCAAGCTTTTAGTGAACAAATCTGCAAGATTTTCACTGGAGCGAATTGCTTGACATCAATCCCATTACTCTTCTGGAGTTCGTGAGTGTAGAAGAATTTTGGCGATATGTGTTTGATACGATCTCCTTTAATGTACCCGCCTCTGATTTGAGCTATGCAAGCTGTTTTGTCTTCATATATTATGGAATGAAAGCTTGTAATTAACGGGATTCCATATGCTTCTCGTATATATTGAATGATTGATCGCAAGAACACACATTCACGGCTAACTTCGTGTAATGCTAGAATTTTTGAATGATTTGAGTATGTTGCGACCAAAGTCTGATGCGTGGAGCGCCAAGATATTGTCGTGCCATTGCAATTAAATACATATCCAGTTTGAGAGCGTGCTTTATGGGGATCCTAAAGGTATCCGATCAAGTTAGTATTACTTGAGGATTTTGAATACAATAACTCAAATCTTTCGTCCCGCTCAAATAGCGTAGTATATGCTTGATTTCGTTCCAATGTCGTATTGTTGATTCTGAGCTGAATTTTGCTAGCACATTTAATGCAAATGTTATATCCGGTCTTGTACATTGCGCTAAATATAATAAATCCCCGATCACATTTAGATATGGTACTTCAGGATCAATCAAGTATCTTTTCATCTTTCCCTTTTGGGCGAAACGAATCATTTTTAGGATCAAGCGATCAAACAACCATTGGAGTACTTAATGAATGCACATTATGTATATTTAAACTCTTCAGGGGTTTCTCAACACATGCAGACCGATGGATTAAAATTTCATCGAAATATGCTCAATCTGTAAGCCAAGACAAAATTTCGATCTGCTCGATCGTCAAACTTCTGTCAACGCGATCGAGACGGCCACCAAGGCATCTATGAGGCGCCGGAAACTATCGAACCAGGCGGACAAGCCGCCGATCTCGTCGGAGGAGGATTGGAACGCGCCAGAGCAAAGACGGTAACGGTAGACGATGAGGGTGGACGGTGAGGGTGGACACATCTCTCTGCCGCCCGCCACTTAGATTCAATTAGCATCGCGTTACAAAACTAGTAAATATGATGAATTAGGGTAGATGAATAGTGGGTCTAAGTATGGGCCTTGGTTTGGGCTAGTTAAAACAAAAATAAAAGAATGGGTATAGGCTTCAAATAAAAATGAATGTGTATTAAATTTTAGGTTTGAGCT
>OY987322.1:20783297-20877259 GCA_963920655.1 Geranium rotundifolium
AAACCCTACCGCTGCTCAATTCTATTGAGAGCGCCGCTTCCCAATTGAGAGCGCTAGTTCTTCTTCTATTGACTCCACCAGACGACGCGACGGATCTGTCGAACGACGACGACACCGACATCATACGACGGAAGTGACGATTGAATCATGACGAAGGTGACGACAGCTCCACACAACAACGACGGTGACGGCTTAATCGAACAAACGCAGCTACTCCCGCGATGGTTTCAGATGACGGCAACAATGGTTCTGTCTCGGGAACATCAGCGATTCCAGCGAGACGCTGCCGATTCAAAACAGATGCACTGATTCAAACCAGATGCGACGGCGGCGATGACCTCGTCGGCGGCGGAGGCAACCCTATATCCTTCTCCGCTATGCAGACGACGTCGACGTTTCGGCTCCGACACCTTCATCCAGACGATAAAACTTTCACTTTGATTGCTAATTTTTTGGTTGAGATTCATTAATTTTTATCAGCAAATGTACCGGTGAACTGAAATCAAAATTGGTATTGGGATTTGTTTTCGTGTTTCAAGTCTTTAATGATTATGACGTGAAATGGTGATTTATATTCGGTTTTGGTTGTTTTATGATTATGAAGTGAAATGGTGAGTGTGAAATTAAAATTATGATTTTTGTTTGGGTTTTGATTGTTTGGATTGCTGGATATATTTTTCATCCGATATTTCTTCTCATGACTGTAGCGTTTACTTGCTGATTATAGGGTTTTTATTACTGATTTTAAGATTTTTGTTCCGGTTTACTTGATTGACTATTGTTGATTAACTATTATCATGTAGTTTACCTATTTGGTGACTCTTGAAATATCAGTTATATGAACTCATACATGAATCATATTTATGAAAATCGATTTGATGGAACATATATGATGGAATATACGAGATGAAATATATTCGACAAAGTATATCTGATGAAACATATTGAAACTTGATGAATTGAACAATGAAACATGACGAATGAGACAATGAAACTTGACGATAAAATTGAATTTCTCAATGACACATGATGAATTGAACAATGATATATGACGAATGACACAATGAAACATGATGATTTAAACAACATGAAACGTGACACATAAAACACGATGATTTAAACAACATGAAACTACCATGATGAAACAATTTAAATGATGAAATTACCATTATGAAAGCGGATTAATGAATGACGAAATTATTGACTGATTCCATAATTTGAAACTACCATGATGAAATTGATTTAATGAACGACGAAATTATGGAGTAATTTCATGATTAATTTTTAAAGGATTCCATTTTTTTAAAGATATTGAAATTAGAAAATAATAATTAAAGTAGTTAACTCTATAAAAATACATTTATGCCCTTATATTGGTGTCACATGACCAAAATAAATTCCCCAATAATTTATAATCACATTAGTGTGCCACTGATGAGTCAGCATAAATCTCACCCATTAATTACAAGATCGAACCGTTATGAACTATTCTAACATTTGTATGCCAAGCTCCCATTTGTATTCTAGTTCGATCTTATTTTATTTATGTTTTTTAAGAAAACTTATTTTATTTTTCATTGAATTATTTTGGATATTATAATTAATTATTTTAATAAATATGTAGATTAATATTTTTTTAAAGAAATATATAAATTTGCCTAATCCCCGCCTAGGCCCTAGAGGTCCTTGCCAACTAAATAGCGCCTAGCGATTTTTAAGCTATGACATAAGAAACAATTCTATACTCTAATAAAATTTTGTTTGTCATATAGCTTTTTGGTTATTTGGGCTTCAACAATTATTTGGGTCTGCATAATTTTTTTAAAAAATAATTGATTCAAAATTAATGAATAACGAGGGTTTTCTTTTAAAATGCTATTTTTCAAAATTTCGATTATAAATGATTATATGTAATTAATTTTGTATATAATAAATATTACATATGCAATTATTTTTTTAATACAAAACAAGTTTCGCCGAGTTTTGCTTGAGTTCCGAGTTTTTCTCATTCTTCAGCGAGTCGAGTTTTTGCCCGAGTTTCGAGTTTCATAACTTTGGCTACAAGCACTTGTACAACACAACCAAAAATTTGTGAATGTGAAATATCAGGTTCAAGCCCACATGCGAGTTGTACATGAGAATATTGGTGATATGTAATCGACCTTAAACGAATAAAAGAAGTAGTATGTAATAGAACATGTCCCTAAGCAGAAACTGATTGTGATTGCGATAACAATGTACGTGCAATTATCTGTACACATTTAATAAAATATTCTACTAAACTATTTTGAGTATGCACGTGCGGAACATGATGCTCAATATTAATGCCCAATGACATGCAATAATCGTCAAATGTCTTAGAGATGAATTCACTAGCATTATCAAGACGAATAGAGTTTACCGAATAATCAGGAGAATGTGCCATTTATTTAATTATTTATGCTAAAAATTTAGCAAATTCAACATTACGAGTTTGTAATAAGCACACGTGTGACCATCTGTTGAATGCGTCAATCAAAACCATAATATAATTAAATGGTCCACTCGGTGAATGTATAGGACCACAAATATCTCCCAAAATTCTCTGCAAGAGTGATAGAGATTCGATACTAACCTTGGTTTTTGATGGTCAGACCACTAATTTTCCTTGTGAACAAGCGGTACAAATTATTTCATTGGACTGAAAAAGTTTTTGATTTTTCAGTGAATGTCCACATGAATTTTCAACAATCCTACGCATCATCATTGATCCTGGATGACCAAGACGATTATGTCAAAGCATAAAAACATTCGGATTATTTAACTCCTGGTTCAAAATCACGCAAGCCTCAACTTCTTATTGTTGTAAAGTACAACCTAGATGATAGAACCGATAATTTTTTCATTGCCCACTTTTCACCACAATCACTAAAAATAATATATAAAAACTCAGTTTCATTCTCATTTGTGGTCTCAATATGATATCCATTTTTGCGAATGTCTTTAAAGCTGAGTAGATTTCTTCTAGATCTACTAGCATACAAAACATTCTCAATGCTTAATTTTGGTTCATTTCTCAATACTATAATAGCTCTTCCGGAGCCTTCTTCAAAAATTTGTTGAACCCATAATAATGATATTCACTTTTGCCTCTACCAAGTTAGGTATGAGAAATATTTCTCATCCTTTAGGATAGTATGTGTGGTAGCACAATCAACAATACACATATCATTTTCATCTCCACAAATATATGAATCACTTCTCATATCCATATTGTGGTTTATCTTATCAATTGTATTGCCTTAATTTAGAATCCGTTAACTTCTAGGGCCTTAGTTTTCCATAAACATTATAATGACCATCATAATTTTTTGCATTCACTTATGGGAATGGTTAACCGTCGACATGACAAGTTCGATATTTATTTTATTTCAGCAATACATGCACTTTAATATTTCTCAAAATTTTCTCCCAAAATTGCTACTTCATGAGCAATATAATATTCTTGATTTATCCAACATGAATATTTAGACCTTCGGGTTCTAGATATTAAAACTGTAGGTTTTAATTTAACATCTCATTATATAATCCGTGAACATAAATTCGGGTTATGCAAATCCCAAATGTAAACTTCTAGTTTACAAAATTGTCAAGTCTAATAATTTTCTCGAAAATTTTAGAACTTCAGGTTCTATAAATTTCAACCGCGGACGAGCGTCAGCGTCTGGTAAATATTTAGGGATTCGGTGGGTGAGGAGAAGATGAATTTGGGCTTCGTCATTGCCGTCGGCGGTGCCGAGACCTCCACTAGCGACCCACATGTATCAGATGAAGAAGAAGACTTTGATAGAGAACCACACAAAGATCTGTCGAAATCTTTGAGAGAGAAATTACGATAAACTCCAATTTTCTTATCATAACTTATCACAAGAAATGAGAAGAATCATAATGTCCAAATAAGAGACGAGAGTTAAAGAGATGGTTGCAAAAAGCTGAATAATAGGGTATAAAGATGATTTCCCATGTTTCTTTTAATTTTTTAAATTTATTTGTGAAAAAAGCGAAACGCCGTCGTTTACGAGGGGAGTACTATATTTGTGATGGTGACGCTTGCGTATGAGTGCCTGTGCTACACTACACTACATATAAAGCAGCTAACAAACACTAACAGCAAACACACTCTGTTCTGTTCTGTTATCCTAAGTACTCCCCAAAACCCTAATCTTCCCAAAACCCTAGAAATCCTCTCCCAATGGGTCGTCGCAAGAACAACAACAACAGCAACGCCCAGAGCTCCGACCAGAACCACTCCGTCGATGAGACCGCCGACAGCTCCAACCGGGACGAGTCCATGTGCGACGTCGATGAGAAAACTAGCGCCGACTATTACTTCGATTCCTATTCTCATTTCGGTAAAGTTTTAGTTTTTATTTGTGATGTTTCTTTTCTGTTCCTGCTTCTATTGTTTGTGTCAGTTAAAGATATATGCTTGTTTTTTCTTCCTTACTGGAACTTGAGCTTAAGTATGATGAAGAGGCGATGTTATAATATGAATACTTCTGATTTCTGGTTCCTTATTTTGATTTGATTTAAAGCTATCTGTATCCTATACTGGACATGTATTATTGTCTTAAACTAAATATAGGTCTTGGAATACCCCTTTTACTTGCTTTTTTATTCTTCTGCATAATATTGCAATATGCAAATGGACTGTCAAAGATGGCTCCTTTTTACCCAGAAACATTTTGTTCAGATGGCTTATTTTTTTCCCTTGTCTTTTCAGGTATTCACGAAGTAAGTGCCATGGTTTTGGATGCAAAGTTCTTTGAGTGATTGTTGTGGCTTTCATTACATATGAGTTTGTGCTCGAGGAAAGAGAAATATATGTGTTTTGTTATCTTTGCTGTTTGAAAATTTTGTTTATTCCTTCAATTTCGTTCTTGGACTCTTTATTCTGCAGTTATTGGTTAATTGGAGATGTAGGAGCCTTGTTAATGTGTGGTAATGACTTCTTAAATTTCAGGAGATGTTGAAGGATGTAGTGAGAACTAAGACATATCAAAATGCTATTTACCAGAATAAGTTTCTATTCAAGGACAAAGTAGTTCTTGATGTGGGAGCTGGGACTGGAATTTTATCCCTTTTCTGTGCAAAAGCAGGGGCACAACATGTTTATGCAGTATGTATTTGCTTGTCTCCTTTGTTTTTTCCTTCTGCAGTTTGAACATTTTTGTTAAGTATTATTTTCATTACTTTCTGGTTCTCAGGTTGAGTGCTCGCAAATGGCTGACATGGCAAAACAGATTGTTGAAGCAAATGGACTTTCTGATGGTAAAGACATTCATGTTCATGTTTTATAGTTAAAGTGAACAACATTATGACATATTTCTTGGTGTTGTAGTGAATTTATTGTCTTCCTGTTTGTTAACTTAATTTTCGTTGTTGATGTAGTCGTGACAGTTTTGAAGGGAAAGATTGAAGAAATTGAGCTCCCAGTTCCAAAAGTGGATATAATTATTTCTGAATGGATGGGATACTTTTTATTGTTTGAAAATATGTTAGACAGTGTTTTATATGCACGCGATAAATGGCTCGTAAGTTTCTTTCTTTGACAATTTATATGGATCACTTGTTTTTGAGTATACATTGAATACATTTGTATATGCGCTAATGCGTGTAAGTTGAATACTGTTAACAATTCATTTTTACTTGCATTATCTGATGTTTTAAGGCATGCACGCATCAACAGTTTTCATATCAACATACTTCATTGTTGAGGTTATGAAATACGGTTTTGGTATGATTTGGGTTGATATTGGTCCCTGCACAGTAAACAATCTTCATATTGAAGTTTTATATCTCAGTTAGTTGATTAGTATGTCTTGGTTGAACTGGCTAATGTAAACTTGATTCAAATCTGATGAGGTCGTTGTGTAGTTTGTAATTTAGTTGATATTGTTGTCTTTCCATGGATTGATTTTTCTCAGTGTTGCAATAGATACGATTACTTGCACAACAAAGTAGACGATTGTGTATTCTACGTTTGTATCTTCTTTTTCCCTCTGGGTTTGATTTAGGGAGGGGGAGGTTGGGTTATAGCTAAGCTATATACATAAAAGCATAACATATATTCAGTTTAGCTTGCTTGACTGTATAATGATCATTTCCTTTCTTAATCTATTGCTTCTTACAGGTGAATGATGGTATTGTGCTGCCTGACAAAGCTTCCTTATATTTGACGGGCATTGAGGATGCAGAGTACAAAGAAGACAAAATTGAGTGTGAGTATATTTACCTTTAAATGTAGAGATTGACTTGTTTTCTTAGGAAATCATGCTATAAGCATTGGTGAACTTGTGATCCTTCAAACTTGCATCAATTGCTTATTGAAGGGAGTTTAAAATGCATATCAAGTATTTTCAACTTTGCCACTTCATTTTTTCAATGCATATTATTGTTGCTCATGCTCTACCTTTTTCTTCTTTTCATGCTCTACTATTACAGTTTGGAACAATGTATACGGCTTTGACATGAGCTGCATCAAGAAGCAAGCCATGATGGAACCACTTGTGGACACTGTTGATCAGAATCAAATAGTTACCAACTGCCAGTTACTCAAGGTTAAAACATATACCACTCTAGTTATAGTTAGTCTATGCATTTAAATATTTCTCTTCTCTTACAATAATGCTATTTGATTGGCTTACCTTAATTCAGACCATGGATATCTCAAAGATGAGCATTGGTGATGCTTCCTTCACAGCTCCTTTTAAGCTCGTCGCTGAACGCGATGATTACATCCATGCTCTTGTGGCATATTTTGATGTATTATTTACCAAGTCCCACAAAGTGACAGGCTTCTCCACTGGTATGTTTCTTTTTCTTTATATTCTACTTCCAAATTGATCGATTTTAAAGAAGATATTTGTCTGTTCTTTAGTAAATTCTTGCAGTTAATCATTAATTCTTGCAGTTAATCATTATTTACCATGTGTATGCATGATTGAATAGAATCCCTTTAAATTTTATTCCATTGAAGATAAAGCACTATACCAATTACCCAGCCACTTGGCTTGCTTAAATATTTGCTCTTGTATGTAAGATATTGCTCTTTTAATAAAAATATGGACTTGAAACAAAAGAATGTAAAGCGATGAGTATGACCAGTTATGTAGGTAGCATCTTAGCGAAGGGCATTAAACAAATTTTCATGTTTCTTATTGCAGGGCCAAGATCACGTGCAACACATTGGAAGCAAACTGTCCTCTACCTGGAAGATGTGATAACTATTTGTCAAGGAGAGACAATTGTTGGGAACATGACCGTGGCACAAAACAAGAAAAATCCCCGAGACGTTGATATAACGCTCGAGTACTCATTGAATGGTCGGCGATCTGTGGTTTCAAGAGTTCAGAATTACAAGATGCGCTGAAATTTTGATGCATTTTACCGTCAAAGATGGTTAGTAGCTTGAAAGCTCCCAGCATCTATATATTGTTTGGCATATGTAGAACACTAAGACAATCTAAGCTTTGGTTGATTTTTCATGTTGTAATTCCAATTTATTCTTTGTTAAAGTATATGTTTTGAATTGGTATTCAAATATAATGCCTACAACTTTTAAAATTATTCTGCTGTAATGATTTTTTTAATATTGTGCTGACCTTGCAGCAAGAAAAGCATTCGTAGCTTCCAAAATCCATAGGTATAGAAATCGCCTATATCAACTCAAAAAAGTACACCTAGTCATACCTAACTTATACCAAAAAAATACTTAGCTACACCCAATTTTAAAAGTGAGAATCTAGCCCCCTAAAATATTGAAAACAGACATTGCAAAAAATGTTAAATTTTTTGTTAATTTTTGAAGTAAAAAAACAAAAATGTCTTTCTCCTCTCTCAAATTGTGTCATTAATTGTTAAAACTGAGATGACCATTTTACCCTTCTTTGTATAAAACAGTTAATCAAAGTTAAAGGGTAAAATTGTCTTTTCAAAAAAAGAACATTAAACTTAAATACATTTGATATTAACATATTTACCACATTTTTGTCTTTTCAAATATAAAATTAAAAATTTAAGAAAACCCCCACAAGCTGCTCGCTGCCATCGTCCGTCGTTGTCCTCCGCCTCCGGCGTCTCCTCCACCGTCGCCTCTGGTGTCGGCTCCGGCTATGCCTCCAGCCTCGCAAAACTGCATCGAACCTGCTCCGGCCATGCCTCCAGCCTCTCCTCATCACACCCATTCACCTTCCCTCTCAGTTACGCATAACCATTCGCCGGAGCCGGTTCTATTCGCTGGAGCCGCTTCAGGCCAAATCGATTTGGGAATCGATTTGAAAATCGCCAAAATCGATTTGGGAATCGACCACAACCTCCGTGAGCACCTCCCCGTCGACCGCCGGAACCACCGCCTCTGGTTTACTCACGCCTGACACAAGAAGCTCTCCTCCCTTACTGCCATCTTCTTCTCGATCTGCGACCTCAGCCTTCTCTCCAGCAACTCCCACGTCCTCTGGTTTCCCTCGCGAACCAGATCCAGATTAACCTCAGAGATTCGAGGTCCGGACGCCACCGTCGTGCTAGCCGGAACCCAGCCAACCGTCGCGCTCGCCGGAGCCCAGCTAACCGTCGCCAGAGCCCAGCCCACTGTCGCCGTCGTTTTGATGAACCAGAGAGAGAGTGAGAGCGGAGAGGTTGAAGAAGGGGGCAGTATAGTAATTTCACTTGTTAATTATTTTATTTGTTTTACATGTAAAGACCATTTTGCCCTCAATGTATAATTTAAGTTTTTGTTCAATTAGGGGTAAAATGGTAATTTCATAAATCTTATATTTGAATTGTTAATTATTTTATTTGATTATATGAAAACACAAATTTGTCCTCAATTCATTAGTTCAATTGAGTATTTATCTAGGGGTAAAATAGTCATTTCACAATTATGTCAATAATTATGTAAAAAGTTTGAAATTTTGAGAGTGCCCAAGGGCATTTTTGTCTTTTTACTTCAAAAACTAACAGAATTTTTAACGTTATTTGCTATATGTCTGTTTTCAATACTTTTTTGGACTGAATGTCTACTTTTAAAATTGAATGTAGCTAGGTGTATTTTGGGGATAGTTGGGTGTGACTAGGTGTACTCTACCCAAATTTTTAATGACTTTGTAAAGTCAAAAACTTTGTGCGCATTAACTTTAAGAAAGTCTGAAAATATTTATCATTGTCACATTTTTTAAATCTTTTATCATTGTCACATTCAACTTTTCACTATTTTTGTATTAAAATAATATGAAGTATATTTTTATTCCTTTTTATAATTATAATCTCTAATAAATTGTTATAAATAAACAAATTTTCTTTTAGATGTATATTTTCATAAAAATATTAAATCAAATTATTGAATCTACCAAAAATAAATATTCTATAATATTGCATTATTACAGCTAACATCTGCAAAACAATCATTAAATATTGTTAATGCATGATTTCTCAATTAAAAAATAGATACTATTAAAATATAAAAACAAAACCTTATTCAAACCCTAAACCTAAGTCTAAAGAGCAAATTTTAACAAGACCCTTCACCACTGGGCAAACTCATGGTGGTTATTTTAAAAGGTTATTTAAGCCATATTAGTATCGCGCTTGAAAATACGGTGTTCAAATGTGTTAAGAGCATCTCCAATATGACTTGCCACAATAACTAAAAAGTTATTGTGAAGAATGAAAAGGTAAAAATTGCACTTCAATGAGGCTTTTTACACGACTCCCTACAACAGGGAGCTCCCCATAGTTTCTTTTTCTCTCTTTACATGTAAGGAGAGAAAATATTGGGAGCTCCTCACATTCCCTCTCATATTGCTTTTTAATTTTTTTTATTATACTTTCTTACTTTACTCTCTCTCATACTAATATTTTATTATTAGAATTATCATTAAATTAATATATGCAGTTTAAATGTAGAAAGCATGATTGAAGTTAAACATAAAAAATAGCTCTCTATGCTTATTTCAATACAATCACTCTCTATATTATTTAAATATAGGGGTAATTCCATGTCAGTACCCAAACTTTGCCTCATTTCGAAATCAATACCCTAAGTTTATAACTTTTTTTGCCGGTACCCCAAGTTTATTTACGTTGCAGTTAAGGTAACGATTGTTAAATGTAACAGAATTGGTGTGCAAAAAGTCTAAAATGCCCTCAATAGTTTTGGTTTGTTAAACTGGTCTGATTGGTTCAATTGATATGATTATGAAATGACTATTTTACCCCTAATTGAACAACTAATCTAACTAATAGTTTGAGGGCTAATATGACTTTTCATTACACAAATAATAATTACTTAAAAAAGTAAAGTTTTAATTGAAAAGACAAATATGCCCTCAAGTTTCATTCTAATTTTCAAAAAGAGCCATTGGTCACATCCAATGACTCTTCGTCTTTTTCGCTCCACTGGCCGCCACCATCGCGCATCCGCCCGCGACTCCGGCCGCCAGCGCCCCATCTCCGGCCAATCGTCGAGTCTCGAGGCGACGATCCTACCTCCAATCGTCACCTCGAGACTCGGCGATTTCAGTCGCCGCGGAGGCGACGATCCATGGCGACGAACCAGAAGCTCACGCCGAGTCTCGAGGCGACGATCCATGGTTCGAGAAGCTCACGCCGACGATCCATGGCTCTGGAGCTGGAGGTAGGAGAACGGAGAGTCGTCAATTTCGGTGTCTGGCGGCGGCGATTGGAGGCGTTGGAGGGCTAGGGTCTTGGGCGAACGAAGGTGGGTCACATCGGTGAGGGCGGAGAGCTTCGACGCGGCGTGGCGGTGGGTCTTCTTGGTGTGGCCGTGGAGCGCGTTGACGGCGTCGGAGTCGTGGCCATGGATCGTCGCTTGAGACTCGGCGATTTCAGTCGCCGCAGAGGACGCAGGGGGAGCGGACGGCGGAGAGGAAGACGCGGAGGACGCCGCGCCGAGGTCGGCGTCGGAGTCGCCGGTCGGGGTCGCCGACCGGAGTCGCAGCGGCAGGGAGACGAGAGTGGCGATATAAAGTAGGTTTAGGGTTAATTACGATTTAATTAGGGTTTGATTAGGGTTAATTAATGATTAATAATAATATATAATTAATAATTATATAATATAATATTATATATATTTAAATATTAAAGAATTATAATTATTATTTGTGTAATGAAAAGTCATATTTGCCCTCAAACTATTAGTTAGATAAGTTGTTCAATTATGGGTAAAATAGTCATTTCATAATCATATCAATTGAACCAATCAGACCAGTTTAACAGACCAAAACTATTGAGGGCATTTTAGACTTTTTGCGCACCAATTCTGTTACATTTAACAGCCGTTACCTTAACTGCATCGTAAATAAACTTAGGGTACCGGGAAATTTTTTTTTAAATTTAGGATACTTATTTCGAAATGAGGCAAAGTTTGGGTACTGACATGGAACATGAAGCACCATGGGAAATCCTCTTAGAGTGAGAATGAAAAAATACAAATACTTGAAGTTTTTATAAACAAGCACACACTTCCTTGTGTGGCTACATTTTATGGGTGAATAAAAGAGAGTAAGGGATCATCCGAGTGCTTGCTCCAAACATTATTTTCTCTTTTATTTTTTAAATCATGTTTGCATGTTTCTCTTTCAAGTCTTAATTTTTATTAACTAACATTTGGCTATTCTTTCAACTTCTAATTTCATATACTTTTAACAACATATTATCATATGTATGTGATTGATGTCAAACAAATTGATGAGTCCATATACTCACGAACTCTAAAAAAATAATGAAATTAATGTCAAACAGATTCAAAAAAAAATCTTACAGATTTGTTCATTAGAAAGTTACCGACATGTATATTTGAGAAGTTAGTATGACGAATTAGCATGCATCGAGTTAGCAAGAAACAAAAGTAACTATGTATGTAGTCATCTGGGGGAGCAAAAATATGAAGATGATCACACTCTCGACTAATGTGAGCTGTACTCTTATTCTCTTGTTCAGTTTTTGTCCCAATGTATTTTTTGAAAATGTTTTTAATGAGTCATCTATGAGTACATCCAACGCCGCATTGCATAATTATTTGTTAGTAGAGTTGTCCAAGAGATGACGCTCTTCACCTGTCCTGCTTCAGACTTAAGTTTGAATCTTCTTTGGTGCACTTCAATTTTTGAGGCTAATGATTTAGTTCGGTTACTGTTGGTTTGACGAAGTCCAAATCGCAGACTGAACCACATCAACTCCGATTATTGTAAAAAACCAAACTGATCGGTTTGATAAACAAACCAATTTTATTCGGTGCGGTTCGGTTCCATTGGTTTTGTCAGTTCAGTCAGAATTTGCACACCCATATGTGGCCACCATTACTTGTGACACGCATGCATCAATATGGATGCTTAATCAACTAGGTCTTCGAGATCTTGCTCCAAGCATTCTTTTCCCTTTGGTTGCACTTTTAATTTCTAATTTCGTATATTTATCACAAAGAAGTGTAATATTTTGGTGTGAAAGATATATTGTATGCATCAAGATCTCACTAACAATAAGGCTCGCGTTTCTCGAATTTTGGATATTTGCAAGTCTTTGGCCGTTGTTTGGAGTATACCCGAAACTCAAGTGCTCATTATTCTTGAAGATGTTGAGGCCAAAATAGGATTTCTTGAACCTTCCTAGGCTTTTTTTTTCTCAGCACTCTTTCTCTCTTTTTTTGTATCTCTTTTCTCTCTTCGTTTCTTCCTTTTTTCTTGTTGATGTGTACGACTTTCTCATGCTTCCCGCTTGGAAGCTTAAGTAAATTTTATCAATAAAATTTATCTTTTCGCTGAAAAAGAAAAGAAGAAAGATATATTGCTTGCACTGCAAAAATGTGGCCAATAATTGTAATTCTTTAATAATCAAATATATATTATCATTAATTGATTATTAATCATTAATTATATTATTATTAATCATTAATCATTAATTAAACATGATTAAACCTAAATCTAACCCTAAACCTACTTTTGTCGCCACTCTACTCCCCGCCGCCGCGCTCAGCCGCGACTCCGACCGAGGACCCCGACCGACAACTCTGACTGGCGACCCCGACCGGCGACTCCACGACCTTCCCACGACCCCGACCGGTGCTCTCGCGGCCTCCTCTGTCGCGGGCCTCGACGAAGTGGCCGATCCAAATCTAGTCTGCGGTGGAGACGGCGAGTCTTATCGATCTAGATCCAGCTCGGCATGCTCGATGATTTACGAACTCCATTATACCCTCCTGACTCTGTATCAGACACCGAGCTTGTTTGATTGCCTGATTCTGGACACGTGTTGCGGCGCCGATCTCCGGCACCTCCGTCAGCGCCATCTTCGGCGCCTTCGTCAGCGCCAACGCATCGTTCGCATCGATCCCTCTGCAGCCGATTCCCAATAACCTGATGGGCTCGGGTCCGTTCTCGACAAATCTGGATCGAGTCCCGGCAGAGACTTTTCTTGACGGCCAGATCTGGGTTCGCGACGACCAGATCTGGGTTCACGAACTCTCAGAAACCTCCATCTTGGCCCGAAGCGCCTTCATCTTGGCCCGAAACGTGGCGGCGGTCGGAGACGAAGACGGTGGTCGGAGACGGAGCCGGAGATGGCGCTGACAGAGGCGCCGGAAATAGAGGCGGCGGTCGGAGACGGGAGTGGGGTGGGGGTTTGTTGTGATTAGGGTTTAATTTTTTTTTGAAGGGTGATTAGGGTTTAATTAATCATTAATGATTAATAATTAATAATATTAATATATATATATATATATATATATTAAAGAATTATAATTATTATTTGTGTAAGTGAAAGTCAAATTTACCCTCAATTTATTTGTTAAATTAGGTATTCAATTAGGGGTAAAATAGTCATTTCATAATTATATCAATTGAACAAACCAGACTGGTTTAACAGACCAAAACCATTGAGGGCATTTTAGACTTTTTGACAGACCAAATCAGTTAGATTTAACAGACGTTGGGCTAAGTGTCTCTTATTTAATTTTTGGGTATCCCAAATGAAAATTTGCAAGTTGGGTATTAAATTTGAAACGTGACATAGTTGAGTGTAGTCAAGTGTCATTACCCCTATATTTATGTTAGACTTTTAAAGGTAATGTGAGATGGCCAAACTCATTAGTTTGAAAAATCTAGATCTAGAATATGAAAAAAAGGTTGAAAATATTTTAGATCTAGGAAATAGTATTACCCTCTTCCTCATTCTCTCTCTTTCTTCTTTTCTTCCCTAATTTATAGTTCTTCTTCTTATGATCTCCTTTCTCATATTCTATGGAGGCGAACTCGGACAGATGGAGTAGAAATAGTAAAGACGAACTTGAAAAGAAGAAAATGAAGGTCGAGAACGGCCGTTGACCGCCGTTGACTGAGTTTTGGCCGAGTTTCGGTCATCTCGTCTCGAAAGACCCCAAATCCCGAGTTCTCACCGAGTTCCTGGCCGAACTCGCCATTATTCATAACACTGCCCATGCATATGAATCAATAAACAGAACAAGACAGCCTAATTCTAGTTTTTGGGGTTCACATTTCAAGCTACTGAAAGAATAAGAAATCCTTATATATATCCTCAAGTGCCTATAAAATACAGAATAAGCCTTTGTAGCTCCTACTGACTCTGCAACTGTGTTTAGTAAATAGCTAAGGCATGATGAAGAAAAAAACTCAATCTTCCTACAAATGCAAGGGTACTATTAAAGCTCCTCTTTCGTGGACTTCATCGAACATGTGCTCTGTTGCATCCTGTAAGAGACTAGGTTTGCATGTTTCTTCAACGTTTGCCCGTGCTCATAATTCCTCTGGTGATTTTATCCTTCCAATCAGCTTTTTTAACTTCAGCTTAACTTTTCGAGGTTTTATAAGCAAATCATGAATAAACGATCATTTAACTTTAACCTATACTTCATTCAATCTTGCAGGGAAACGTCTCTCGTCTTGATCATCATCTAATTTCAATTTAGATATTCATTATTAAATAAATTCTGATAGAATTTGAGGAACAAAATTCCCTAAGAAAAATATACTTTTAAAACATGGATGTTGAGATAAGAACACAGAATGGAAACCATAATGGAGTTGGAAACATATGTTTCCCTTAAGTCTAATCGTTACTTTGTAATATAGGTAGGACTTTCAACCTCTTTTCAGTCGATGACCAGCGATATTGCTGTTTTATTCTTTTTGCTCAAAAAAGCATCTTCTCTACAAAGCCATAAATCATTTTATAGCTCGATACAATTAATTACTTTTAAGGTACAACACAGAAACATAAGCAGAAGCTGTGCTCTTGCATAAACATCACCAAGAGAAAATGGCAATTACATTTCCGGAACATCAATGAATTCACAGCAGTTCCTTCATGAATCCTCCAAGAGAACCAATTGAGCCTCGTGATTTGAACTCCATTATTATGATCTTATCACTCAGAAGCTAGAGAAGTCTTCTGAAGAGGCAGAGACTGCAATCCGCTAAGCCCCAAACATGCATTGCTCACTTCATCATACAAAATGATGTACTTTGAGCTACTTACGTTCCTGAAGTAGCAGAATTCACCATCGTACTCGTATACTTGTTGAGTACTCCCAACTCCACTCACCACCAAATTGTTCTCAACAACCATAGTACCCTGCCCGTTCTGCACATTCTTGAGAGAGCTCGTTGAGAACCCAAGACCAGCCCCCACGGACTTGTTCTCATTAAATCCCAATGTCACATTTGTCAAGTATAAAGCACTCCCACATCCTTGATCCAAGTAGTCGGAGTACATGAAGAAGGTAAAGTTCTTGTTTGATTTGACCGAGTGCACGGTAGAGGATGCATTCTCAGCATAAACAGTGTCATTGAAAAGGATGATCTGATTCACGATCTGCAAATCCCCGTCTTTCCCCATCAGCATTGAGTTGCTGAAATTAAAACCTTGATTGGAATTGGTGGTAATGTTCCCGTGAGAGGACTTTACCCATCCTGTGGCTGATATGGACCGGCTAGCAGCTATCGAAAAGGTTCCATTTAAACACACGAAAGAATCGGATTCCCAATAAACAAGGGGCAAACTACTATTGCTCACAAGCTTCCCTTGGGTTGTATTGGAGTTATGATCCAACCAAAGATGCAAATTAGCATCAATGTACCATACATTCAATGCATTCGTGACACTAAACCCAAAATCATGGCTCTTCCCATCTAACATCTTTTCCAGAAATGGAGTAATCTCAATATCATAAGTAGGGAGATCGAATGATCCAATGCCAGTAATGGGTCTCCACAGAAGGGGATTGATTCCTCCGGTAAAAACCACAGTGAAAGGCCAAATCGCACCGACAACCTCGCCGTCAAGAGTAACCAAAACCTCCCGGAAAGGACCGTTCCCGGGAGTGTCAGTGAGGTTGTTGGCAGCAATGTAGTCATTGGGAACATTCCCATACCAAAACTCATCATTCTCGTGAAACGAGACATAAACCTCCAACACAGCCCTATACACATTTTGGGGGATTTGGACTTCCTTCAACCCTACATCTGTGTTGTTTACAATTTCAAACCAGAACCCATCATTCAAAGGCGGATTTCTGGAAATGGGCAAGATCAGATCGGCCTTGGGGCCGTACCCAGAAGCCGGATCGTCGGGCTCGGCGGGGTAAAAATGAAAGGAAATGTTGACATGATAAATCCCAGTGTATGTGCTAGTAACGACGTTGCCGAGATAAACAGCAAGGGTCTGATTCTTCATGAGGAGCGAATAGTACCTGGTGATGTCCTTTTTGACGGTCCAGACGATACCGGAGGATGTGGGCTCGGCCGTGCAGCTGCGGAGGAGCTCGGAGCCGCCGAGCCAGACACCGAAGATGCGGTCGTATTGGGTGCCTCTGCAAGTGGCGGTCCATTGGAAGACGATCTTGGAGAAGGGGTGAGATGGGCAGGAGGAGGGAGGGGTGTAGTTGGCGAGGACCGGAGGATCGCCGTAAGTGTAGGCGAAGTCGTGGCGGAGGACGGTGTAGGAGCAGGGCTTGGTGTCGGGGACTTGGATGGGTTTGGTCACTTCGAAGAAGACTGTGGGAGAGGAGAGGGTGGTGTTGAGGGAAAGGGGGTGTGGTCGGAGGAGCTTGGTTTTATGAAGATTTGCGGCGGAGAAGAGGGGCTGGAGGAAGAAGATGAAGAAGAGAAAGAGGACAGAGGAATCCATGTTATAGAATGGTGGTTATGACTGAGTATATCCTGCTTTCTTTGGTTTTCTTACATGTCTTGCTTGAGTGTTAGTTGAATCCATGTTATAGTGCTTTCATGTGCTAAGACCCGATTGGAGTTGAGCGGGCCTAGGCCCGATTTGATGAACATTTCTATTCGTTGTCATAAACTTAATTAAAGGCAACGTATATGCACTATTAGATTTTTTTTTGTAACGGCACACAATTCCATTTTACAGTTCGCCGTTACAAATTGTAACGGCGCATATTCACTGTGCGCCGTTACTAACGGTAACAATACCGTCTGTTTGGGATGATAACAACAGTATCAGTGATGGCGCACGTTACAGTGTATGTCGTTACAACTGTAACGAAGGACGTTTATACGTGCGTTGATGTGTGGTCAAGCGGTCTCTGTTTGATCCCGCTAAACCACACATTTATAGCATTTATTCCCCTCATTTCGTTTTTAGAGCCAATATTTTGATATTTTTTTTATCCTTAGTGGAATTTTGATTTTTGTTGGTAGTGGAGCCAAATTGGAGCTGAAAATTGGTAAAGAAAACTCTGCACAAAAGCTGAAACTTCCCGGTGGTGTAGATTTCTCATCCGAAGTCTGATTGGGGCCCATAGTATGTCGATTTGAATGGGGTGTGAAGATCTATAGATTGAAAAAGATTTCAAGGTGTCACTATCGTGACGAAGTAAATTTGAAATTCGTGGCTCGATACGACGGACGAAACGGAGGCGAAATGATCGTGAGTGTGTCCCGATCGTGAAACCTCATGTCACAATCATGACACGCTCCGCAGAACTGCTATTTAAAGAGAAAAAACCATATATTATGAGTAGGAACACTTAGCCACACTTAGAGTTTGGAAGATTTTTGGTTTCCTAGAGGTTTCTAGACAGAAAGGGCTCCAAAGCCCTCCCTTGGAAGCCAATTTTGGTGCTCCAAGAGAGGGTTTCTACCACCACCACCACCACCACCATGGAAAGAGGAAGAGGAGGCAAGAGGCTACAAAGAGAAGTTAGATTAGAGAGTCTTGAGCTTCCCAACACCCATGTCTTTGGGTGTGGGTTTGTAATTTTCTTTCATTTTCTAGAATCTAGTTGTTTCTTATAGTTGAATGCTTAGCACCATGAATTGAGGCTAAAAACCCTAGGTCATGGGAGCTAGACCTTAATCTTGACTTTATTTTTTATCTTTATGGTTAAATAATTAATTGTTGTATGATTAAGTTGCGTTCTACTTTGCTATGCATGCTTGAATATGAATATTGTGATTATTAGTGAAATATTTTAGTTACTTGCATGATTGTTCTTGTTTTAGCTCATGTACTTGTCTAAAAGCAAGGTTTGTGAGTGGATCTAAGTGGAACCGAGGTGTCGGCGCCCGGCGCCCACATCTTGGCTTGAGATTGTCAGGATAAATGCTATTGAGGGTGAGTAATAACTGAAAGGTTTCCATGGGTTCGAATCAAAGTTATTTTTATGCAACAGAAGCGATATTAACCATAAAAATCAACTAGAACTTGAAAGATCATCATGTGATAAAAAAATCAACAAATAGAAAATGAAGAACAATATGAAAATTACATTGTTCTTAACCAAATCACTAAGCACAAAAAACCTTTTGTACTCTCTATTAGATCCACACAAGCAATGTCTCTTTTCACCCAAAAGTTCTTCATCCAATTTCACTAGTATTTTGTGAAGAAGAAGCAAATGAAGAATGGAAGAAGAGAAATAGTCAGGGGACGACAACTTGAGAGGAAGGGGGTGGCAATTATGGGGAAATTAATTACGATTTTGAAATAAAATCAATTACTTGATTTTTTGTTTCAAAACTTTAATTATCTTTCTTAATATAATTAATACTTATAATATACTTAAGAATGAGTTTAAACCCCATTTAATTAAACACATTCATATTGGGTTCTGATTAAATGGTTTAGCTAAACCGACTCAATCCTCTTGAACCGATTTGCTCAACCATTTGGTTTAAAACCTAGTCCGGAAGTCACCAAATTCTCTTGATTCTCATACTTCTCGTATACTGACTTTCCAAGTCTCTTTTTCTATATACTTTGCTTAAAGTGTGTGACTCTCTAGGCTCACGACCCGTTGAAAGACTGACAAGATTACCATTTTTCCCTTTCCATTATAAGTGGCATCTAGCAAGAAATTATGATTACTAGGGGTGTGCATTCCCGATTAACCGGAACCGATGCTGAAAACAGAGAACAGACCGGAAAATGGCCGGTAACCGCTGGGTCGGTTAACCGGAAAATTACACCGATTTTCCGGTGTACCCGAAACCAGCCGGAGTCTCACTTTCTTCTCGTTCTCGCCCGATCGCAACACCGGAGCCGCGACGATGGAGACAGTGGCGAGAGGCGCTCGTCGCGTGACGAGAAGCACCGCCACCAGCAATCCGACTGCGATTCCGAGCCTCGCTATCACAAATCCAGCCACGACAACGATCAGGAGCAGCGCGAGAGACCGAGCCGAGGGAGGTGAAGCGCGAGAGTTTCAAGTCTACTGAGAATCAGAGGAGAGAGAGGAGGCAGTTTGGGGGTAAGGTGAAGGAGGAGGTTGATGTTGTGGGTGTTGCAGAGAAATTATATAATTAATAAAATAAAAAGTGGGTGGGGAAGTGAAAGGGTGAGAGAAAGTGTGTGGGCATGTGCAGAGAGGTGACAGGGTGAGAGAGAGTTGGGTGGGTGATAGATTAGGTGACAGGTGTGTGGATGAGAAGCCATCCATGTGATCTTGTTATATCCGTTGATGTGGGTTAAAGTGTGAAAAATAAACGGTTCAGATTGAAATTAAATAATAACCCGGTTTTCACCGATTAACTGCGGTTCATCAACTAAAAAATCGCGGACCAACCGGTTCACTCCCGGTTTTTGAAAATTATAACCGAAATTTGTTCGGTTTTGACCGGTTCCGGTTTCTCCCGGTCCGGTTCTGCCCGGTTTCGGTCAGTATCTCGGTTTTCGGTATATTTTGAACAACCCTAATGATTACCCAACGTCCATAAATATCGATGATTCGATTTAACCTCTTATCGTCCATGTCCCTATCCTTTTATCACCCGATATCTTGATTGATCATAAGGCATATAATCGTCATCCTTATTTATCAATCACTGTTTCTTGATATCTGAGACGACTTAAAACTGATAATAAGTATCTCCCGCATGGCCATGCAGTTTCTTTCAGTCATACTCATAAAGTGGCCCAAACAGATATCATTCACACACCGGAGTATGAGGGATAAATCCCTTAATCGTCTTTCGAGTTCACTCATGTAACTTATATCTAAGCCAATCATAGCCCTTATAGCTCCTTTTTTACAGGTAACGTTAGACTGGTCAAACTTAGATACTTATTATATAGTGATCACAAAGACTCCCCGATCTATAGATACAATGACAAACTACGATATGTGAGTATGTTCATGACATCATCTATGCTACATACTCACCATCAGATCGTCTAATATCATTCCCTAATGATATCTATGATCTAACTCCGGCACTCGCCTTGCCATGATCAGTAGAGCATGATCATAAAGAGTTAGCATCATACTGGTCGCTTCTAATGAAGCTTAACTGACCAGTGACCCATTAAATGTAATTTTTTCTGATCTACAGTTCTACTATTAGTGATGACACACATAATGATATAGATCAAATTACATCTAATATATTACTACAACACATTAGTAATACAATGTTGTTTTATTCATTCAAAATGATGATAAAACATTACATGTAGATACCTTATTACATTTGACTATGGTACAACTCGAACAATAACATCCCGAGAGGGTCGCTCACCCGAGATTAGGATGTTCCCAATGTCGTGAGACAGGTTCGGTATTTAAGACATAGGTCCAATTTGTATGCGATAAATTGCGTGATTGATTGTATGTTGATGAGTGAACATCTTGTAATTAGATGAGTGATTGGTATGTGTGCATGATCGTTTGAAATCTACTTTGTGCTTCATGTTGTATGCTAACCTTGATTACTTAGCATATAATATTTTATCATAAGTTCGACTCCGTGAGGAGCTTGCTATGGTTGACATAAGTAGATTCGAGGGATCGGCTCGTAGAGCACTTTCCCTTGGACTAAAGATTGTTGGGCATTCAAGCCGTCGAGGAATTAGTAATAAGATCCTGAGAGGGTAGCTAACTCCAACACGTTGCCTTCACCAAGTTTGTTGGGCGGTCACGGTAATTGAACATAAGCCAAATGAAATGCATGTTATTATCAATGTCTCTTTTGATTGCTTGATAGTCTTGATCACGATGTTAGTTCCTTAGGGTCTCGAATCCTTGACCTCCGACCAACCTTCTACCATCCGCCTCACATTTACTTTCTTGCTTTAGTTGTAGTGGAGTTAATTTTAGGATAATTGTAGTTTAAATCTTCTTTTATTGTGTAATTACTTTTTCGAGTTGGGCCGGGAAAGAGAGTGCGAAATGCCCAATTATGACGCCCACAATTTGGTCCCCGAGAGTTCGACCCGGCAAAACTGGAAACTTATAAATGCACTTGATTGATAGACGACTGTGCTCTGATGCGCGTTAGTCAGGGAAGGAAGTGGCGAGTGAGAGGCGGTGCGCCCGAAATCACCGTCCACTTCCCAGACATCATGCGCCGTTACAAAATTTATATTATTAAAAAAATTAAAATGGAAAAAAACTAAAAACTAAAAATTAAGGATAGAAATCTATGAAAAACTAAACTCTTTCTACAAACTTAAAAACCATTAAAAATGGCCAGATGTCATTGAATAATTGGATGAGCCAATATACTAAGTAATATGAAGTGAGAACAGATATATTTAGTAAAAAGGGTAGATATGTCATTGGAAATCTCTTCCACTAACTGCTACATGCGGTTACACGTCCACGATATCATAGTTAGTAACTGCCATATCATTATTGATAAAACACCACACCCTCTGTCATTTTGACTTCCAGAGACAAACCAACTACGCTTATAGCATCTCAAGAAATTAGACTTCTTTGAAGACACTCTGCACAAATATGATGGAATCCAACAAACACAGAGAGCACCTTTCAACAGGTAAGCATACACTCTTACGACATACTATTTACGGAACCCAAATTTATATTCTCACCACTACCCAATAGTAATTATTAATGACAACCATGTAATATGTCATTATCAGGATCACAATCCAGCCACGATTCATCGGAAAGTGACATCTCATACGCGTGGGAACTATATGGTGATAGTTCGTATATTCCAAAGTGCAACGCTTCTTTGAAACCTGAAGTAGGGATGTTTTTCCCTACTCTTGCAGCAGGAATATCACACTACAAAACCTACGCAAAAGCTTGCGGATTCGTGCCACGACTAGGCACACAAAAAACAACACACGTCGGCATAACGTTGAAATACCTGCTATGCTCAAAGGAAGGCGACGCTCTGTACAATTGCAAGAAAACGACACCCACCAATGGGAATAAGAAAAAGAGACAATGTGTGAGTTCCCGAACAGGATGCAAAGCCATGGTTTCATTAAAGCGAAATTCAAACGGTACGTTCACGATCACAAAATTCATAGAGCCGCACAACCACAAATTTTATACCATGGCAAACTACCAATACCTAACATCAAACCGTACCATGACGACCATGCACAAAAAATTCCTCATAAATTGCCAAAAATCGAGCGTCGGAGCAACAGCTGCCCACCAAGTATGTAGCGCATTCGTGGGAGGTCCAGAACACGTCGGTGCCACCGTCAGAGACTTCCGCAATTTCCAACGCAACCTAAAGATCCATATCGGAGAAAGAGACGTACAAATGGTCATTAACGAATTTGAAAAAGAGCAATCAGTAGACCCAGACTTTTTCTACGAATACGAGACTGACGACCAAAGCCGGCTAACAAGAATTTTTTGGTGTGACGGTCAATCTTGACAAAATTATATGCGATACGGAGACAGCATCTCATTCGATTCCACTTACGGAACAAACCGGTAATGTACACTCTGCTCACTCTCGTACTAATAATCAAATTCTTTTTACCATAAATCTGATACAATGTTTCAAAGTGAAACCAACTAGAAGTGATTACTCTACCCTCTCTGCTAATAATATTCCTATTATTGCAATCACGAATCTGATCGAGTGTTTCATTATACACACTCAGCTATTCTATGATATTTTGCCCATTTACTGGAGTGGATAACCACGAGCGTAGCGTGACTTTCGGATCGGGATTAATGAATAAAGAAGACATCCCGTCATACATATGGTTATTCTCTACATTTTTAAAGGCGATGCGAATGCAACAACCAAGTTGCATTATTACGGACCAAGACCATGCTATAAAAAACGCAATCTCAAGTGTTTTCCCAGATACAACTCACCGTCTATGCATGTGGCATATCATGCGAAAGGTCCATGAACGGGTATTATAAAAAATTTCATTTTTATGAACTTAATTACTTAAGGTCACAAAAATTTCCCGTCATGCATTCATTATTCATTGCAATCTCACTTACATTTTCAGCATCAATTTTATTCTCTCAGGTCAGCGCAAAACTCCCACCAAATTCAAATTTTTTCGACCAATTTACTGAAATAGTATGGAGCAGCCATATCGACCCAGACACCTTTGACGCACTATGGAACTCAATCATCATCGAGCACTCGCTAGAGACAAACCCGTACCTACAGAGTTTATTTGAAATACGAAGCATGTGGATCCCAGCTTATTTCAGATCAATCCCGATGGGAATGCTTCTTCGCACAACATCACGTTCAGAGAGTATCAACAGCAGTTTCGGAGTCCACACATCAAAAATAATTACTATAGTTGAGTTCATGTGGAGGTATAATACAGTTATACGAAATCAACGCCAAAATCACATGCGATCTATGACACAATACACTTCAGATGCGACCCCAACAACCGAGCCCATTTGCCTCCTAGAATCCGACGCCTGGACAATATTCACACGACCAATATTCTACAAATTAAAACAAAATATCAGAGATGGCCTTACTGTATGTGGGATCAGCTTTATCGACCCAAACGAAGGCTTCAACACGTACACTGTTTCAGACTATCTACGCAATGACATCAAAGTGTGCATGAATACCACCAGTAAACATTGTGAGTGCAGCTGCAAAGAGCTAGAAGGTTGTGGTATAATATGCATGCACATATTTGCGGTGCTAAATATTGCACGTGTCGATCGCATACCACGATCAATGGTAGCAGAGAGGTGGTGTAGAGACCCACCTATAACACCGTCTTCAACAGGTTGGAACACCTCCCATGTCACGGTACCAAGAAAATTTGCAATCCTTAATATTGAAATTTGGTCTGCTTTACATAACCTTTTGTCCCACACCGGAACCAGCTTAATTGACCGAGAAGATCTACTCAGCTACCTTAACAACCACCCGTCATTGCATAGATCTCCAACGCACCAAAGCACAGTTGAAGAACCATCCACAATAGAGGCTCTATCAGGTATTCCAAACCCACCTATTGTTAACGTGCTTGTACCAAGGGTTTGCAGGAATAAGGGTAGGAGCAAAAGGCTTAAGAGTACGCGTGAACAAGCCATTACAAGACGATCTGGAAAAAAACCACGAATCTGCGGGTACTGCAATAAACCAGAGTGGCATAACATCAGGACATGCCCAATTCGACTAAGTAAAGGAAAAGACGTAGCGAGTTCCACATCTCAACCTGATGCAATGAGAACAACATACAACTCGTCTAATGAAAACACCGAGAGTTCTGACGAAGACGATATTCTACCATGAATTCATCATATCTAATCTACTAGCACTTATATTTATGCAATTAGTTTAAGGACCACAATATCGCTTTATTTCATATTACTGAACATCGTATTTGTTTTATTCCAAAGCAATTTCATCTTTATTAGCATACCCCAATTATATTATGAAGCTTTTATATTCGTGCAGTTAGTTTAAGCACCTCAATATTGTTTTATTTTAGATTACTTAACATTTTATTTGTTTTATTCCAAAGCAATTTAATCTTTACTACCATGCCTTAATTATATTATGGAGTACTACTTGTTCACCATCAGATTCAATAACAAGATCATCAATACACAAGTGTAATGAAATAAATAAGTAAACCATACAAATAAAAATGCATAACAATAACGTCCCAATACACATACCACCAAACTCAACACTATGTATCTGTTAATGCTAAAAGTTTAACAACATAATGACATATCTGTGCACATCAATGTCACACACAACAACGACTTGAATTCCACAACGCATGACTTATGTTGGCAAATCCATGTAATTCGCCCATCATGAAAGTCCCAATGACATAAACCAACTACCATTAATGCATAGCATAAATTTCATCAACGCATCATTGATAACAAACTAACATAACATACACAACAAAGAGTTGCACATGTCTAAATAAACCATTAAAATTATCCAGATAAATGAAACAAATTACCACCGTGACATAACAATTCAACTTGACAACTAAAACATTTTATATTCTTGAAATTCAAAAACACGCACAACTAAGTTAACCCAAACTTAAAGCCAAATTCATATTCAAACCCTACTAACACCAAATTTAAAACATAAATACTATCGTTTAACGAAATAAACAAACAACAAACTATTAATAATAAGCTAGCAACTATATGCGATCCTCCTTGCGTATTTTGAAGTCAATCTGCTGCTTGCGATAAAACTTCACCGCCTGGACATATATAGTCTCAAACAACGCATTTTTCGTCCATGTCATAAGCTTGAACAAAAAAAGAACTCTCAGCTTGAACATTTGAGTGTCCTGAACGAAAAACACCCCATTACTTATAATCCACAAGTGAATATATACATGAATATTGAACAAACAACCTACGCAATAAACTTACACAATCTCTTTTAAGTTCAGCCTTCCATTCACTCCTTCCCATGCAATTCTCAAGATGCCACATGGCATAAATGCCACATTCTCCTTTAATCAGCTCAGAAGACCATGGGAGATCAGGCCTAGTTATATCAGCAACCAACAACTTGCGAGCCAATTCTTTATCAACCTCGGCAATGTATGCACACATACACTGCCGCTACACCACATAAACAACCAATACTGACCATTATATTCAACCCTATAACAAAAAAATAATTCAAAACACAACAACACTTACCACCCAATTAGTCCGCTCCCTATATCGTTGAGGATCAATCGTATATTGTATCTGATTGTCAAACACCTCAACGGTATAGTTTCTAGTGTCCATGCATATGACAAAATAGTGATTCTCCATAATAACCGCAATGAATATCTACGCAACATTAAACATAAGAATATCATAATCATGATTGTCCTCATCTAAACAGAAATCAGTCACATGTGAACATACCAAATCCGTACGATTAATTGGAGTCAGTACCCGACGCATTTCAATGCGCACCTGCTCAATGAAATCAAGCACAATATTCTTTGACATCCCGTCCGCTTTAATGACCGGATTCTGATAAATAAAAAAGTTAAAACAAACAACATAATCAATGACAAACACAATTACTAACGAACAAACACTTACTGGTCCATATGTACTTATATAACACCTCGAAGGAGATGCAGGACTCTTAAAAAGCTCATTATCATTGAGAAATCGACACCAAGCATCAACAGCACTACGATCAACCCACTTTGCTGTCATTAATGTCTGAACATCAGTGAGGTATAAGGGAAACATATCCCCTTCCTCCTTAAAAACAATAGAGCTGCACAATACAAATTATTATGTCAAACACAACTATCATAAAAAAGGGGAAAATCCACAAAAATACTTACTTTTCTCCATCCATATTAGTAATCATAAACCATGAAAAGAACCGCATCTCTTTAACCTTCAAATCTGCACAGAAATCAGTTCGTCGATCGGTAAATGGGGATAATCGAAAAATAGATGGTTTCGTTTGACGTCGGCTTGCAACTCTAACAGGAACAACAACACGAACAATTTCACCAACATTACCATTTCCATCATCTACATCAAATTTCAGCACTCTCGGTTCAATGACACCTCCAGGTGCAACCACCTCAGCGGCGCCTAACCCCATCACAATTACTCCATCTTGGGATCTTAGCTCCATTTCAGTCTCGCCATCAATTTGACCAGCTATTGGAGTCGGATCTGCCTCTACACCAATCTGAGATAGGCCAAGAGAAAAGGATGGACATTCGTCTTCAACGACATTAGCATCTGTAGGTGTCACAACAACGTCACTGGTTTTCGTCAACTTATCCAATAAAACATTGCAGGCAACAATGATATGTGGCTGATCCCAAAAAGAGTCATCTTCTTCACCAATTTTTGCAGCTGCATTACAGTCTGCACGTCGCCTCTCCTGATACTTTTCAGCCCCACCCATAACGACCTCAGCCTCCACCAACAACCTACGAAGCTCCACAATATTTCTCATAACTTTCCTACGCACAACGGACAGAGCACGCAAAACAATCTAGGACCACAAATGAAACAGTTCATTACTAACAGAAACAAAATCATATGTCATAATCAAAGCAACCCCCAAAATAAATAAGTTATATTAAATAATGAAACAATCAATCCTTACCTTTGCAGGGGAGTCCTCGCTCTGCCCCTGGCCATGGTTTTTTGGCACACTTCTTCCAACGAGATCAGATTGTATATCAACATGTGTTTGCCCACGAAGCCCACCATCAGCTTCTACATCCCCTACGTGATCATGAACATCGGTACGCCCATCCTCTAGTACACCACTTCGCACATCATACACATTTGGAACTTCTTCAGGTATGGGAACCCTAGAATCCAAAACAAATCCAGCCCCAAACGCATTCATTTTCTCTTCCTTCCGTATCCTCCGTTTTATAATTTGCTCAGTCCACCCACACATTGCAGGATATACTCGCTCCACCAAATTACGTTCAAACTCAACTCGGTCCAAATAGAACATCTGCGCATCAACCAATTAATGTCATGAAACTATATAGCAAAAAAAAATACATCCCTAACATTGAGAAACTAAAATCTTACTAAAAATGACAACCACACCATAATAACATACCAACAGAAAGGTAATAGGTCCATAGAATCGCCTTCTCGGCTTGTGCTTGTTGGCCGACCAATGATGTTTATACTTCAGCAAGCTATCAATCACTGGTGAGCACCAGTCATACTCCTTCACGTTATCCACATCCACACATGCCTCAAAATAAGTCTGGTTCGCATACATACTTGTCCCAAACTCCACCAAGATAGTCGTTAGCAAAACCATGAAATTCTGCTTAAAAAGAACTCCACCACTTTCCTGAGTACAAATCTGAGCATATATATCAGAGGGTAAAATTTGGCTATACTCTGTATTGTACTGAGCACGCCACTTAAGTAATGCCTCAGATGCATCTGTAGGGGAGGAGCATACAATCTTCCGCTTTCCCCGAGGAATGCCCAACGTAGCCTGCACATCCTCTTCCGTGATGCGAAGTTTCACGCCACCGTCCAGAACCAATGACCGAGAACTAGCTTGAAAATGCTCAACCAACCAATACCCAATAGTGCCTGGCACGTGACCCGTCCCAAGCTTCAACACTGCACCGAATCCCATATCCTCCACGTCCTGCCTTTGTTTGTCCTTAAGAGAACATATCGCCATGAACAATACGTTTGGTGACGCCCTGGTATCCAACCGTGGATATCTTGCGTGAGCCTCCCGCTCACGTGCTGTGTACCTCATCGGTTTCTTCTGTGGTTTCTTCCGAGCATCAGAACGCATGCTTGGCAGAATGTTCATCTGGGGCCGCTTATTGCTAGCATTTCAATCGCCACACGATGCTTCACCTCCAATATCAACCATTTTATGTCCACCCCTTGACCCTGACGCACCAGTACACACCCGTTTACTTGATCGATGGCTGCCTCGTGATGTAGCCCATGCTTCAGTTCTAATCTTCTTCAACCTCTCACGCAAGGTCAAGTTGTCATCAGTCTCAGAGTCATCCACCGTCAGAACCGCCAGAGGTCCACCATCCTCTACTTAAAATTTCAAAAATATTAAACTAATTACATTCATAACTCCAACATCCAAAAAATTAACCAATTCACAAAATGCACTAAAATAGCCAATAAAAACGACAATAATGTGCAACGTCTAGCAACAACAAACCTATGGCATCATCACATATAAAACTTCTACAATAACAACATTACATGACACACCTATAACTAACAATGCCATTCACCGACCTTAACAATTTACTTCAATACATATACATATTCATGACACACTGGTTCCATGCAACACATAAAACAAATATTGAAATTCAACCAACTTTAACAAGTGATGCACACATCTTCCAATTTCATGTACTAACTATACATCAAGATGACACACGACCCATTGTATTTAACCCATGATATACAATACCACCACCATGATAATACAAACACTACCAAATTTAATATTAAATAGATCAAATATATTCATAACTCCAACATCCACACAAAGCACTCAAAAGACCAACCCATTTCCTCATTAAATTACATTGACAATTAAACATCACTCCAATCACGCCCAAACACAAGCAACTTTGAAGTAAATTAAATAAAAACACCATCCATAGTTGACATTATCAAATATATGACATCATAACGTATAATGACTCTACCATCAACACATTATATGCAACACATATAATACACAATGTCATACACCAACCGCTACAATTTCTTGCAATATATATACATAAACACGAAAACAAATCCCTACAATTTCTTACAATATATGCACATAAACATGGAAACAATCATCATGACATACAATTAAAAAACAATGACATCCAATTATTGTATGAACAGAAACACCAAACCAGTTACATATTCATGTACATTATATACATAAACATGCCACACGCTAAATAGTAGCTATTCCATAACATAGAATACCTCCATCAAACTTATTTCAACCCAAAAAAATTACATGAAACATCTACACAACACAATGTATCACAATTAAATGAGCCAATCACATGAAAGTTAATGACAAATTCTTGCAAAATAGTATTCAGCACACCCTCATGTAATATGTTCACAGCTTCTTCAAATAATTTTACTGGCACATTAACATGAAAATGCACACCAATATGAAGCAAAAACAATTCACAAAACTTGAATAGACAACCTCCCGTGCAAAAATTAAACAATACCAATAACACCAAAATCATGTGGACCACATATGGACCGATTAGCACTTAACCTCAGCATTTGAGCACAAATATATACCCCACATAGTTTCAATCCTCACAATCATAAATTTCCAACACTATATCATAACACGCAACACCTACACACAACACATGCATATCCAACCTCCTCATGCAACCCCAATGCAGTAACAATAAAGCTCAAAACATGTGGAAGTAAATTTTCAACACATATACCTAATTCTTCAACCCACCCTTAAAATCTACGGTGACTAGCAAAACCCTAGAAAATAGAATTGAAAAAACAACAAAAACACGACTTTACATCTTATAAAAAACATACCATTGATTCTCTTCTTTGGAATGTTCAAAATACGCCCGGACTTCCTTTTTGCCGACATACTGATCCACACAGCTTCAAGTCCTTACCTATTCAACTTCCCAATGACATGAGAAAATCAGGTTTAGACTAAATACAACTAAACCAACCTAAAAATATCAATTAGCATAACCACCCACTACCCCATCAGTTACCCACACAAAATCAAAAATAAATACAAATCCCTAAATACCCTTTTGTGGATGTGCAATGACACAAAACCCATAGGAACAAACATTATTTACACTCCGTGCCATTATATTAGTCTCCAACATCTTGAGCCGTAGATCTGAAAATTGAACGGCTAATACTTAGTTTTCATGTTTGTCAAATAACCACTAGTTTTCTACTGATTTTGTCCCAAAAATTAATATCTAATTTTTAGTTTTTTTCCATATTTATATTTTTAATTAAATAATTAAAATTAAAATTGTTTGAGAGGTCATAAATGACCAAATTACCCGTTATTCGGCAGAAATTGATCGAATCACACTTGAGAGGTCATAGTGACCAAATTACCCTTGATTCGGTCGAAATTGACCGAATTACCCATGAGATGTCATAAATGACCAAATTACCCTAATGTTATCATGCAATTAATAATGGAATCGGGGGAATTTACCTTAATGCTATCATCATATGAAAATACACCTAAGGGGTATTTTCCATTAATTTCGAAAATACCCCTAAAGGGTATTTTTCATAAATTCAAAAAATATTAAACTAAATAATTTCAACAAATAATTTCTTAAATTCAAAAGATATTAAACTAAATATTTTCAACAAATAATTTCTTAAATTCAACAAATATTAAACTAAATATTTTGAACAAATAATTTCTTAAATTCAAAAAAATATTAAACTAAATATTTTCAACAAATATTATACAATTTCCATAATTTAAATTGATCTCATGCTTGTATCTAAATCTCAAAAAATTCATGTGAAACATATAACTAACAAATTAATGTGAAACCTAAAACTATCAAATTCATCTCGTGTTAACATCTAAATATTTTCAACAAATATCATACAAATCCTAAAACTAACATGCATAATTGAATATGAAAAAAAATACAAAAGAGGGATATTTTAATCTAACCAAAGAAGGCAAAGATGTGATTTCCGACGACGAGGACATCGACAGAGAGCGACGACCGGGGACGGGAACGACGACGGAAAGGCAGAGAGGACTGAGCAGAGAGAAAAGAGAGGCAAAGAGGAAGGAAGAAGAGGGTTTCAGTGGTTTATATATTTGGGTTTTGTAACGGCGCACATAATTTTGTACACCGTTACAAATTAAATTTGTAACGGCGGAAATAGATGTGCACCGTTACAAAAAAAGTTCGCGGGAAGTTTAATTTTCCGCAAAATTTGATTTTTTACGAAAATTTCATTTGGCGCCACTTTTGTAACGGGGCACAGTTACATTTGCGCTGTCGCAAATAAATTTGTAACGGTGCACAGTTAAATTATTATTTGAATATTCTCAGTCCGATCGTGAATAATTAACGGTGTTCCCGTGGTTTGATTTTCCTAAAATTTGTACTATACTACGTACATGTTACTTACAACTAATTGAACGGTTTCAATTATATATATATATTAATCTACCGAACGTTTAATTATCAATGTGTTTAGGGATTATGTTAGGTTTTACCTTCCTAAACCTTAAACTCACACTTTCAACGAAAGTAGTTTATGTTGAAAATCAAGTTTTAATCCAACTGTACGTATAGGAGCGTAATGGATTGCTACATCACGTGCCAAAATTTTAGTCAATTCCGATAATGTATTAACCTCGATCCAAATCGGTCAAGGGGAAGTCAACTCTGTCGACTATGAAATTTGACCATTTGTAACGGCGCACACAAACATATTACCAACGGCGCACAACGGCGCACATAGAAACGCGCGTTGTTATAAAACCTAACCCTAAACTATTATTTTATTCATGTCGATCCGATCGTGAATGATTAGTTGTGTTCCCGTGGTTTGATTTTCATAAAATTTGTACTATACCAAGCACATGTTATTTACAACAAATTTAACGGTTTTGATTTTTTTTAAAAATATATTGATCTATTGAATGTTGGATGAGCTATGTGTTTTTGGTTTATGATAGAGTTTACCTTTCTAAACCATAAACTCGCGCTTTCAAAGAAAGTGGTTTATATTCAAAATCATGTTTTAATCCGACTGTACGGATTGGAGAGCAATAGTTTAATACTTGATGTGACAAAATTATAGTCAATTTCGAGAATATTTGAACCTCGATCCAAACCGGTCAACCTTGATTACCTACGTATATAATGGTCAAACTCCCAGTAGAGACTTTTTTTGGGACATGGTACATCGATTTTAATTCTTCATTGACGTATATGATTTGTAAGTCATTTCAAATGATTATAGTAATTTCAGTCTGCAATTGGTATATGAAAAGGAAAAAAAAATCAAAGTCAAGCGATTGTTGTTGATTTGAGCGTGTAATGTCCAACGTTGAGAGTGTAATGTCAACAAGTGGAGAATATACTCTCGCAAGTGTACACTATACACTCACATGATTCAGAATATACACTCGCAAGTGCAGACCATTGAGATTGTGAAGTCAACCGTAGGAGTGTAATGTCAACAGTGGAGTGTAATGTCCAACATTAGAAAGTGCAATGTCCAACATTGAGAGTGACATTACACTCCCGCTGGTGCACATTACACTCCGAATGAGAAAGTTGAATAGTACGCTCTGCTGCACAAAAATTTGAAATTGCTCTCACTTAAGTGCACAGTGCGTGAAATTTTCCGTATTTCCACGTGTCAATTATCCAGACACCACGCGAAAATTTGTTTTGATGGTTGGATCACCCATTCGGATGGGTTCGCCAATATAGTGGATTTGTAGCTCAATGTGATTATATATATATATATATATACAAACCAGGGAAAAACGTCCAAACTGTATAACATGCAGTGCAATGTTGTATAACTATGTAGAACATATAGTGCAATGTTGTATAACTATGTAGAACATATAGTGTAATGTTGTATAACATGTTGGACATGTGCAAAATTGAAGCAATGTATAACATGTAGTGCAACGTTGTATAACTGCCACATGTCGCAATCTAAGATAACGCGCGTCTCTGATCCGACGGTTATATATTGGTTCGGACGTTTGGACATTTTGGGTGAGTTTGTATTGGAGTCGTTCATATATGTGTGTGTGTGTGTGTGGTCACACTCCACTACAAATGCCCAACGCATCCGAATCCAACGAATCCATCTCAACCGTCCAACTCACTAAATCTCACTAACCCCAAACTGACGGAAATACCCATCTAACGCGCTCCGTGTGGGTATTTTGGGAATTTCCCCCAATTTTCGCATTGATTGTCGTCCACTCATTTATATCTGGTGTAATGTCGTAATTTTGAGTATAATGTCGACCCAGCCTAAACCAAATTAAATTTATTTGTGGCCAGAAACATAAACGGCTTTCACATTTATATTGGGTGTAATGTCGTGATTCTGAGTATAATGTCGACCCTTTATTTTTTTCAAAAGGTTGGTTTGCTCGCACCGCACGTGCTCTATCGGAGCCTAGAGTCTGGGTCAGGCCGTGCCGAGCCGGCCGGACGGTTGCGGCACGCGTGAGGGTTTGGTTGTAGCTGCAGGTTACCCCTAAAAGGCCCATACACAACTGATAGAGGAAGGAAGACAAACCAATATAAACAACGAAAAAGTTTCACATCTAAGCGATGTGGTATTCCACGTGTGAGAGAAACCAAACTTGTGAGTGTCTAGTCTATGAGTATATAGTCAAAACTACGAGTGTATAGTTAAACTTATAATTGTAATGTTCAAACTTGTGAGTGTATAGTTTAAACTTGTATGTATATAGTCTATACTTGTGAGTGTATAGTCTAAACTTGTGAGTGTATTGTCTACTCTTCATACACCCACACGTCTAGATTATACACTCACAAGTATAGACTATATATCTACAAGTTAAGACTATACACTCACAAGTTTGAACATTACAATCACTAGTTTAGACAATACACTCACAAGTTTATACTATTCTGGTGAGTCTATAGTCTAGACTTTGAATGTTTCTTGATCCATCACTTCAGTCCTTTTTTCTCTTCTTTATCATTTTTAGTTCTATAAACATCATCATGACAGATAGTTTTGGAATATTTCTTGATCCATCACTTCAGTCATTTTTTTCTCTGTTTTATTGTCTAAACTTGTGATTGTAATGTTCAAACTTGTGAGTGTATAGTCTAACTTGTAGATATATAGTCTATACTCGTGAGTGTATAGTCTAGACTTGTGGGTATATGAAGAGTAGAGAATACACTCACAAGTTTAGACTATACACTCACAAGTATAGACTATACACTCACAAGTTTGTGGCCAAAAACATAAACGGCTTTTTTTCTCCAAGTCCTTTTTTCTCTTCTTTATCATTTTTAGTTCTATAAACATCATCATGATAGATAGTTTTGAATATTTCTTGATCCATCACTTCAGTCATTTTTTTCTCTGTTTTATTGTCTAAACTTGTGATTGTAATGTTCAAACTTGTGAGTGTATAGTCTAACTTGTAGATATATAGTATATACTTGTGAGTGTATAGTCTATCATTATGAGTGTATAGTCTATCATTGTGAGTGTATGAAGAGTAGACAATACGCTCACAAGTTTAGACTATACACTCACAAGTATAGACTATACACGCACAAGTTTGTGGTAAAAAATATAAACGGCTTTTTTTCTCCAAGTCATTTTTCTCTTCTTTATCATTTTTAGTTCAATAAACATCATCATGACAGACATGTTTGACTATTTCTTGATCCATCACTCTAGTCCTTTTTCTCTGCTTTATTGTCTAAACTTGTGATTGTAATGTTTAAACTTGTGAGTATATAGTCTAACTTGTAGATATATAATCTAGGGATAATGACATTTTGTTACACCTAACTATAGCGAAATGACACTTACATACCCTAACTATTTTTCTCTCTTTTTTAGTACTTTGACAATTTTTTTGTGACAACCTAGCTCTAAAATGTCTAAAATACCTAAACTACCCTTGATTTAAGAAACCATAAATTGAATTGGTTCAATTTTGTTTATCTCTGTTTCAATTTGGTTTATATTTAAGATGCAATTACAATTTGCCACCAAATCTAAATTTAAATTTAAACCATTTCAAATATCGTTTGATAAATCAAATTGGACAAGTTCTATTTTGATTTCTTAAACCAAGGGTATTTTAGTCATTTTAGCATAAGTTGTCACAAAAAAATTGTTAAGGTACTAAAAAAGAGAGAAAAACAGTTAGGATATGAAAGTGTCATTTTGCTATAGTTAGGTGTAACAAAGTGTCATTATCCCTATAATCTATACTTGTGAGTGTCCAGTCTATACTTGTGGGTGTATAGTCTAGACTTGTGCGCTAACGAAGAGTAGATAATACACTCACTAGTTTAGACTATACACTCACAAGTTTGTGGCCAAAAACATAAACGACTTTCACTATATTTATTTTGGGTGTAATGTCACGATTTTGAGTATAATATCGACCATTTTATTTTTCCAAAAGGGTTGGGTCGACATTATACTCAGAATCACGACATTACACCCAATATAAATATAGTGAATTTTAAACAATACACTCATAAGTTTGAACATTACACTCACGAGTTTGGTTTCTCTCACATTTGGAATTCCACAGCGTTTAGATGTGAAACTTTTTTGTTGTTTATATTGGTTTGTCTTCCTTCCTCTATCAGTTGTGTGTGGGCCTTTTAGGGGTAACCTGCGGCTACGGCCAAACCAACACGCTCGCCGTCGCGGCCGTCCGGTCGGCACGGCACGGGTCGGGCCGAGCTCCGGTAGAACACTTGCGATGCGAGCAAACCAACCTTTTGGACAAATAAAAGGGTCGAGAATATAAATATAGTGAAAGTCGTTTGTGTTTCTTGCCATAAATTTAATTTGGTTTAGGTTGGGTCGACATTATACTCAGAATCACACGACATTACACTCAATATAAATATAGTAAAACAAATGGACGACAATCAACGCAAAAATTGGGGGGGAAATTCCCAAAATACCCACACGGAACCGCGCGAAAATTTAACGTCTCCGTGTTTCCACTTGTCAAGCATCCGGACATCGCGCGAAAAATGGTAGGTTGGATCATCGTTTCGGACGGGTTCAGACATTTTTGGGATTTGCACCCGAGTGTAATTCTACATATATACTGGTTATACAATATATAACCGCATGTTATACATGGTACACCCTCATGTTGTACATAACCAGTCAGATAGTTACACATAAACCTTTGAAATGGGTAATCGTTTTATGTGTTGATGCACATCATCTAATTAAATAATTCATTGTATAATAACAAATCTGTATTTCCAAAAATATTAATAAAATATTGAAGAATGTAAATTAAATATATTTATTTTCAAAAATATCGATATGAAAATATAATTAACTATTTGTTACCAAATTTATTAATGATTAATTGAAGATTTATTTCCAAATTATCTGATTATTTACTGCAAATATTTAAGTAGGAAATAAACTATAAGTCAACTTGAGAGTAATATAAGTCTTCATAGATAAATGACCGGACTACCCTTCATTTTCCGTTTGTTTTTATTAACCGAGAAGAACTTTTGCCCGCACCAAGTGTCAGCATCTCCACTCTCGTGTGCACATCCAACGGTTATACACGGGTTTGAACGTTTTTTGGAGGTTATATCTAATATCTCCTCTCTCTCTCTCTCTCTCTCTCGCTATATATATATATGGAAGGGTTCGACTGAGAACCAAATGTGTCGTGCGAACATGAGAATCACTGGACATTCCCTTATTTTCGTTGGACATTCATTTATTTTTAATGGACAAAGTGTTTCCGTTGGACGTTCACCTATTTCCGCTGGACATTCACCTTCATTGGATATCACAATTTTTATTGGACATCCACCTATTTTCGATGGACATTCATTTATTTTCAATGGACAAACTCAGTTCTCACGTTCTCATAAAGGGGTTTGGTTCTCACCTGATCTGTTCTTTCTCTCTCTCTCTCTCTCTCTCTCTCTCTCTCTCTCTCTCTCTCTCTATATATATATATATATATATATATATATACGTGTGTGTGTGTGTGTGTGTGTGTGTTCATCAGAACATAAAACGATTACCCACTTCAGAGGTTTATGTATAACTGTCATACTGTCTGTGTATAATATGCTATTATATATTGTATAACTAGCTTACTTAGATAATGTTCAACAACACATGAATCGACGAATATGATCGCTCTCTGGATCTGACCTATTTTTAGTGTGAATCGTTGAATGATCGCGCTTTAAATGCGCAATCGCGGTTTGAATGCATATATTTTTAGTGAGAATCGCTTAATGATCGCGCTTTGAATGCGCGATTGTGTTTTAAATGCGTGATTGCAATGAAGAGCGTGCCTTCATCTCTCCATCTATTTGTGACTAAACGGGGTCAGTGAACCGCTCCGCCACGTGTCGTATTATCGTCGCACGCAAAAAAATGGATGGACAGATGAGAATTTGGATATTTAAACGTTTTGTTGGAGTTTGTAGTGGAGTGCATCTTATATATGTAAATTAAAACAAAACAAATATTTATACGTGAATTGAAAATAATAAATATAAGTAAATCGATATAAATTAAAGCAAACAACATAAATTAACAATAAATATAAATTATAATAATATGACATTTCGAAGTCTTAAAAACTCATTTTCTTTATAAAACAATCTAATAAAAAAGTAAAATGAGTGTTGAGGATAGAGAGGGTGAGAGTGATATTAATGTGATGTTGAGAGATGAAAAGCATCTGCACAGTGGGGTTGACAAGGAAGTTATTAAAGCTGTTCTTTAACCATTGAGACAAATGACTATTTTGTAAATTTAAGACAGTATAAGTAAATATACACTATATATTAAGGGGGAATGTAATTTGTGAACAAAATTTACATTAAAAATTTTCGAATCGATGAATGATCCCTCTCTGGATCTAACCTATTTTTAGTGTGAATCATTGAATGATCGCGCTTTAGATACGCAATTGCGGTTTGAATGCACCTACTTTTACTGAGAATCGCTGAATGATCGCGCTTTGAATGCGCGATCGTGTTTTAAATGCGTGATTGCAATGAAGAGCGTGCCTTCATCTCTCCGTCTATTTGTGACTAACGGGGTCAGCGAAACGCTCCGCCACGTGTCGTATTATCGTCGCATGCAAAAAATTGGATGGACAGATGAGGATTTGAATGTTTTGTTGGAGTTTTTAGTGGAGTGCATCCCTATATATATATATATATATATATATATATATATATATATATATTAAAACAAAACAAATATTTACGCGTGAAATGAAAATAATAAATATAAATAAATCGATATAAATTAAAGCAAACAACATAAATTAACAATAAATATAAATTATAATAATATGACATTTTGAAGTCTTAAGACTTATTTTCTTTATAAAACAATCTAATAAAAAAGTAAAATGAGTGTTGAGGATAGAGAGGGTGAGAGTGATGTTACTGTGATATTGAGAGATGAAAAGCCCAGCCCATAAAATCTGCACAGTAGGGTTGATAAGGAGGTTATTAAAGCTGTTCTTTAACCATGGAGACAAATGACTATTTTGTAAATTTAAGACAATATGTAAATATATATTATATAAGGGGGACAAATACAATTTTCGAATAAAATTTACATTAAAATTTTTCAAATTCTCCGGCCGAGGGGTCGGCAGCCCCTCCTTATCCCCTCCCTGTAGATCCGCCCCTGATTGTTATAGAACACACAACGATATTATATATATTGATCCGAAATTTGAGACCTTTGAAGCATTATGGGGCTTGTGGATTAAGTAGACCGTTATAAGATGACAGAGATACAAGAAATGACCTGACACCAACATTACCCATAATATGACACCACTTTTGATCCATGAAGACAAGGACTTGTCACCTTTTATAGAAAAGAGAGCATGTTTTGAATATCAGTATTTAAGAAAATAGCAATCAACTCTTCCCTTGAACAACCTGCCCAGATCTTTCTTCAACATCTTCAATTTCAGCTCTAAATTTGGCCAACTTGATTTAAGTATCATTACTGATGATTATATGAACTTCCAAATGCATAGTTGGCCAAATCTCATTTATTCATCCTATATTAAAATATTGTACTACAACTCTACAAGTCTACAACACTATTTCATTAATTTCCCCAAAAATATTAATTGAAGATCACATTTCAGCCCTTAATTTCACAAAATGAATCCGAAAATTTCGAAGTTCCATAAACAAAAATCATTTATTTTTCTGATATATATTTAAGGCAAGCTTTAAATGTATTCTTAATTATACAAAATGTCAATGCACCGGGATCTGCAACCTCATCAATGTGTGAATGTTTGTTTCCATGAAAAGTTTCAAATCTATATGTGTTGTCCAAGTGTAGACAAGACCGCAAGGCACCTAGCTCATGGATCGATCAACAAGCCCACCTTGATTAATTGTTCTTGAAATTTGAGGTACATATATTATATATATACCTTCGCATTGGTAATGACTTCAACCCTTGATCACCGTATAATGAAGTCGATTACTTGATCATTTTTGCATAGCTTTGGTAACTTGATGAAAACAATCAAAACAAATTTATATGTCATATCATACATATTGATGCTCAGTATTTTTTCCTAAATTTACACAATCATTATTCAATTATATAAAAAAGTCAAGACACTGTCTCCGTTCAACTTCATCCCAATTTTTACAAATAGCTCTATTTGTCACAACAATCTATATTTTAATATTTTAAAAATAAAACTTTGTTTGAGAGCAAATACGAGGTTGAGCGTTACTTTAAGTAGAGGCACATGGGGTTAATTTTTTTTCTCCTCGATAAGGTTAGGTAAATTTATTGTTGTTGTAAAATTGGTTAGTTCAAATAAAATTATAATATAAAGTCAACAACAAATGACAAAAGAGAACAATTTGCAACACTACTGTCTGGAAGAGGAAGACGTTTCACCCTGCAAGGGTAGCAGCACTGACCAAGGGGCACCGAAGAATCTAGGTTGCGGCCAAGCCTACGACAGTCGGGCCAGGGGAAACCAACGGTTAGGCAAGCATGGGACCTTCCTAGGCCCGATGTTTTGAAGATTAACGTTGATGGGGGTGTGGATGCTGAGAGTGGGTTCTCGAGTGTAGGGCTCGTCTGCATAGATTCAGAGGGTCGGGTAGCATAGGCTCTTTGTAGACGTTTCTCGAGATATTTCCACCTAGAAGAGGTAGAAGCCGTGGGTGTCAAGGAAGCCCTCTCTTGAGCGAAAGAAAAGAACTAGACGGAGGCGGTGATACAGTCTGATTACCTTAGGGTGATGGATCACATGCGACGTGTGAATCATGTTAGGAACATTTTCGGGGGCATCATTAGTTATTGTTGTTGTATTCTATCCGCCCTCGAGGCAGGTATTTACATATTTTTTGCTCGTCGTCCTTATAATTTCGTAACATGTAAATTAGCCAGTTGGTAACAATAGCTGGGATCATGGTTCGTGGTTTGTCCCACCAAATGTTGCTTTGGCTGTCCAATGTGATGCCGGGTGAGTTGCTTAATAACATTTCATTTTTTCCATCATAAAAAGTATATGTCCCAGAGAGTGTAACAATCATCACCGAATTCAATAATTTATTCCGCCCAAGACTAAGAACCGTGAACTTGTTCATTCATTTAGAATTATTATTTTACAAGAAATTCATTGAAAATGACACGGCAAGTTTCTTCCTTTTATTTTAATTTCACTTCTTACAAGTGAGGCTCACAATTACTGTTGAGAGATCGTTTCAAATTCCCTTCGAAAAAAATAATCCAAATCAATTTTCCTAACATGTATTTCCTTTTGAAAAGAAAACCAACGTGATCTTTTGTTTAAAACAAAATCGCGTGTCCCGTAGTAATATATATATGTATATATATATATACACACACAATTAAGGTAGAGACTGTATGGTGAATTACCCATAACAACATATATTATAGGAAATTAATGGGATGATGAGAACAATTATGACAAAAATAGTAGAGCATATATGATATATGTAGAGGACAAAAAAAGTGGAAAGCAAGGGAACATGGCGAAGCAAATACAGCAATAAAATGATTAACCCACCAAACCAATACATACATGATTCATTCCTCTAAATTCCATTCATTTGAGTCCAATCAACGGCAAGCAAGCCTACCAACCACCTCCACCTCCGCCTCCGCCCATTTTATTTATTTATTTCTCTTTATGAAAATCTGGCTGGAATTGGCACACGAGGTTAATTAGTGTATTACATTAATATATATACATTGATTATGATCATACTGTATATGTATCAAAGCATATATAATATTCTGTCCGTCTTAAAATTAAGATTATTGAATAATAAAGTAAATGTTTATAAAGTATAGTCATGATGGAAAAAAGCGGCTATCGTGGGAATTCTCCTGTCAATAATTCATGCAAAACATTATTACTTCTAAAATCGTATGTGAAGTGATAAAGTGTATTTCAGAGTTGATAAATTTGTATTCATAATTGATAAAAACACTATATTTACGTGAGCATTAGAGTGTATTGAAAATTGATAAAATTGTACTCATAGTTGATAAAAGTGTACATATGGATTGATCGTAAGGTGCTCAAACCTGAATAATAAGAACAAGACTTTCAAACTAAAAACCAAACCGATCAGTTCAGTTTAATTATCAAATTTTAGAAACCAAATCAAACCAACAATGGTATCAAATTCAGAAATTAATCGATCAGTTTCGTTAGCCAGTTTGGAGTCTGGTTTCGGTTAGTAGGGTTTCAGCATCCTTATCTCTTCTTCTTCACAGACCCGTCGAGCAGTGGATGTTGGCTCTACTGTTGGATTTGAGCTCGCGTGACCAGGTCGTGCCTCGGGGAAAGGTCAATTCGAACGTAAAATGTGCCAATTTCGTGTCCAATTCGAGCCATCCCACCCAAATATCTTTGCCCAGCTTCGAACACTGGTCCGAAACAAGGGGGCGAGCAATGCCAACCACTAGGCCACACTCAAGTTGGTTCCTAGACTCTTGTTTACTCATTCAAAATTGAGGCCTTAAATAATTGGGGACCTAAAGTCTTCGTTAATTTGGTTGCATAGTGGAGCCTTCACTGGTTCATCGGGTGACTCACTACTCAATAACATCAGATATTTTTTACACATATAAGAAATCATAATTTACTCTAAAAAAACTGAGAATGAGCACATAGTGACAATGAGAAGGAGGCTGAGGTACTTGTCAGAGGGGACAAAGACCCTGAAGAGCCAGGAGATGAGTTCTCAAGGAAAGACGACATTCTGCTGAAGACAACAAAAAATTGATGGTGAAGACGAGCTTAACGAGGTTATAGGCGCGTCACTTTAGAGCAAACGATAGTGTTTCTCGGAGACCCCTAGTTGTCATCGATGGTGCAACGAGTGTGACACTCATGGAGGCGGGAGCTATCCTTAAAGACCTTACAGAGGATGGAGGTGAGTTTCTCTGTCTTAAATTCGACAAAATCGAAAAGAGCCAGTAACATCACGATGTTGCCATACAACCTTCATTTAAAAAGTATTTTTTTATTCAAAGAATATTCATTCAGAGAATAATTTCAAAAACGAATCAAATTTAACTACTAATGGATGTGGTACAAAAAATAAGTTATCAGATAAGAATTGTTCACATATTTTGTTTATTGTTTATAGGGGTAATTACATATCAGTACATCCGCCGAAATCTCATTACAGGATCAGTCGCCCAAGTTTGAAATTTTTTTTCTCGGTCCCCCAAGTTTAAAACGTTAACACTTAAGTCCAAATTCGGTTAACTCTAACAGTAATATTTTTATAATGACCAAAATGCCCTCGAGTTATAATTTAAAGTTAGATACTTATTTGAGTTTTTAAATGACCATTGTAACCTTAAATAAATAACAAATAAAAATATTGGTTCAAGGACACGCGTGTCTTTCCACATAAATAAATAAAAATTAAAAAACACTAAAAATGACAATTAGACCCTCCGTCTTCAACCTCCAGCTCCAGTCCCTCCAACCCCTCCTCATCTCCCCCAATTGTTCGCAACCATAGCCATAACCACCAACAAATTCTCAACCACCAAAAATGTAAACCACCAAAAAATCTCTATCTCCTCAACTATAACCACCAACAAAATCCCTATATCCGAATCCAAACTTTCAGATCTGATAGAGTCGAAGCCGATGGAGTCAACGCGGCGCAAAAAGTTCGCCGGAGTTTAAGGGCGGGCGAAACTGGACCACGATGGCTTCGGCAATTTCCCGACAAACCAGGCTCAAATCAGGAACAGACTTGCACTTGTTGACAGTTCTTCCACCTCCTTCAGCGACCGACGGGGTGAGCTCTCTAAAGATGCTACAAGAGTTGTGGCACTTTCTCGGCCCAACTCGCCGATTTCGATCCTAGTGGCTAGTTTTTGATGAGTCGACTCGGCTTTGCACTCGTTGCCTCCGTCTCGAAGACACTCTCTCTCGCTGGAAAATACAAAAACCCTAACGACAGATTCAACGACGGTGCCTCGACCTCTCCTTCAGCGGGGAGCTCTAAATCCAGCATCGATTTGGATGTGCAGCGGCACACATAGAAAACGTCTTCTGAACAAAGAAGAGAGGAGTTGAGAGAGGGAGGAGAGTGACAAGAGGGGTATGGGGTATAAGTGTAATTTCATTAGTTAATTTTAATTTGTTTATGTAAAAAGATAAATCTATCCTCAAACATTTACCTAAACGGAGGGTAATGTGGTAATTTCATAATTCTTGTATTTTATTATTGTTGTTACAAAAATCTATTCATTACAAAAATATTGTTGTTAGATGGGATAATTCTAAATGACTACACCTGGATATGTCACGTTATCACATGACTACATATATAATTTTTTGTGTTAGGGTGAATACTCAAGAATTTCATTTTTCTCACCGTTACTTATTTCGTCCATTTCCGTTAGTTTTTTTAACATTTTTAACGTGTGAAAAGACTAAAATATCATTCATAGATAAATAATAAATTGAATAAAAATACTAAAATACCCTTCACTATTCATTTAATTTTCAAAAAATACCACCCATTCTCTCTTTCTCTTTCTCTCTCTCTTTCCTCCCCCTCCTCCATCTCCTCCATCACCACCTCCACTACCATTCCCTCCCCGCCCCCTCCACCACCACCATCTCATCCCCCTCTGTTGCCACCTCCTCTACCACCACCATCCCCTCTCCGCCCCCTCCACCACCACCGCCGCCACCATCTTCATCTCATCTATCTCCAACGCCACCACCTCCATCTCTTTCACCACCAACCCCTCCACGCCCCTCCACCACCATCACCACCACCACCATATCCTCCACCACCGTCGGAGGTTCGCCGGAAGTCGGCCAGAGGCTCGTCGAAGGTGGTGACGGAGGGGGAGGGATGGTGGTAGAGGGGGCGGGGAGGGGATGGTGGTGGAGGAGATTGAGGTGGTGGCGGTGGAGATGGAGGAGATGGCGACAGAGAGGGAGAGTGAGGAGATGATGGTGGCGGTAGTGGTGGTGGAGGGGGCGGGGAGGGGATGGTGATGGAGGAGATGGAGGTGGTGGTGGTGGTGGTGGTGATGGAGAAGGTGGAGGTGATGGTGGAGGAGGTGGCGACGGAGGAGGAGGAGATGGTGGTGGTGGTGGTGGTGGTGGTGGAGGGGGTAGGGAGGGAATGGTGGTGGAGGAGATAGAGGTGGTGATGGAGGAGAGAGAGAGAGAGAGAGAGAGTATTTTTTTTGAATAGTGAATGGTATTTTAGTCTTTTCACACGTTAAAAATGTAAAAAACTAACTGAAATGAACGGAATGAGTATCAGTGAGAAAAATGAAATTTTTTGGTATTCACCCTGACACGAAAAAATTTAGGTGTAGTCATGTGTTAATGTGACATATCCATGTATAGTCATCTGGAATTATCCATTGTTAAATTTAACAGAATTTGGACTTAAGTGTTAACGCTTTAAATTTCGAGGATTGAGAAAAAAAAATTTCAAACTTGGATGACTAATTTTGGAATGAGATTTCAACGAGTATACTGATCTGTAATTACCCCGTGACGACAAAGGACAGTAACGGTAACTTTTGTTTTGACCACGGTTAAAAAGCGTAGATAAAAATAGAGGCGGGGGCAGATAGGTAAATATAGTTCGTACGGAAAGGGGAGAGGCGTGAGTGTGAGTGGAGGTAAATTGTTTTTAGCCGTTAGAGACGAAGAAGTTAAGCGGTTTGGGTTTATATATAGAGACAGACAGAGCCATCAGAGCTAAGGGTCCGTATTTGTCGAACCAGCACAGATAGGAGAAGAAGAGCTTAGAGCTAGAGACACAGACACGCAGCTACGGCCATGGCTGATTCCAGCGATTCCGTTTCTGTCGATATGGAGAAGATCTATCTCGCTGGAAAGGTACACCGCTGGGTTTTTTTCTTCTTCTTCAATTTCGTTCCACTTTCTCTTCATTTTGATTATCTTTGTTTATGATTGATTTTAGAGGGTGTCTTGCATTTGGGTTTTGGCCCTTGGTTTTCACAATGTCGGGAATTTTGGGGGTCTTTTTCAGGATTTGATGTTCATGGGTTTTTCTTACCGTTGGAAAAAGGGGGAAGAGGATGTTATGCTGCATTTGGGGGTATTGCTTTTCTTGCTGTTTGGTTGCTGAGAAAATGTGGGTTGGAGGTTAATATGAGTCAAATGAATATAATTTCTTCGTTATTCATCCGTGGGGATTCTCGTTTTTTTTTTTGGAAAACCCTTTTCTCTTTGTGGCTTGGTGTTTCCTTCATTTTGTGATATGTCAAGCTTTTATCATTTGTTTCCAGATCTGGGCAATCCTTCTTTTTTGCTAAAATTGAATATGTGATTCATGTATAGAAATCATTGATTTTTCTTGCTGCTGTTTCTTTCATGATGACTCCAATTGGTGAGAAGCTTTAAAGGGCTTCTCTCTTTCTTTTGATTTTTCGCGGTGAGTGACCCTTAAGGTGAATTCATAAGTTGGAGACATCAGTTTCAGATTGTTCATTTGGTTGCATGTTTTCATTTGTTTGATTGTTATGCGAGTTGGGTTAAAGGAATATTATGTTTTGATCCTTATTTATGTTTTCTTCCTTCAATTTCGTCCTTGTTGAATTATTGTGTTTTCAGGCCAGCAAAGACTGGTTATGAGTCCCATAGGTTTTTTCAAAGTTATGCAGTCCACTGAAGGAGTCCTGGCTTTACTTTTCTTTGTCTAGTCTATTTTACTTGCATTATTTATGCTAATGTGAATTTGACAAAGGTTTAAGCTGGCTGTTAATCTAGAAACCCTCCTCATTTTCCTGGCATGGGCTGTGTTGTAGAGCACCAGCAAAGACTTTTTTTATCTGTATTATTAAAACTTATCAATAAAAAAGCCTAGCTGTACCATTATTTTCCTTTTCTACTTTTTGTCATTGTTGTCTTTAAATATGTAATGTGCCATGCTTACCCTTTAAATCCTCATTACTTTGAGGGATACAATGATTGAAATAAGAAAATTTCATATTTGTTTGGTCTGACCATTCAGTTTTTGTTGCCCATAAAGGGTTATGGCACATGGTAGACTCCTTTTAGGAACAGAAATATGTTGATGGAGCTGTAGTTTTTCTCTTTATTCAAAGGGTGTGTACTCCAAACAAAGCATGTTTTTCCAAAACCATCTTGGACATGCTTCTGTAGTTTAACTTCAACTATTAATTCACATGCCTTCTTCTCAAAAAAAATTATCGAGCAATTTATCCTCTGATGACATGCTTTGTGATACTTATATTCCTCAGGAACACATTGTACAAACTGGCTGTGGTTCAGTGTCTGTTATAGTATATGGAGAGCAAGAGAAGCCAGCATTAGTCACATACCCTGATTTGGCTCTAAACTGTAAGCACCATGTTTCCATCTCCCATAGTCCATCCAATTCCTCATATGGTAACAAACTAAAACAAATTACTTACTGATTGTGTGCACATAAACAAGAGATTCACAACCCTGAGGTGCTTTTATTTTTGTTGATTGGTACATGTTATTGATCTCACTTCTATGTCTTGAGCAGATGTGTCATGTTTCCAAGGATTGCTATTTTGTCCTGAAGCAGCCTCTCTACTACTCCACAATTTTTGCATTTACCACATTAGTCCTCCAGGGCATGAGGTCTGTAAATTGGTTCTTTTAAGTACACATACAGTTAACTGTCTTTCATATTTGGAAAATATGTATAATGTAACCCATTACCCAGTTCTATTGCTCACATTGTTTCTGGCACTCTCACAAGAGTTCTTGCAGTTAGGAGCTACTGCAATTTGTTCTGATGATGTGCCTTCTGTTGATGAGTTAGCAGATCAAATAATTGAAGTTCTAAACTATTTTGGGTATATATCATACTAGCACTTTGTGCTCCTGTTGCTTAATTTTTGATTCATTTCAAGGATTTGAAGTGATATTTTTCCTGCACTAGATGCAATACCAATAGTAGTTAGAAAATATTCTGTTGTGATTGTCAGCCCTTCTCTAATGGAGTGGATGTTGTCTTATTCAGGCTCGGTGCAGTGATGTGCATGGGGGTAACGGCTGGTGCTTACATTCTTAGCCTATTTGCTGTATGTTCGTTTTAGAATTTTGTCCCTGATATAATTTAAATCGATCGACTAGTATTTTGGCTGACTGATCAAGGTTTTGGTATCACAGATGAAATATAAAGAACGGGTTCTTGGTTTAATACTTGTCTCCCCTTTGTGCAAGGCTCCCACTTGGACAGAATGGTTATATAATAAGGTTCCTCCTTCGAACCCGGTTCCAGTTCTTTCGTGAAAATTCGTTTTATGTTAGTATCATGCCTAAGATCTCGTGTACCCTGTACAGGTGATGATAAATTTGCTATATTTCTATGGCACATGTGGTGTTTTGAAAGACTTCCTGCTGCAGCGATACTTTAGCAAGGTATATTTTAGTGCTAACGCTGATTCTTATTCTTTTTTCCCGTAGCTCATGTCACCTCATTTATCGTGTATTGGTTGATGATGAGATTGTTCTTAATTGCTGCAGGAATTACGCGGTGGTGCAGACGTTCCAGAGTCAGATATAGTTCAGGCATGCCGCAAAGTGAGTACTGAGTATCTGTAATGTTCGGTTGTACTTGTTTGATTGCAAGCTAACATGTGTGTTTCTCCAGTTGCTGGATGAGAGGCAGAGCACAAACATCATACGTTTTCTTCAGGCAATTAATAGGTAAAAATCTTGTGCAAGAGTTGTTTCCTAAATGCATACTTATATATCATGGGAGGTGTAGGGTTTGATACTTTGTTGTTACTACTTGCAGGAGACTTGATTTATCAGAAGGGTTGAAGACACTAAAGTGTCGGACACTCATATTTGTCGGGGATCAGTCTCCTTTTCATTCAGAGGCAGTGCACATGGCTTCGAAACTTGATAGACGATATAGTGCCTTAGTTGAGGTATGTAGGTATCAATTTATACAAAGGGCAATTTTAGGAAAATGTGATTATTCAGAGTTAGGGGTGTGCAGGTCCAGGCTTGTGGATCGATGGTGACAGAGGAGCAGCCGCATGCGATGTTGATACCAATGGAGTACTTCTTCATGAACTATGGATTGTACCGACCATGCTACTTGAGTGAAAGCCCGAGAAGCCCGCTGAGTCCGTCTTGCATCTCCCCGGAGCTTCTCTCTCCGGAAAGCATGGGATTGAAGCTAAAGCCGATCAAGACCCGAGAAGAGAAGAGGTAGAGGAGAAATGTATCTAAAATTGTTTGATTTGTTGAATGGGGTTAGTAGTAGAGGCAGACAGATGAGGATGAGGTTGTAGATTGAGGAGATTCGTTCATTTATTTCTACTTTGTAGTCAGAATCATAAAATGGGGGCTATGGAGCTGTGTAAATTATGGATTGGATCAAGTTAGTTTACGACTAATAATAAATTCATTGCTTTTTTCATATTTCCTGTTTTTTGGATCGTGGTAATGATTTTGAAGATATAGAGTTCATGTTTCCTAGTGTAAGTTATTGTTTAGCAAATCTATGACATTCATATAGAGTTCTTTGTTACATTTTGTGTTGCTGCTCTTCAACGATACGAATCAGGTGTTGTGTTGTGATTATCTTTTATATATCAGCATTCACCATATTTTCTTACAAGCGATGATTGATATTTGTATGCTAAAAAAAGATCAATTTTATCGTCAAAGGCTGGCTTATGTAGAATTGCAGTGAGAAGTATCATTTTACAGGAAAATTAGTTACTTCTTTGAGGTAAATATCGACCTTCTCACTATAAGACTCTTTTTTTAGTTACAGTATCATTCCTGTCTCTCTACCCAACAAACCCCCATCCATATCACTGTAGAGCATCGAACCCTAGCCGAGCTCATGGACCACCAAGCTACAAAGCAGGGGATCACCCTAAGAGTTGATTTCTTTTCTTAAACGGTATTATCGTCAAAGGTTATATAAATGGTAAGAGCAACTCAACCAAGTTGCTAAATCTCCATGTTTTTTGAGATTTAACAACACGGGCAAGTGAATCACGGACGAGTGACTTGACGTTGATCAACGTTGGGACTCTGTTTCATATCCTAAACAAATATTTCTATAAGCTATTGTCGTGATAATGCCACACAAGTCTATATTTTCAATAGTCAGGTGTAAACGTTTCACAACTGATCTGATAGTTTATATTTCTTTCATCTTTATTGAAATTATAATTATGACAGTTAGACAAGATGTCAAGAGTAATGTCGAGAACAATGATAAGACAATGTTCTTAACAACTTGTCAGCAAACAAATTCGGACAAACACAACATAAAGAGTAAAGAGCTGATAGCGACACACAAGATTGTTAACCCAGTTCGGTGCAATTCACCTACGTCTGGGGGCGCTTTGACAGTGGAAAGATTTCACCATAATGGAACAAGTCAAAACATACAAGTATCGGTGATTATCACACAAACCACTACTTTATGCTACCCTTCCTAGTGCAAATCCATATCAGGGACTCCCCCTGAATCCAAGCCTTCAACTTGATTCCACTCTACGAGTCTCGCACGCCCGGATGTAACAAGTCGCTGTTATGCACTTGTGCGTGAACCTTCAATCACACATTCACAGAAAACCCACAATAACTCTCATAATCTTCTCAATTTGGTGGAGTGATACACAAACGTTCTCCAAGAAACACACAACCTCTCAGCACGCCAGTCCTGCACGTCTAAGAGCTCTGTACATTCTTTGAAGAAACTACAAGGAGTCTGCTTAAGATCTCTCAGGGAATCACGCTCTCGGGGTCTCCTTAAACATACGCGCGCACCTGTTAAGGGTGGAGCCTTTGGCTTTTATAGCAGATGCAAAAATAACCCTCGAATCAATTAGAGTTTCCTTAACCTAATTGATTTCGGTTTTCTTATTCCCATACGCCAATATATTTTCAGAGTCTCTGTCATGGCAAGAATACTTTAAGCATTATGACACAATAAGGACTTACCAAAAGCCTTGTACAGCTGGATCTTTCCAATCACAATACGTCTCCGACTTAGGGAAACTCTTCATCAATGTTGCGATCCACAAATGTCACGCAGAATGTTGAGACTAACTGCTTGACATCCTTCCTAACTAGATGCTCGACATCTTTCGTATTGCCTAAAAATAAAACCAATAACAAACATAACAACATTTATTTTCCTCGTTTTATTTTTTTTTGGAACGTAAAAAAATTAGAGTTAAATTAATAGAAAAGTAGAGAGTAAAACTTTCTTCTTTATTGATTTTGACATTTTATGCTTACTATTTTTTGGGGTTGGAGTAACTTTTGTTGGATAAGCACTCTTTTCACAAAATTGAACACAATTCAACAATAAAAACCAAAGATTGACCTTAAAAATTATATACTCTCGAAACCCTAAATAGGCAACAAGTCAGATTCTATAAAACACAAATTTTTATACAATATCTAACATAATCATGATTAATAAAACTCGCGAATATATATAAGAAAAAAACTGGAACTCGCCACAGTTGCTCCACGACTTTGAGCTCATGCACCATGACCACTTCACACAATTAAGAGTAGGAGTGTCCATATACGGTTAACCGGAACAAGTGGCCGGAACCAAAAACCAGACCGGTCATGTTTGGTTCTCAATTTCTAGAACCGAAACCAAACCAAAATGAGGATAAAACCGGACATCCGATTAACCATCAATTTTGGTCAGTTTTCCCAGTTAAACCGAAATTGATTTCAAACCTTTAACTTTTTCAAATTTACACCAACAAACTTGAATATCAAACATGAGAAAAATAGCAAATATTAAAGTCATTACTCAAATCCAAAGGGGACAAGTAAAGACCGATGATAAAAAAAAAGAAGAAGAAAAAATGCTCTTTATTTGTAAGGAAAACATGTATAAATAATACAAGATTTGGGCGATGTGGGGCTTTGAGAGCTGAGTTCATTTGGATTATAAGGAAATACAAAATTAAATATAAGGAAAGCATGTATGAAAAATTACAAAAAAAATGCCTGGCCTGGCGGTTGGGTATTTGATTCCCAGCAAATCTTGAGGTTGCAAGGTCGAGTCATGAGGAAAGGAGGAAGTGGAGTGTGATGATGAGTTTGGGGAAGTGGAGTAGCTGTGAAATGTCCATTAATCCTTGAAGATGAAAGGCTAGGTTTGAAATAGCTTTGTACTGATTGGTAAATCACCGGTTTATACCGGTTAGCCGCGGTTATCAAAACCAGCTTTGTACTGATTGGTAAATCACCGGTTTATACCGGTTAGCCGCGGTTATCAAAACCAAAAACCGGACCGGTTCTTACCAGTTTTGCCAAATTGAAACCGAATCTTTGCCGGTTCGTTTCGATTCCGGTTTTATTCGGTCCGGTTTGATCCGGTTCCGGTCGGTTTGTCGGTTTCCGACTTTATATAGACACCCTAATTAAGAGAGTTGGCGAGAAGAAGACGTGTACGTTCACGTCGCTAATTGAATTATTGAATACACAAGTAAATTCCATAAAATATTCATGTTATTAGAAGCTCTCTAGTTTTATTAGTCTCCATCCTCAGCTCCAACTTGTCTCTAAGAACCTCATTTGCGCCAGATCTACCCCCCTTCAGCACCAAGGCGTCTTCACGGGGTTTTCAGTTGTCGCCACACCTCCACCAGACCAAACACATGCCACTACCATTCTCAAAATTTTTGCTCATCCTAATTCAAATCTACACCAAAACATCGACCATCTTATCTTCCCGCCCACACCAGGAAACTCAGAGGTACCAGGAACGATCAAGTTCGCCACTAAAACTACCTCACATGCCGCCGTTGGATCCATCTAATTTTTGAGAATTTCTTTTCCTCTCGTACCTCTAGGTTTCTTGTTGACCTATTTTTTATTCCATGTAAGAAATGTGACAACATGTTATCCAATTTAAGGGTAAGAATTACTCCATTTGCACTTTCCAATTTGAGATGTTTGTGATAGGAGAGGGTATGTGGGATCACATCACAATTTGAGAAGAATCTGAATGACTCTGGTGATGTCATTGAGTCTGACGTTGCATATTATGTTCCTCTCACATACCGAGAGTCAAGGATGCCCAAATTCAAACCTGAATTGTGGAATATGTGTACTCTTTAATTGTCCTTAACTGCACCATTATTGCACAACTAAGGATATGTAGGCCTATCTTTGACTAGTATACTTCCAAGATAACTTGATCCATGTGTTTCAACTAGATTACATAGACATCACTCTCGCAAAAGTGATAGTTGAGTCACTGCTTACCGTCTAGGCGAACTTATTGAGCCGTTTGAAGGAATTCCATGGTATCCAAACAATTAAATTCATGCAGCGGACTTGAATATAACCATGGAATTCGATGAAACATATCTTATGTGAAAAATTTCAGCATGCAATTATAAAATCAAATTTGAAAAATACCTTTTGCAAATCGATCAAACACAAAGTTTATGTGTTCTCTAGATCGTCCACACTTGTACAACACCTTTACCAAGGATTATACACACAAATTCACTAGTATTGTGTGTAGAAGAGAAGCTAAAACTCAACTATGGATGAAGAAGGGAAGGGCGGCTATGGAGAGAAAGGGGGCCGAAAATAATAAGGTTAGGGTTGAATAATTATGTGAAAAAAAATCAGATTTTAATTATCTATATTTTCACATAATTAAATCCCTTAAAACCTCTTATTTACACTTAAGCTCAATTCTTAATTAAAACCAAGAATGGGCTTGAAACCCAATTAGCTAAAACTTAATTAAACCCATTTGAGTTGGGTTCCAATTAAATGGTTTAGCTAAACCGGTTCAATCTCTTTAATTTGATTTCCTCAACCGTTTGGTTAATAAACCTAGGCCAGAAATCAACCGAATCGTTTTCAATTTGACTAAATCAAAAAGAGGATTCTCCCAATTTCCATCCAAGCTTGTTTTTGTTATATACTGTACTTAAAGTGTGTGACCCTCTAGGCACACGACCGTTAGCAGACTGGTAAAATTACTATTTTACCATTTTCATCATAAGTGGCCTGTAGCAAGACATTATGATTACCCAACGTCCGTGATTATCGACGATTCGACTTAACCTGTTATCGTACATGTCATTATCCTTTTATCAAACCGATATCCAGATTGATCAATAGGCATAGAACCGTCATCCTAATTTATCAATCACTGTTTCTTGATATCTGAGATGACTGAAAACTGATACAAAGGTATCACCTGCATGGCCATGCTATTCCTTCAGTCATACTCATCAAGTGGCCTAAACGGATATCTTTCCCATACCAGAGTACGAGTGATAAATCCCTTAGCCATCTTTCGAGTTCACTAATGTAATTCATAACCAAGCCAATCAGAACTGTTATGGCTACCCTTTTACATGTAACGTTAGACTAGGTCAAACTTAGAGATTCATTACATAGTGCACACAAAGACTCATTGGTTTTAGGATATAATGACAAGCTACGATCTGTGAGTATCTCATGACAGTATCTATGCTGCATACTCACCATCGGGTTGTCCAATACCATCGCCCTGATGATATCTATGATATAACTCTGGCACTTACTTTGTCATGATCAGTAGAGCGTGATCACAATGAGTTAGTCTCATACTGATCGCTTCTTAAAGAAGCTTAGCTGATCAAAGACACATCAAATGTAATTCTTTCAGATCTACAGTTCTACTATCAGTGATTATACACATAATGATATAGATCAAATTACATTCGATATATTACTACAATTCATTAGTAATATAATGTCGTTTTATTAATTCGAAAAATGATAAAACATTACAATGTAGATTAACTTATTACATTAGACTAGGGCACAATCCTAACACCGCTAACACACTATTTATGATGTGTCTCCGTCTATAATTAGAGACAGTTCGATACAGATCAAAGAACATGCATAATAAAGTAGAAACAAGATGTACGAAACAAACAGTTTGAATCATGCTTCTCTTTATTGATATTGATCATGTAATAAGAACAATCGTAAAATAAAATACAATATAATCTGGAATCGGTACGAGAAAGGTTGATCGAGACTTGATCAATTTCTGTTGAGACATGGTAATATGCTTTTCTTAAGATGTTTATTGCCCCGTACAGGCAACATGTCCCCCAAGATACAATGACATACGTACGCAAACTCTGACCATGTGTAGAGAGTGTAGATGATGAACTAAGGGCATACTTCTAATCCCCGTAGCCCTGCACAAGCTATCCACCCAAGAGAACCAATTTTAAATAAGAATAATCTACAATATTAAGGTAGGACAAGTAAATAACAAGATAGAGACACTAGAGATTAAACGTAGTTCGGATATGCCTACATCCGCAAGGGTCCGGAAACTAGAACAAGAACTTAACAACTTGTACAATCCACAAGATTGTCACAACCAAGAGTTTTACAATTTCTTGAAATCAACTTTTTTATTCAAGTTCACTCTTTATCAAGAACATCCCACTCACTCGAGATTTATTTCACTATAAATTTACCTTAATGAGTTCTCTATCCAATCCCCAAAGAGTTGACACCCAAAAGAAATCTAGAGCAGTCATCTTAAGATTTCTCCACCAAAAGCTTAATCTCCCTCGCGCTTATTCACCGAAGATTTGATATTGCACCTCTCTTCTTGGATAGCAAATCTTCCATATTATTGCTCTCACAACTTATAACTAATTTGTGGTTACGAGTCCATGTATTTATAATGAAAAACAACTCATGAGATTTCTTAATTTCTTGTACATTAGGGAATAGGAAACCCCTAAATTTCCTAGTTCCTTGTACATTAGGAAATCTCTCCTAAGCACTTGTAGAATAGGAAACCCTTTCCTATTATACTTCTTTCCTAAATAGGATTTGTGCTTTAAGCTCTACAAATAGTAATCAAAGAGAAACGAATTTGACAGAGAGACGACGACTAGCATTTTTCGAAACGTTTAGCTCTAGCGATTAATCTCAATTTATAAGAAAGAGAAGGCCTTTTAGGAAAGATAATTTTCTAAGAGAAAATATCTGAAACCTGGAGAAAAATGAATAAAAAACTTACCAATTCATTCTTTTGGAAAAACATAACTCTAAGATAATTAACTCATCAATGGCTTTGTCCACATTTTACTTTTTGAATATACAAATAAGTTTAACCATTTACTGAACCAAAATTATGTGCCCAGCCGAATTTGGCGGTTTCGAGTTCAGTTTCTCACCCACCTCTTACCCGTCTTGAGCTTCTGATATACCGTTGTAAATATCTCATTATCTTGAATATGTTTAGATATTTCACATTATTCAATGTCACGTGTACGTGTTTGAAATCAAAACTTACGTTGACATAGCACAAGTTAATATATTTATTGACTTAGCCATTTTGTATTTTATTATTCAACTTATCCAACAATTCCCTTCGTAGATAATTGTTATGGTAAGCTTTTTCGTGATGAGCAGCTCATTCTTCATTTACCAATAGGATGTAATCAGAATGTCGTTAGAATAATTAGACTAGTATCGAGTTTTTATCAAAATGTCATCAAATGTGCTCAGTTCACATCGAATACACACCCTAACACAAACGAGATATTATATTAATTGATGTCCTCCGCCGTTGTTGGAGGAGAGATTTAAAGAGGAGCTTGAGGCGTACCTTCATACCTCGATCTAGATTATGCCTCTCTGAATACGAATGTGAATTTAGTTTACTTTAATGGCCAGAAATTAGGATTTGTGAAAGAGATATACCTAGCGCGATGCAGATTTGAGAGTGAAGAGTAAATTGTTGAAAAAGAGAAAATGATTATAGACGGAAGAGGAAGAAATTATCCAAATTTATCTATGCTCTCTAAAAATAATTTTCAAGGAAGTATATATTTTTATTTTCAATTTCGTGGACTTTTGTAAAAACTCAATTTTATGTAGGCATGACTAATCGGTTCATCTTCATGGACGTTTATGTCCTAAATAACTTAATGGGATAATTCCAGATGACTACACTTGAATATGTCACATTATCACATGATTACAACTAAAATTTTTCGTGTCAGGGTGAATACCCAAGAATTTTATTTTTCTCACCGTTACTCATTCCGTCCATTCCCGTTAATTTTTAACGTGTGAAAAGACTAAAATGCCCTTCAGAGGAAAATAATTATTTTTAAATTGAATGAAAAGACTAAAATACCCTTCACTATTCATTTAATTTTCAAAAAAATACCTCTCTCTCTCTCTCTTCCCCCGCCACCACCTCCATCTCCTCCACCGCTACCACCATCTCCTCCCTCTCCGTTGCCACCTCTCCCCCCCCCCCCCCCCCCCCCCCCCCCCTCCGGGGTATTTTTTGAATGAGGGGTATTTTTTTTGAAAATTAAATGAATAGTGAAGGGTATTTTAATCGTTTCATTCAATTTAAAAATAAGGGGAAATTGCATGTCACTACCCTGTACTATGCAACTTTTGCATGTCACTACCCTCTTCCTTTTTAGTTGCATGTCACCACTGTAAGGTTTCATTTAGTTGCATCGTCCATCACAGAGTTAAGTTTAATATAAAAAGTCCATAATACCCCTATATTAAAAAAATTCAAAAAAAAAATTTTTTTATCAGATAAATAATAATACACTGATTTCAAAATTATTTTTAAAAAAAAATAGTTTTTTCAAAAAATATATTAAAAATAAAACCACTTTTAACAACTTTTTTTTTATTTTTAATATATATATTTTAAAAATGGGTACTTACCAAAAAGATAATATTCAAATCAATTTTTTATTATTTATTTCATAATTTTTTTTTAAAAAAAAAGTTAAACAAATGATTTTTTTTAATTTTATAAATAGAAGGGTATTTTAGTCATTTAAATATTTCTGTTTCAAATTTTATTAAATGACTAAAATACCCTTATATTTAAAAAATGAAATAATGAAAAAAAATTCATTTGTTTAACTTATTTATTTAAAAAAAATAATTTATGGAATACATAATAAAAAACTGATTTGAATATTATTTTTTAAGAAAATAATAATTTTTAAAAATATATATTAAAAACAAAAAAATGTTGTTAAAAGTTGTTTTTTATTTTTAGTATTCTTTTTTTTGAAAAAACATTTAAAATTTTTTTTTGAAATCAGTGTTTTATTATTTATTTGATAAAAAAATATTTTTTTTAAATAAATGTTCAAAAGATAGGTTTTTTAAAATTTTTTAATATAGGGGTATTATGGACTTAACTCTGTGATGGACGGTACAACTAAATGAAACCTTACAGTGGTGACATGTAACTAAAAAAATAGAGGGTAGTGACATGCAAAAGTTGTATAGTACAAGGTAGTGACCTACAATTTTCCGTAAAAACAATTATTTACCTCTGAAAGGGTATTTTAGTCTTTTCATACGTTAAAAATGTTAAAAATTAACGGAAATGGACGGAATGAGTAACGGTGAGAAAAATAAAATTTTTGGGTATTCACCTTGACACAAAAAATTCTAAATATATAATAATGTGATATATGTAGGTGCAGTTGAATTATCCCTAACTTAATAATCACGCGTAAAATCATGACTTTTTTACCCGAAATTTTCGTGAATATGATAAAGCGATGTCGGAGAGGGAGGTCGTGCCGTGTTGAAAAGAAAAGTAAAGGAATTTTGACGGCCTGAAATCGCTCTCTAGGTCGCCGCGAAACCACCATCATGGCCGGTATTGTGGTGGTTTTCGACTTCGACCGCACCATTATCGACGGCGACAGCGACGACTGGATCATCAAGCAGATGGGTCTCTCCCAATTGTTCAACGACCTCTTCCGCACCATTTCTTGGAACTCCCTCATGGTTCGTCCCTCCTTCACCTTTTAATTTATTTATATCTTCTTCCCAACCCACATCACCAATTGGGTTTCTTGGAATTTGTTAGGATAGGATGTTGAAGGAGTTACATTCTCGCGGGAAAACAGTGGATGATATTGCAAATTGCTTGAGACGAGCTTACATGGATCCGCGGATCATTGCAGCCATTAAATCAGCTCATGCTCTAGGGTATTGATTTCCTTGATTTTATTTGCAAATTTCATTTCTTGACCATTTGGGTGTTTTTTGTTTTTGTTTTGGTGGGCTAGTGCTAATAGATGAGTTGTTTTGGCAATATGGGTTATTTTTCAGATGTGATTTGAAGATTGTTAGCGATGCAAATCTATTTTATATCGGCACCATATTGGAACATCATGGCTTGTTAGGATGCTTCTCGGAGATTGTCACAAACCCCACCTCTGTGAATGAAGAGGGGAGGCTTTGTGTGTTTCCTTATCACGGTTCTAACTTAGCTCCTCATGGCTGCACTTGGTGTCCTTCACATTTGTGTAAGGTATTATATTGGATTGATTCGTTGCCCTAATGGTTATATTTCCATCTCTGCGTGAATGGTTTGGTGAATCAATGAATCTTGTTATGGTTTAATCATTGTTTTAAGGTGACTGAATGGTATTAGCGTTTTTTGATCGATATCCTAAAGACAGAACCTTATTTGTCGCCAACGCCATAATTGTTTTTTTATTGAACGAGAATGTTTCTTCTATTCATTTTCATCTTGTCATATTGCCTTCCAAATGTATTTTTCTTCTAGCAACATTGGAACTGATAACTTTTTAGTTTGTATAATTTGCAATTGCAAATAGTAGAATTGGAAGCTCATAGCTAGGCCAATTGAAAGAAAATGCTCCTCTATTACTCATGGACTCAATATATATAGTGCGAAGATGAGTTGGACACTGTGAAAGTCATTTTTTTTGTTTCAGTGGGGATTGAGTTCACAATTTTTCTTCTTGCAGTTTGATTTGTGAAATTCTAGCTAATACCTCCTGTTATAGGACTAAAATTTTGTGTCTTCAACCCGAAGAGCAAAATAGGTTGGTTGCTATTTTATATTGAACTATTTTCACCATCGAGAGTAAATTAGGCCCATTTTTCTGCTTGTAGAGAGCAGGACAGATGTCGTATTCTCTTTTGATCCATTTAACCTATTTTGGAATACCATAGTCAAATCTCTTACTGTGAACTTTGGAGTCATAAATGTTTTTTTCACGGTGAAGAATGTGTTGTATGTTGATTTAGGTTGTTCCATCAGTATAATAGATTTTGATAAACTACTTGTCATGGGTCACACGAGCAAATACTCGAGAGCTCATTTCCTTTTTGCGATCCTTTCTGTGGTTGAATACCAAGATCCTAAGTCATGGTTTTCGTTGTAGGGCCTGGTAATTGACAAAATTCAGACATCCATTTCCCAAGATGAGAAGAAAAAAGTGATCTATCTTGGAGACGGGTCAGGTGATTACTGCCCAACTCTGAAGCTGGGAGAAGGAGACTATGTTATGCCAAGGAAGAACTATACTCTATGGAAGCGTATTGGCGACGACTCTGCACAAATCAAAGCGAAAATTCATGAATGGAACGATGGGGAGGAGCTCGAGAAGGTCTTACTCCAGATCATCCGTTCAATCTTGGGTGTAGAAGGCACGAGCGGTGCTGACTCCACCAAATTTCACACAGCAGTGGTTGTAACTCCAAGCCAATAAAATTCAGACCTCTGCATTTCCTGTTTGTCACTTGCAATTCAATGCCAGAAATCTCAGGAGAAATGAAATGCACATTGAATATATGTATTTGTTTAGATTTAGACGGTACTATATACATTCATCTCAAGTATTGAATCTTTGTTACTGATATTCTTCTGTAATGGTTACTGATCTATCAGATCAGAGATCATCAACTTGCTTGGTTGTATTCACTAAATGCTTACATTCATATATGATTGACATCAATTAACATTATTATTTCTATTTGTGAAGATGTTTGTCCTTTTCAATTTTCTAAAAATCACATGCTATTAATCCTAATAAAAATACTGCAAATGGCCTGAGCATATTTATCTTTTTGGTAAGTACCCATTTGAAGAAGAAGCAGGATTTGAGATATGTTTTCTTAATAACCCTATAATCCTTTTCAAGAATAATAATAATTCTTAACAACAGAATGAATGAATAATATATGCGGCAACTAGTCACCAATTGTGGTTGCAGTTGAAAGCATAAGTACGAAGCTCACCCACTTTGACTTTGTACTACAATCAGTCAAAAAATAAACTTTTCTTCTCACACATTATATTATAAGAAAATCTTAAATCAATTAAACGTTTCTCAAATATACTAAAAATAAAATGAATTTAATTAATTAATTGTTTTCCTGTATAAATAAATGGAGAAATGGGTTTTGGGGGTTTGATCAAGAACATCCCTCTCTGGCAAGTCAAGAATTGAATTGGCTTATTGGTCGATACAAAAAGCATATAAAAACTCAGAATTGAACACCAGCTCCTCAAGAAACGTTTGGATCCTTGTTCTGTTCGGTTTCCTTTTTCTCTTCTCTAATCTGCAATTCCTGTCTGGTGTTAAAAAGAGCAAATTTTGAGAAACTATTATTCTTTTCTTCTTCTTCTTCTCCCTTTCACTCGTCGTGCCATGGCGAATAAGGGAGAAGAAAGGGAGAGGAACGGCAATAGCTTGTTCTGGGATGGAGTAATAGAGGGCATGCCACTCTTTACCAAGGAGCTCGTGGCTGGAGGAGTCGCCGGCGGGCTCGCCAAGACCGCGGTTGCTCCTCTCGAGCGCGTCAAAATTTTGTTTCAGGTACTGTGTTTTTCTTCCATCTTCCTCACTACTTACTATTTTCTTAATTCAACTGCTTGTTGCTGACCTCTTAGGTTATTGGGTTTGTGGGTTTCTTCCCTTTTCATGTTCTCAATGATGGGTTTCAGTTGAAGTTTGGTTTGATGTTCATTTGATTTATTCAAAAGATGGTTTAATCGGGCGTTTTCTGTCAATTTCCTGGCTGGTGGGTAGTTTGATGATGTGGGTCTCTTTAATTCACTCATAGATCAATGCAAATAGCTTGGCTTAGGCTACTAGGTTAGTACCAAGCAGAGATTTTTTTTGTTCTTCAACAAAAGTGTATTCATATGAATCTCATTGTGCATTTTAGTTTTGCCAAATGAGCAAAATGGGGATCAGTTAGCTTCACCTTACTTTAGTGATTGATAAGAGCTTGTGCACTAGTTTTGTCTCATGATCTACAATCTTTCTTTATTCGGTGGCATGGAAAAAATTATGCCTAACTCACTGATCAGAGACCAACTGAGCTACTTATCGTATGAGATGATGCTGTTTTTATGCTAAACTCTTCTGAAAGAAAAGCCAGCAAGGGCTTGTGTATGGTTCAATTTCTATCCTCCTACTCCCGATCCTGGCTATCTTCAAGTATCCTCATAAAATCAATTACATTAAATGTATTCCATTGTAATCTGGAAAGAGAAAAAGGTTATCCGTGTTGAGGATATCTTTCGAAAGGGATGCAGGATTTGGCAGAGTTTGAAATTGGTTAACTATAGCAGTATTTTGTGTATGTAGGTTTAGGCAGATACTGTAGAGTAGGTAAGGAAGTGGATATGGCAGTTTGAGCTTTGATTAACTTGTACAGAATGTTGTTTTGTTTCTATATTTTTCATGTGCCCAACTGTCACATGGATTGTTTTCAATGGTTGTGGATGTAACATAGGCAAGGAATTTTGCCAACCTGATGTATAGACCTTACTCTTTTACATAAAATAACCAAATAAGATATGTTTAAGGACACTTTTAATTTCAAGTTTTATGGGGTAAATCTACTCAGGCAGAAATGGGATAGTGTATTATTTCATACCTCTACTATTTTATAATGGTTAATCTTGAAATTAAGCTTATGCTTCAAATAATTTGAAAATAATTTTTTCTTAAAAAATTTCAATGGTGTAAGATATGATACCGTGCAGACAAATGACTAGTTATTTATTTGAAATATGCTGGGAATGTGTAGGATATATGTAGAGATGTGTATTTACTTTTACAATGTTGGAGTCCTGTTTACATGGGAGTAGTCGATGCCTAAATTGTTTTAATCATTATCATTTCAGACCAGAAAGGAAGAATTTCAGAGTAAAGGGTTGCTTGGATCCTTTAATAAGATATCAAAGACAGAAGGGGTTATGGGTTTCTACAGGTAGATTCTGGTCATCACCATTCATATAAGGTTGCATTTGGATAAAACTTTTTGGAGGAAATATGGATCATTCTTATTCTCTGCATTTTGATTGCCATTGCCAGTGTTTTGTGGTTTTGCTTAACTTGAGTTTGGCAATGGGAATCATACACATTCTGTTTGTTACCTTTTGACTTATAACTTATTAGAATAGTTGTGAAAAATAATTTTATAACACAATATGACCATCTCATATATTTGAAAAGAGGAAGAGGAGGCTCATTTGAATATATCCAATTCATATAGGAAAAAAGTATGTTTTTGTAAAGTTGAAAGCACCACCATGTTTCTCTTCATAAATTATATAAAATCAAGTAAAATGGATACTGAAACACAAATATATGATTATTATATTTTTTCAATTTGATTTTTTTGCTATGATGTTATTCATTTCAGTTCAAAAGAATGTTTTTATGAAAATCGGAAGCCATGATCATGTTACTTTAATATTTTTTTACGTTAAATTGTCTACAAGTTCACCTAAAGCTGAGACTGAAGCACAAAATTATGACTGCTAGTTTTCTTTCTGTATACGTGAGAATTCATGAATCTCATTCCTTAACCAAAAATCCTTATCCAAACGCTACCTAAAGGTTTTCCATGTAGAGTTTTGTACTAGTTAATTATTAAATTAACTTAGCGTTATTCTTATCCAGAGGGAATGGAGCTAGTGTTGCAAGGATTGTTCCTTATGCTGCTCTACATTATATGGCTTATGAGCAATACCGGAGATGGATCATCACGGGCTTCCCTGACATAACTAGAGGCCCTGTACTTGATCTCATTGCAGGATCATTTGCCGGAGGAACTGCTGTGCTGGTGACGTATCCTCTTGATTTAGTGCGGACTAAGTTGGCTTACCAGGTAAAAATAATGAGCGTCCAACCAACAACTTTCCTTGCACATTAAATTGCCTTTTACTTGTCAATTGGTTGATTCAGACTATATTGGATTTACTATGCAGGTCGTGGATCCATGCAAATTGAATATCCAAGGGGCATTTAAATCTGAACAAGTATTTAGAGGAATTCTAGATTGTTTTTCAAAAACTTACAGAGAGGCTGGGTTTAGAGGGCTCTATCGTGGTGTGGGTATGCATCTTCAAACTGTTTGTGTCAGCTACTTCCATTGAGTTGTACTTTATAGACACTTCATTTTGCAGTTCCGTCGCTGTATGGAATATTTCCATATGCTGGCTTGAAGTTCTACTTCTATGAGGAGATGAAGAGACATGTACCTCAGGAGCACAAGAAAGATGTCACGGTGAAACTAGTATGCGGATCAGTAGCAGGTTTGTTGGGGCAGACCTTCACCTACCCACTTGATGTTGTTAGGAGGCAAATGCAGGTAACATTTCATTGAACCCGAAAAATTCGTTAGTTTATGTACAAATCATAGTACATAGTAAAAGAATGAGAAACACTTTTAACAGGTCCAAAGACTTACAGCATCCAACAGCGCTGAGGTAAAAGGAACGATGGAGACCCTCTTTATGATTGTGAAAAGGCAAGGATGGAAGCAGTTATTTTCAGGGCTAAGCATAAACTACATGAAGGTGGGAAAATACACTCTGCTTTCATTCTGTTGTTGGTTGGTAATGAAGATTTTACGTGACTGTCTTTTCTACTTCAGGTTGTGCCATCAGTGGCCATTGGATTCACTGTGTATGATATCATGAAATTACAACTGAGAGTTCCGTCAAGAGATGATGCCAAGATGGAAGTGGTATCGAACAAAAGGAATACCCAACCATCATCACTTCATTCTTGAATACAAATTTATCCTTACACATGGTCATGATTAGCATTATTTTAGGTAACTTCTGGCCATATTTACTTTGTAGACTGCATTCTTTCATGCTGTAACATAGCATATCAAATTTAGGTGAAGTCTATTTATCAAATAAATCCCATACACAAGTAAAGATTATTGAGGTTGATAAGATCATTGAATAGGCTCAAAAGCATTGTGTACCTTTCACGTGTAGTGTAGGATCAATAGACAGTGTAAATACTATTATGTTCAATAATTGAAAGGATTGGCTCTGCTGAGTTCATACTGTCGATTTGCTTTGTTCTTGTGTGCCAAAAGTATCTGATTCCTGGATACAAATGTGTGTACATTTGTTCTATATATTGATCCGTAATATTTCTATGCTGATTCTAGAATTCAGTGTTCTAAACGATAGGGATTGATCGGGACTAATTGGGAACTGACCAGATTTATAATTTTTATTTCTATTAAATATATATACATAGTCAAAATATTAATTATAATGTATAAAAGCAAAAAAATTAATGTATAAAAACAGAAGTATTTAATATTTGTTACATTTACATTCTTAAAAAATAAAAATGTACCAATTAGTATAAACTATTTTAGTTTTAGGTATATATATATTTTAAAAATAGAAAATTAAATGAACTTCTCGACCGCCTAAATTTTGTTTAGATTCGCTCAACCGATTTAAAGCATCTGATTACATGAAATCGGGTTAGTATTCTAAAAATCTCCGCCCATGGCATTGCCTATGCTGATTTTTAGAACACAAGGATGAAACTTGTTTATATATAGAAGGGGATTATAGTATTTCGAATAAATTTGTTAATAGATAGTCTTCCCCTGGGTGCTATACCTATCGGCGAATATAGGTGCACTGTTACTAATTGTACAGAAGGAAGAGATGGATATGAAATGAGATGTAGTAAGGTATTAAACAATGGAAAGCTGTGTTAAAAAGTGTGTTGATTTTGCATCTTGTAAATAATATATGAGATGTGTTGCAGCAGGCAGGGCAGTGATGAACTTATTTTCCAGAATCTTGGCTTCAACTCTAAATAGATTTGTAGTACCTCTTCATTCATATTGCTGTATATTATGAAGGAGATTTCTGAAAATATTTGTGATCAACTGTAAATGAAATAATGACATGCATACAAGAAAGAAACATAACTGTTCCTTCTTTGAATCACTCATTGGATTCACATAAAATGTGGATCTTAATAAGATTTTAAGTTTTATTCTATCCAATACATATATGCATGGTATTGGACCCTGTCAGCTTCAACTCAGCCTATTAACTTTTGAAACATTAAATTATTTCATGAATGATGGGATTAGAAAGCAGCCAATGAGCAATTGAGAGAAAGATATTCTTTTTTCAAGAAAATCCATTAGAGAAGGCATTCAATATTTAATTTTTTTATTACCCACTATTCTGTTCTATGTTCTTCACACTCACTTGTAATCTTTATATTAGAGAAGTCTGCTACAAAATGTTTTTCTACTTCAGAAAATGGGAAAAGTGATCATCAATCATTTTTGCCTTTTCTGCAATCAACTTATATTATCATGCCTATTCACTCTTTGCACCAAACTTTATATCTATTTTTCAGTTGTTGATGCTTTACTGCTTTCTTATGTAATCATTAATAAATCATTCATTCGAATCTCCATTTAGGCTTGACTTCAAAAGTTTTTTGTCAGCAATAAATTAAACAATAATATCACCAGCATGAGAATTTTATAAGTTTTTGTACCCTTTTGTATATTACTCTCTTGGTTAAGAACTTGTTTTTAATTTGTATGATGCTTGATAGATATATGATAACTAGCCATAAAATTAATGTCACCGACTTATGCTGCTAAGAATTGATCCCAATTAATTGAGAGATGGAAAAATATTATTTCATAAAGGCAAGGGACATGTTGAGCCTACACAATTCAACTTGCCACTCTTCTGTAAATATAAACTGTAGAGCAATATTCATTGAAAAAATCATAGCATAGAGATATTATAGATATGCAGTAAGTTCACTAACCAGTGAGTAGGCTTCAGCTTCCTGTGTAATGTGTATGATTGGCAAATAAAAAGATTCTTTGCTAATTATTATAGAGTCAAATGACATTATGAAACCAACAAACAAATATCTACTAAATAATTCCTCAACTTGATTCCCTTTATGTCTGCTTGTCAAAACCTTTTACATATCTTAAAACCTTAACAAGTTGGCCTCAGGTCTACATAGAATAGCAAACACCACCTAAGACAGAATGCAACTTGGTCAAAATATCTAAACACGTTTGTTCCTATCCAGGTTTCTTTTTGATGAAAATATCATACATCTCAGTACCTATCTGGGTTTCTAATATTAATGGAACACAAATCTAATAATTGACTCTGAATTTCATACTAGTGTGGTATAAATGAGTTTGGCAATAGGAAAATTATGGTATTTCTATATTTTCAATATTAAAAGTCCGGTTCGTCTAAAAATTTAAGTTAATAATTTGAGGTTGTTAATAGCTTATTCACTTATGAGTGGACCTACATCTTTTCAATGTGGAACGCCAATATAATTATTGTCTCGCAACTCATAATAGGTTTCTTCAAGTTTTGGTTCAATCAACTTGAGAAAAACCGAAGCAAACCAAGAAAGTAGGTCTATATGTAATTTAGAATGTAGTTATACACATTATAAACATTGTAAAACTTTCTGACTTGTCCTGTTGATCCTCACTTGTTTCTAATTGCTCTATAACTATCTATTAATCCTTTAACCCGATTTATTTTCGACTAATATTTGATTAATTCCTTGAAGAACATCTCCGACTGATTAGCATCTACACTGCTTATTATGATTGATCTACTTGGTTAAAATGAGCACTGGCATAAGAGTTTCTGTATTTGAATCTTAGCAGGTGATCAATCAGATGTTGGGGCCGAATATACTTAGACAAAGTAAACTTTCTTAGATGGATTAACTGTTCAAAATTTCACACTTTCTATTGGTCTTGTTGAAGTCACCCAACTACCAAACTATTGGAGGAGATATTCTCTTACCCACCTCTATGCAATTGGAGGATATCTTTTCATTGTCCCCAATATCTCTCTATACATGATACATGTTTGTGAAGGAATATAATTTTGTAACAAGCCTTCAACCCCAGCTTTGCAGCTACATTTCTAGTATAAGGTGGAGCCCATAAAAAATCACAAGATATAATATCCCACATGGAAATATTCAACTGAAGTTGAATCCAAATGTACAAGGCAAGTTGGGAAAATATCCAACAAAAAACTTATATATGTTGAACCAATCACTCCTTGACAATATTAGCTAGTGTTAACTGTTAAGTGCTGTATCTCTGTTTTGGGTATTGAGTCCTTAGTCTGAAATAGAGAATTGAGTTGGGGAAAATGGGGAGGAAGTGCTCACATTGTGGAAACATTGGGCACAACTCAAGGACTTGCAGAGGTACCTCATTCCGGCTGTTCGGCGTGCAGATGGATGTATCTTCTTCCTTGTCTATAGTTTCCATGAAGAAGAGTTTGAGCATGAATTGTCTATCTTCTTCACCACAACCCTCTACTGGATGTGCAAGTGGGTATCTGTCTGACAATGGCCTCTTGCCTCCAACACAAGAGAGGAAGAAAGGTGAGTTCATTGCATTTGGTATTAATTAGTGATGTTATGACAAGTTTCATTTGAAGCTTTGTTTGTAATTAATAGAAATGGAATTGTGTTGATCAGGCGTTGCGTGGACAGAGGAGGAGCACAGAAGATTTCTAATGGGGCTGGAGGAGGTGGGCAAGGGTGATTGGAGAGGAATCTCCAGAAAATACGTGACGACGAGAACTCCAACCCAAGTTGCAAGTCATGCTCAGAAACACTTCCTCAGGCAGGCAAGCCTCAACAAGAACAAGAGACGCTCAAGCCTCTTTGACTTGGTAAATACTTCAATTATACATAATGAAGCATAATATACATGATATCATGTGATGTGATTAATTACTACTATATATATATATGTATATATATAGGTTGAAAGCAGAAACATGGTGGTGGGAGAGGGTAATGAAGCAATAAGCAGCTTCACACAAGATGAGAGCATTATGTCAGATGATCACAATGAGACCTCATCACAGGATGATCCTGTCCTTATGACTGTCATATCTGGCATCTACTCCACCAAATATCACAATACCAATTATTTTAACTTCATCTTGAGCTAAATGTGTAAACTGAGTTGTTATAATTAAGGTGTGGTGGAGCCAATCTTTTTTGATGATACAAAAACAAACTACTTCACTGTCATCAGTAATTAAATATATTTTTCAGTGGAATGAATAATATACTTTTGGTCCACATACAACATATGTGCCCAACACTAGAGAAAAGATATTTGTGCACTTCCGGCGCTTAAATAACTTTTTGTATTAAGACTTATTTTTAAAAAATCTTTTGAATTTTTGTTTTATTTTAATGGTGCAATCGTTACAACCCTTTAATGGTCCATTATTGATGGCGTTCGTTATTGACTGTATAGTAAAAGTCTTCTGAAACCTCCATACTTTCGTATAAATACTACTCTACCCTGATTATTCTTGTGAAAAACTCTTCCTCCTCAGAGTTTGCTCAGTTTGCTGCACTTATAGAGTTCGTTTTGCAGTTTTCGACATCCAAGTTCTTGGAACTACGACGCATTCATCAACATTAACCCTTACTAAATATTGGTGATACTTACAATGTTTTGTAGCACTTTTGAGAGAGTGACATCTCAATCATTATTGTTGCATACAATAACCAGTAACCATTATTTGGTGTGTGGAGGAAGTTACTCTATGGTGGGGTTGGTGCCTAGAAACTTCATTTATCATCTTGTCAATATATAGCAGAAACATCTCTCTCTTTCTCCATTATTATTCAGCTATCACCAATGATGTATTGTTTTGTAGCACTCTCTTCAATTGTGTGGTTGGTTGTACCATACTCACACTCGCTTCTTTTTCCCCACAAACACTTCAATAATATTAATAGGCGTGGCATATGTTTGAGGCATATTTTTATGTTAACAACGACATATCGTTTCGTGGGTGTAAAGTTGAAAAAGTGAATGTGTGGTGCTCTCCTCTTTATGGGCCGAGAGATCCGAGCCTTCGCACGAAGCCCACAGATTAAGTCCCTTGTTGGATCTGGTGGGCCAATGCAGGCCCAAACTGGAAAGACTATCACTTCGGTTAGGGTCGTAATCGGGTAAAAACCTACTATTATCGTGCAAATGTTAGAACAATTCTTACCCATCCATTAAATTTTTCAACGCCCACGATTCAATTACTTAACCCATGGCAAGTCAAAGTAATTTTGTGCAAATCACTTTACAATTGAGACAATTTGCGTCACTAAGGGGGCATATAGGTAATTTTAGCTTCACCATTTATTCAACATTTAAAATATCAACGAAATTTAAGCTAATCATGATTATCTTCAATTAATATCCATCTTTACTCTAATTTGAAATGCTTATCATAATTTATGGGATTGATCATAATCTATTAATTGATATCAATTTCAAACATAAATCTCTCTTTTTTTAAAATAAACACTAATATTTATTTATTTTTTAAAAAACAACATGAATCATTTTTAGTAATCATGACTCATGTTACGAAACAATAGCAAACATAAGGATGACACTAATGGCATGAAACATTTTCATTAATCATGACTCGTTTTTAATACCACATGACACAAAGGTCAGGACTCAGGACAGATTTTAATTTTTCATGACACATTTTATTGTGGCATGACATAAAATTCATGACACATTATAATAGGTCATGACACATTTCAATGTCTCGTGATACAAAGATCATGAAACAATTTCATGTGCAAGGTATGCATTTTTTAAGTTATGATTTTTATAATGTAAACTGTTTGTCCAAATATGTTTATGTATTCAACTCTATCCATTGAAATTTTAACAATTCTTGACATTTAAATGTATGATAGAATAATAAGATTTAACACCAAAATAGTAATTAAAAAACCTTGCACGATTACTAATTCAAATAAAACATAGTTTAGAATTCCATAAAAGAAAAGCAATTGAAAGACAAACAAACATAGTGAACTCTAATTTTCTTCATCCCCTACATATTTGTCATTCATTTCGTCATCAAAATCATCTTCTTTTCCACTGCCACCATCATCAGCAGAGGGTTCGTCATCCCCGCTTGAACCGTCCTTTGTTTCTTTTGAGTCTTCATTCGAGTCTGACTCTGGTGGCCACAGTCCAGGCGGCTACTGATCCTCTCTGTTCGAATAATCAAGATCCTCAGTTTCGGTTTGCTGCTCCGGTGGGTCGCTATCTCCCTTACTCGAGTCCGATGAACAAATTGATTAGCTCTCACCGTTTTCTGCTGTTTGGGAGTGGTCTGCAGATTTTTAATTTAAATTGATTTAATAAAATTTGTTTTACACAATAATTAATGATTGTTGTGTGTATATATACGTTTCTTCATCTTCATCATATATATATATATATATATATATATATATATATATATATATGATGAAGATGAGAAACGTGTACATACATATATATATATATAATGGATGGATGTGAATAAACATGTATGGAGATGAAGAATCCTAAATGTATAAGTTGGTCACCTTCGAGATTTGTTTCACCGTCTACTAGTGAGTCGTCACCGATCATCGTTGCATCTATATATATATATGAAGCTTCCATTATTGATTTGATTTGAATGAGCATAAATGGTTTTCAAAACATGAATATATAGAATATTTGTGTTTATCACTTCCTTAATTTTAGGACCATTAAACATTAATTATTTAGTAAAAGACACAATTGTCCATGTTGACCATTTTTAGCTTTTGTTTCATTTGTTTTTTCTCATCCCCATCTCTTACATTCATGTCTTCGATCCAATGGCTACAAACCGTTCTAAGATTTGCATAATAATGATGGTTTGTAGCGGAGTCCTTCCCCTTCGGTTATAAGGGGACACTCGTACTTGTTTTTCTCTTGTAAGTGCTGGACTGCTGGCAACTACCAAATGACGCATTTGTTAATTCTCGTATTGTTGTGAAAAAGTGTGTTATACGTGAGTGTTAAGAGCAATCAAAGTTAATTAGCATAGCAAGATACTAAAATCAATTAAAGAATAGGAAATAATGAAGCATTACAAGAGAAAAGAGAAAGAGAGATTTTGCTCTCAGATGATCAATATTTTATGTTCCTGTTCTACACTCCCTCTTCACCTATTTATATACAAATAAGTAATGATGGGGCATTAAATGTAAAATGAAAGACTACACACAATTATCCCCCAAAATATAGAACAATGATGACATGAGAGGATAGAGGAATGATGATATAGAAAAGTAGAGGTATAGTGGTGGACATCATCCTTTTACAACACATATATATTTTTATGGAAAGTTACTACTTTTTTGTTGATGAGGTTGATGTCACAAGTTTTGTGCGATGAAGTAGGTTTTAACAAAGTAAATTTAATAGGACGTGGTGTTAGGTCTAACAATAGATTGATTGTATTTGAGATAAATAATATTGATACAAGACTTGGTATATATAGGATACACGAGTGCTAGCGTTACACAATGCTAGGGTTTACAATAACTACAGTGGGCCGAGGCCCATATATTAACACACACCCCTCAAATTCAAGGTGGAGGCTTCAGACTGAGTTTGAAAACTAATGCAGTGAACCGTCCCGGAAGTAAAGGCTTGATGAAGATGTCAGCAGTCTGGTTGTCTAAGGAAATGACATGTATGGTGCCCTGGTTGAGATGATGTTTGATGAAGAGACAATAATTATCGATGTGCTTGGTGCGTTCATGGAAGACGTCATCGTGGGTGATTTGGAGGACACTTCGGTCGTCACAATGGATGGAAGTGGCCGAGCCGTGAGTAATGCACATGTAATGAAGTAGCCACTAAAGCCAAATGAGCTCGGAGGTAGTGTCGGGAAAAGCACGATATTCAGTCTCTGTGTTGGAACGAGCAACCATCGTCTGCTTCTTATTCCTCCAAGAGATGAGAGATTTGTTGGGAAAGAAGCAGTATCCCATTGTGGAGCGTCGATCAGTAGGATCACCAGCCCAATCTGTATCTGAATATGCATCCAACACCATAGGTGTATCGCACGAGAAATGAAGACCATTAGTAAGAATGCCTCGTACATAGCAAAGTACTCGGAGGACGGCCTCATAGTGTGTGGTTCGCGGTGGACTTATGAACGGCTGACAATGTGGACTGCGTAGGCAATGTCTGGACGTGTGACGGTGAGATAGAAGAGGTTGCGTACAAGCTGTCAATACAAGTTAGTATCCTGGAGAGATTTTCCATCGGAAGGTGTAGGCTTCTCGTTTTCCTCAATGAGAGTGGAGGCAATCTTGTTGTCTGATAAACCTGCTCGAGAAACAAGGTCAGTTGCATATTTAGCTTGTGATAGATGATAACCTGAAGAAACCAATGAGATTTCTAGACTGAGAAAATATGCGAGTTTGCCGAGGTCCTCAATCTCAAATTGTTTGCTGAGCTGGTTCTTCAGGTCGAAGATACTAGAGTCGTCGTCTCCGATGATAATCCTATCATCTACATAAAGTAGAAGCAGGATGTGGCCACGAGAAGTCTTTTTGACAAACAAGGTGGTGTCATATGGACTGGAGGTGAAGCCGAGATCAGACATATTCCCACTGAATTTTTGAGAACCATGCCCTCAGAGTTTACTTGAGTCTATATAGAGCATTCTTCAAGCGACAAACTGTGTTTGGCGGATGCTCATACCCAGTAGGAGGCTGTATATAGACTTATTATGTAAAATCTCCATTGAGGATATGAAAAAGGTTCCAATTTTGCCCGGCTGCAACTGCAATTAAATTGCGAACTGATGTGAGGCGAGCAACTGGTGTGAATGTCTCCTCATAATAGGTCCCATATTCTTGGAAGAATCATCGGGCAACGAGACGAGCTTTGTAGCGCTCGACGGTCTCATCGTCCTTGGTCTTCACCTTGTATGCCCACTTGCAACTGACTGATTGTGGACTTATTGTTGGGTAGTTGAATGAGTTATTGTGTACGAGTTTTCTCAAACGCCCAAAGTTCTTCAGTCATTGATTGTTGCCACAAAGGATTAGTGCATACCTCGCGTTCATAGATGGACATGGAAGTGGACATGAGTCAAGAGAGATTGGGTAGTATTACCTAGTAGCCAGTTGTGAAACTCGAAACACTGGTAAAACTCGACGAGCCGAAAAATGAAAATAACTCGAAACTCGAAGAAAACTCGGGAAACTCAGTTTATATTAATAAAATAAAAATAAATATATAAAGTGATGAAATTATTAATTAAGTTTTTTTTTAGAATATTAATTAAGTTGTTAGTAGGCCTCTAGTAATGAAATTAAAAATTAAGTTGTTAGTAGACCTTTAGTCATAAAATTTTAATGGGATTTTCTTTTGTTTATATCGAGCCCAAACATTTAAGTTATGATATTTTTAATGGTTCTCTATTATCCTGTATATGGCACCACCACCACAAAAAATATCTCTCTTTTAATAATATAAAAATACATCTCCTACTCTCTCTCTTCCTTATCTTCTTCACTCTTTCTCTTATCTCTTCTTCTTCTTCCACTGAACCTTCAATTCCTTATTTTCTTATGCTTCTCTGTGTCATTCTTAAACCCCTATTTTAAATCTTTCTTTCTCTCTTTCATTCTCACCGTATCAACATGAGTATTCGATATCAAAGTCAATAAAGAAAAGGCTAAAACTGAAACTTTAATCAAAGAGGTCATAGTGGTCGAAATGGGGTCGATGGTCTCTAGGTTAGGTTTAATTTTTTCTTCTCTGGGTTGACTTGGCGAGTTGACTCGTCCATGATCAGGTTGGGCCCGGTTGGACCGGTTTTGAGTCCAATTTTAATTGGATTTGAGCAGGTTTGACTGGACTTGACCGGGTTTGACCGACGTTGACTGAATTTTGACCGTTTTTGGACGATTTTTTGGTTCTCGTCTTGGAGAGGCCAAAAATTCGAGTTCCCGACGAGTTTCATAACACTGCCATGTAGTGTTGAAGATGAGACGGTGGTTGTGTTTGTTGCTGAGGACGGGCCGAAGCACATGATATTCAAGTAGGACCGAATTTTGTGGGAGGAGACTGGACAAGAGGCATCGAATACCTGGAGGGATAGCTTAGGAGAATATTCCTCAAGATCATCAGGGAACAGATCAATATTAGGGTTAGTAAAGAAACGAGATGACGGTGACACGTAAAAAGAAGACATGGGCGAAAACAATTCGAGTTCCCAAAAAGTGACCTGTCGAAATATTCGAAAACGTTTAGAAATAGGATCCCAACATCTCCACCCCTTATGTTCGATCCCATACCCAATGAAGCAACAAAGACTTCAACGAGGCTCAAGTTTAGCTCGTTCGTGAGGCTGCAGCTGAACGAAGCAGGCATATCTAAAGGTGCGAATAAGGTCACAGTTAAAGGAAGACCATAGTGATATTCGTAAGGATTAAAGGAAGACCATAGTGATATTCACATGAGAGGCAAGTATATTAAGAATAGATGATTCCTTAAATTCTGTCTCATTATTAGTACGAAATATTTTGATTATTTTCAAAAATTGAGTCTGAATTTTTTATGCATTAAACAAATTCAGGTAAAGCGAGTGTAATCGTAAAAAATAATTGACAAAGTAACGAGAACCACCTATAAAACGAGTAGGTGACAAGCCCCGTAAGTCAGAGTCAATCAAATCAAAATGTGCAGATGAACGTGATTCTTTTGCAAAAAAAAATGAAGTTTATGGTGTATACTGAGTTGACACAAAGCATAGTCACTATTTTGTGTGTGTATAACTGACCTAAGAAGACGACAATTGAGTAGATGACTTAATCGTTGAGAAGAAGGATGCTCAAGACGAGAGTGCTAACGATCAGCGGAGAAGACAACACCACACTAATGTGATGTGGATAGTGGTAGTTGCAGATATGTAAGATCAAACAGGAATCCTGTCTTACGCCCCTTTTCATAGACTTGTCCCATCTTCAAATCCTGCACAATTACAAATAAGGAAGAACCAGAAAACTTAATGTCAAGCCCCATATCACAAAGCTGACCCACAGTGAAAAGATTAAAAAACAATTTTAGAACTAGCAAAGTAATAGGTAACGACACATGTGTTGGTATAAGACCAGAATGAGTAGTGGATATGGATGAGTTATCAACCATACGAATATTAGAAGAATTCGATATAGGCTTAACATTCAGAAATAAGGAAGAATTCGGGCTCATATGATTGAAGCATGCAGAATCATAATAGCAGGTGTTAGATTTAGATGAGGGACTCGAGGAGTGGGGAATACCTGAATGACAATAATTCAAAGATTTACCGGAATAAGCTGACATGACGGCTTGGTTTTTGTAATTAAATTTGTCTAGAAGTGCGACAATCTCCTGAATGAGAGTGTAAGAACTACGAGGTGCATTAACACTTGAGGCATGAGAAACGATGTTAGAACCGCTACGAGGTGCACTAACACATAGGGTCGTGGCCGATTTAACTGCTCCGTGTCCAACTCCTTTAGTCACAGACCGTGACCATTTTGGTTACCCCGTGGCCATATTTCTTTGGCACTAGATATCTTGGTTGAACATAAGACATAGAGTCGTCACCCTTATATATTAAATCATTTTTCTTGATCTCGAGATGACTGTGAATGATAAATCTTTATCAGTAGTGTGGCCACACATTTCCTCTCAGACACACTCATCAAGAGACCTTAGACATATATCGTTCCCATAAGTATATGATGGACAAATCCCTTAACCTTCATTCGTATCCCTTATACAACCAATCACACAGCCAATCATACCCTTTCATTATCTAGTTACAGATAAAGCAGGTGAGTATGTCAAACCATGGAAGTGGTTATATAGGAATCAAAGAAGACTCCAAAGTCTTAAGGATTCTCTTATAATACGACAACCGAGCAATGCTCATGACTGTATCTATGGAACATGATCAGGTCGGGTCGTCCAATATTATTTCTCTAAATGAAATCTATGATTTGACTTGATAACCCTTTACCTATGGTTAGTAGAGCGTGATCATCAGTCAACCTCGTACTGGTCGCATTATAAAACCTTTTGACCAGAGACTTGTTAAGTACAAATTCTGGCAATGTCTAAGAATTCTACTATTAGAGACCCCCCATCTGATGACCTAAGACGACATTAAATACTTAACTTATTATCACAATACAATGATAATAAAAGTGCATTTTTATTGCTAATAAATGATGTAACGCTTATACATAAATGTGATTGATTTATGGTACATTCTTTTCAATCACACCCAAATGTGGTTGTGTCACATTGTCGCAGAAGTTCCACTATTTAAGTTGAAGACCTAGGGATTGGAGAGAACACTTTACCTACTGGCAATCTTTTAGGGATTCTTTACTGTTCCATTGGAATTCTAGCACTTGAGAGCTCCAAATCTTGCCATTTATACCATCACAGCCTCTAGTTCTAAGCTAATAAAGAAAGATATCCATCATTACACCATCAAGAACTCACCAAGGAAGACACCAAGAGAAGAAGGATTTGCAGTACTTTTCAGAGCATCTAAGCCCACCACGGGCCTAAGTTTGCAATTCTTGTCTCCTTTTGTTAATTTCCTTTGTATTTTGGTGACTTTTGACTTAAGCGCCGTGATTTGCGGCTAAAACCCCTAAATCATGGGTGCTAGCAATTATATGACACGAGTTTATCTATTAGTGAAATCTTGCCATTTCTACCATCACAACCTCTATTTCTAAGCTAACAAAGGAAGATATCCATCATTACACCATCAAGAACTCACGAAGGAAGACACCAAGCTACCAAGAGAGGAAGAATTTGAAGTACTTTGCAGAGCATCTCAGTCCACAACAGGCCTAAGTTTGCAATTCTTGTCTCCATTTGTCAATTTCCTTTGTATTTTGGTGACTTTTGATTTAAGCACCGGGATTTGCGGCTAAAACCCCTAAATCATGAGTGCTAGCAATTATATGACACGAGTTCATCTATTAGTGAAATCTTTTAATCATTTAACTATGAAGTTTGTGATTCTACTTTGTATTGATTATGTGATTTATGAATTTGCTACTTATAAATCACGTGTTAGCTTGTATTTGACTCTGAGAAGGGCTTGTATGAATGGAACCAAGTAGAGTCAAGGGATCAACGCCTGACATGATTTCACTTGGCTCAAAAATTGTCTTATTTATTGCAATTAACGGTTAGTAATAATTCTCAAGAGTGTTGCTAACCCTAGATTAGTTTTATTTTAATGTTGAGAGACTGGATCGATAATTAAGACATAGGTCACACTTATCTTGTTATTTGATTAATTGGTTTGCTCTTGGATTGACTTTTGTTGTCAGTCTAACTATTGTGGTTGTTAAGTTTGTTGATTATTTCTCAATTTTACGATTCTCTTTACTTATTGCTTGTGTTCGCTTGACTTGTTCGTTTGAATTGTATGATATTGTTTACATTCACACACAAAACATCAACGATTTATGCAATTTCAATTTCATTTTTTACACTGAAAGCAATCTTTCTTGCAAACTCGCCCCTATTTTAATCCTCGTTGGACACGACCTTTGGATCTTAACGATATTTAATACTTGATGAACAACGATCACACTCTCCTATAGTCGACACGGTCTGGGGACACTGGACCCACTTAAGGTGTCACAGGGCTGAGGTGGATGTGCGGATTTGGGGTGCTCACGTGAACGTGAGTGATTATAAATTTATTAAATACCATAACTACATATTATCAAACTCAATAATTAGCATAATTAACAATTTATTAATTATCATAATTACATATTACCGATTCAATAATTACTATAATTTCATATTGAATAAATATGTATCATTAATTTTAATAGTATAAAAATTACACTAATTGATTTTTTAATTAAATTACACTAAATAAATTTATAATTACACGGGTGTAAGGACATCTATTTCCGGTACAAAGTCTCACATGTTTGGTATAAGGTCTTCTATATATGAAATATGTCCCAGTCATGTAAGACCTTATAATAAAATAATCAAAACCTTATACCAAAGCATTCAATACATTAATATCAAATAAAGTTGTCAATTATTTTCTTAAAACATTGAAGGTTTAATTACTAATTTGAAATGCAAATAATTATTAAACTTACTTTTAAGAAGCAATAATTACATATGAATGTTTATGTTCCGTTTCATAATTTTACAAGAAAAAGGTGATATCATATCATATGCACATTTTAATTTCTGTTAAAAGCTACTTTTCACTTTCTATAAGAAAAGATGATAATTTCAGTTTAATACACCTAACTATATTAGTTGACACTTTGATACTTAACTATTTTATTTTAGTACCATACTTATAATTCTGGGACAACCTGATGCAGGAGCATTAAGGAATTTAAGCACTTGAGTCCAACACTTTTTAATTGCCTATTTTATATTTCTATTTAAGCATTAAGGAATATTTAATTTAAGCACTTGAGTCTAACACTTTCTATTTAAGCATTAAGGAATATTTAGTTTCTAGAATAAGTGGCTTGTACCTCAAGTAATTTACTTTTCAAATTGTTATTTCCTAGTCGTTAATTTCCTAGTATCCTAGTTTCTAGTTTATTATTTCCTTTTTTAGTTTCTAGTTGTTATTTCCTAATTACATGTATTTAAAGGGGCTTTGGGCTCTTAGAAAAATCATATTGGAGAGAATAAAAATTATAGCTTTGTGCTTGAGACTTTGTATTATTTTACTTATCACCTTAGGCCGAGGATCCTAGGTGTGATTTAAAAACCTTATCTTAGCCTATACCCGGGTAAGTGGCGGTTAAACCTTATCTTAGTCTATACCCGGCTAAGTGGCGGTTCTATTTCTCAAACCCCAAACCCATTCTCTACGATATCCTATTTTTCTCATCCATTCTTACAATTTTTTCGATCGAAAACTTCAAATCCAAGAAACTACAAAAATAACTTCAAACTCATCTCATTCTACTTATTTCTCGTAACTATCCCCGTATCAAGTGGTATCAGAGCACTAGTTGGATGGCTGGTGGTAAATCTACAGGCGTTGCTAATGGCGGGGAGGATAACAGTAAATCATTTTCTGATGAGCAGAGGCGTATTAATTATCTCGAACTACAAGTTCAGAAACTTCTTGAGCACGTAGGGTACGGTAGTGATTCCAAAAAGATTATTCATGTGAGTGGTAATGCGAGAGAATCATGGCAAGGTCAAAGATTTGATTTCGAAGAGGATTTCATGCAACAAGAGAAGTTTCAATCTCATGCCCAATCAAATAGAGGTGTGACAAGGAGGTATGATGAGCATGAAAAATCTAGAGAAAATCAAACTCAATATGAAGATCGTGATTTTTATAAGAGGATGCCAGATAAGGAATACTTTGGCTACACTAACATGCCAAAACTAAAAATTCCGAAGTTTGAAGGCCGCGTGAATGAAGATCAATTCCTAGAGTGGTTGAGCATCGTAGAGAGGGTGTTCCATTATACTAAACCACCATAGGATTGGAAAGTAAAGCTAGTGGTTGTAAGATTGAGGAAACACGCTTCAGATTGGTAGGACAACCTCAGAAGACAACGAGAAAGATATGGTCGTGCCAAGATCGTAACATGGGATAAGATGAGAAAAGAGTTAACGAGAAAATATTCTCCATCTACCTACAAACATGATGTATATCTCAAATTACAAAAGTTAATGCAAGGAAACATGTCCATAGAGGAGTATGTTACTAAATTTGAGATCTTGATGATGAAACCCGAAGTAAGAGAAGCTGAAAAACATTCAGTCAATCGTTTCATTGATGGTCTAAATTGGGACATCGCAAAGGTGGTTGGTCTACAACTTTATTACGCATTGAATGATGTGATCAAGTATGCACTAAAAGTTGAAGCTCAAAACAAGCAGAGAAGAATTAACACATCTAGAAGATTTGTTGAAGCCAAGCATTATGTGGCAAAAGAACCATATGAAGCAAGTACAACTATCAAGCCAAAAGTAGAAAGTGAAGTATATGAGGTAAACCTTGGAAACTCTTCAAATAAACTTAATTATTTTAATTGCCAAGGTTTAGTGGAAATTGCATCTGAGTGTCCTAATCAAGGAGTGGTAGAACTCGTGGAAGATGGACATGTGGCAAGTGAAGATGACATGCTCGATGAGAAATATGATGAGAATATTGTTGAATTCAAGGCAAACGATGTCATGTATTCACGCGTGGATCAAGATCATTCTTTAATCATGCAAGAAAGTTTCAAATCGAGTCTGAATCATATGAGGGGGCTAATGTGTTGAGAACCGGCATGTTTCACACCAAAGAAACATGCATATATCACTCTGAAAATCTGCTTATTTTCACATAGAAACATGCATAGATCAAACTCATCTCATTCTACTTATTTCTCGTAGCCATCCCCGTATCATAACCTATCCCTAAAATACATAAAATACTTAAACTACCCCTTCCTTGGTAGAAAAAAACGAATAAAGTCAGTTTAATTTAAGTAGTCTCTAGTTTATAGCAGTATCTGGTTTAGAATTGAACTAGTTGTTAAAAGTTATAATAATTAAAAAATAAAATAAATGTGCAGAAATCTTGGTAGGAGGAGATCGGTGATGATGGATTGATCTTCAGCGAGAGAATTGGGCCGGTCCTCGGCGGGTTGGGGCTCGTTTCGGTGGGATAGGTTCTGGCGACTCATATATGGAACCAATCGGCGACCGACGAACCAAATGAAGCTCCGACAACTCAGATCCGAAACTCTGGAATCTACAAATCACGATGGTTTTGGCCAGAGACAAGACGAGGAATTCTTCGACACTCAAATTCCTCGACTCCATCGCCTTCGCCTAATACCCTCGTTAAAGCTAGATTTTGGCGTTTATTGATTTGATCCAGTTGCTTTGGTCAGACTAGAGATTTTTTCAATTGTGATTTTTTTTACTTGGGATCGTTTAAGTATTTTATGTATTTTAAAGATATGTTGTCCCAAAATAATATTTAGGTATTAAAAAAATTAATTAGAATATTAAATAAAGTGTTCAATATGCTGCCTACATTAATTCTTGCGTCAATTAGTATCCAATATGTTCAACTAATTTACAATTAATTTCCCACTAATGATCAAATCAAGGGTAATAGATTGACCGTCAATAATTCCTAATTAGCATCCGAACATTATTGAAGAAGATAAAACAAACCTAAGATCCAAGTGGATGTCACTATACAATACACGTCAAAAGAGATAAAACGGTCAACATTTGTGACGCAATTCGTCTCTCTTTACTTAACCCGAAGGCTCTCTGTTTCCGTCTTTTCTAGAAACCACAAAAAATTCCCAACTCCAAAGCACAATTCCCATTACCAAATCAAAACCCACCTCAATCCCCTCAAAACCCAAAACCCACATCACAGAACAAGTAAAGTTTGGATTCTGCACAGACCCAGTTGAGAGCAGAGTGGAAGCATCAGTCATGGGAATGAGCAACAGCGTGACGGCGATCCTGAACTTCGGGGCGATGCTGTGCTCGATCCCCATAATCGGCGCCGGGATCTGGCTGGCGTCGAAGCCGGACAACGAGTGCGTGCACCTCCTCCGGTGGCCGGTGGTGGTCCTCGGAGTGCTCGTCCTGGTGGTATCCCTGGTCGGCTTCCTCGGGGCATACTGGTACAAGGAGTCCCTCCTCGCCGTCTACCTCTTCTGTATGGCCGTCCTGATCGCCCTCCTCCTCATCCTCCTCGTCTCCGCCTTCATCGTCACGCGCCCCGACGGCAGCTACGCCGTCCCCGGCCGCGCCTTCAAAGAGTTCCGCCTCGACGGCTTCTCCGCCTGGCTCAGGCACCGCGCCACCGACTCCAACAACTGGGCCAAGATCCAGACATGCCTCGCCGACTCCGACGTCTGCTCCAAGCTGTCCCAGAACTACATCACTGCCGATCAGTTCTTTGCTGCTCGCATCTCTCCACTGCAGGTGCGTAAAGATTGGTTTTTTATGTCATTTAAGAGTACCCTTTTCGATTTTGATATGGGAAATTGAGTAATATTGATGTATCTTATCTTGTCATGGATTAGAAAACAGAGTACTCCGTTTTCTGGGGTTACTTAGAACTGCCAGTGATTATTTTGCCGACTTCTTTTATTTTTCGGAAACAAAATATGATTCGATTTGTAATAATTGATGGTATCACATTTGAGGAAGAAATCACGTGAAATGGGAGGAACCAGAAGGTCCACTTAGGACCCACGCGCATGGGTGCTTTTATGGCATTAGGATTATAGTATTAGAAATGTCTCAATCATGTGCTCTAGTGTCAACTTTTAAGAAATACATGTTTTATGTAGCTTGATTATGATTTGATCTTAATAATTCTTAAACACAGAAATCAACACTGCTTATAGATTGTGAGCTATCAACCCTTCTGGGGAATTAGTGATGTTACCCTGTAGCAGCTTTGTAATAGATTAAGCATAATTGCATTTTACAATTTTAAGAAAGTGATTGATACACATATGTCCTGGTGTATTCAATCAGCTTGAATAAAGAGGATGCATTCAGTGTAGAAGAAAACATTGGTATCTTGGTTGGGTCCCATGACATTTTATTTAGGTCATGTTGTTTTAAATAAAAGTTGGCACCAATGGACATAGCTACCTACCAATACCCAAACCCTGATAATTATGTTACTATCATGATTAATCTTAGAGGTTGCTAGGTCATGTTAAATTAATGAAAAGAAGGTTTGATGGAAGCCAGCTTATGTTTCCTTTTTTTCTCTTGTTTCCTTTGTTTACACTACAGTCAGGGTGTTGCAAGCCTCCAACAGCTTGTGGGTACAGTTACGTGAACCCGACGCTGTGGTTGAACCCCGCGAACCCGAGCGCTGACCCTGACTGCTTGGTTTGGAGCAACGACCAGAGCCAGCTGTGCTATGGGTGCGATTCTTGCAAGGCCGGGCTGCTGGGGAACCTGAGGAAGGAATGGAGGAGAGCTAATTTGATCCTCATCATATCACTTGTCGTCCTCATTTGGGTCTATGTTATTGGCTGCAGCGCCTTCAAGAATGCCCAAACAGAGGACCTCTTCCGCCGCTACAAGGAGGGATGGGTTTGATCACTCACATTTCATTTGAATCTGTATATATTCTCGTATTCCACTTTGGATGCAAACCTGAGAATGATTTTTCAAAGGTAGGGTTTTGACTTGTCATGAGATTATGAATCTAAATAGCTCATCACTTTTATTACACTCTTACAATGTAGCAATAGTAGTTTCAATTGTTTTTGTTAGGATGGATGTGGAAAATAGACTCTACATACACACACAAGGTTCAAGATTTACAATTCTAAAAGGCTGTGGTACTAGAAAACTGTAGAATGAAAAAAATATGCCGATTTCTGGTGATAGGAAATTGAATATGAATTGACAAAGAAAACCACAAGGATATGGGTAGCTTAGCATCATCTGCAAAACTCCAACCCAACAGAAAATGAAACTCTACCCTCTATGGTACGGTATTAGCAAAAGAAGGGAGTGTGAAAGTGGTGCAGAGCCATTACTGGGATCTCAGGATTGAAGTGATCGTTTGCGCACCTGGGAAATCTGGGACCATGGCCTATGTATTCGAATACTAGTATATTTTGTTGTTGTTTTTGTTGTTCTTATTCTATTCATAACCTATATAAAGAACTTTTCCCTATTGTATCAAATAACATCATTAATTAAATAATGTTATTACCCACACTACTGTATTATGGTATAGAGCCATTTCCTATTCTTGGTTAAACCTTTCGCTAAATTCGGTTCATTGGGGTCCAATTATCAAGAATTGCCAAGTCATCGAGACACATAACCTTCTTATCTCACGTACTCACAATCCTATGATCTCTCACCATATTCACGTTCACATCCTCAAAGAACCCTAATTTCTCCAACCCTACTATTAGCCTCCTAATGATGATATCGATTTCAGCAGAGTGACCTTCACAATCATGGTTCTCAAGATACAATACCCTGAAACACTTTTTGGATGAAGGTTCTCTCATGCATGCCTACATCTTTAATAGGGTGCCCTCTCCGGTCATAGGTAATAAGATTCCATATAAATGTCTATATGGTTAATCTTCTAACTATAATCTCCTTCACGCTTTTGAGTGTACCTAATTTGTTCATATGTTTCTTTACGAACGTACAAAACTTAGCCTCTTTCTCGTCTTTGTTGCTTCGTTACATATAGAATCGAACATAAATGATGGAGGTGTTGGGATACTATCTCCAAATGTCTCTGCATCTCTCACTATGCCACATTCTACGTACGCAAGATGCTCTCGTCCATGTCTTTCTGTCGTGTGTCACCATCACCCCATTCTTTTGGAATTCTGATATTTCTATTTTTCCTTCATGGTGTTGGGGGATAATCCATTGAGTTAATCCTTGTAGGTGTCCCAAATCTTGCTTCAATCTCGGTTGCTTTCCTGCCCCCGGTTATGTTCCAGGATCATGTCTTACAAGAAGATCATATGCTTCACTCTCGTCCTCAACATCAAATCAAACTCCCATCTTACCTTAAGGACTATCAGGTCACCTTATCAAATTCATCTCAAGTCGCATCCACAATTATATGTGTGTGAGTATCGTATGTATCGCTAGACATGCACCAATCTTTTGTGGCAACAAACAATGAACGAGAAACTATGAGCACTTGAAAAGACTCGCACTTGAGAACTTGTTCCTTGACTTGAAGATAAATTGGTAGTTAGTTATCAATAGGTTTATAAGGTAAAGATCAAGGCAAATTGAATTGTCGAGTGTTACAAAGCTTGGTTAATGACTTATAGGGATGAACACGAGTGCGTGAACGATTATCAGGAATATTTGCTCATGTTGATAGACTCACGTCTGTTCATACTTTACTGGCAGTCGCCGCTGCAAAAAGTGGGATCTTTTCAAATGGACATCAACAACATTTTTCTCAATGAATATCTGAGTGAGGAAGTGTAAATGAAGCCTCATCTTAGCCATGATTATGCTCTAAACACAATATAGCATTTTAGCAAAGCATAGTAAAGTCTTAAACAAGCTCTATTTGCATGGTTTTTCAAATTCAGTGAAAAAATGGTTGACCTTAAGTTCATCTCTAATCATATAAGACAACTCTTTTCGAGAGAAAGATTTCTAAGGGACACACTATGCTTATGTTGTATGTGGACGATATGAACATCACTGGAGATAATGTCTCACAAATTTATTATCTTAAACACCACCTCAACCATCAACTTGAGATGAAAGATTTGAGTACTTTCACTTGCTTTCTCGGATTGAAAATCTTCTCAATATCGTCTAGCTATCATTTTTTTCTAAGCTAAATATGCAACCGACCTCATCTTGTAAGCAAACTTGACATATGCAAAGGTGTATCTACTTCAATTGAGGCTAATGCCAAGATTTATCACTCTCATGACAAATTACTTATGGGTGCTACTCTTTCCCGACAATTTGTTGGTGTTTGATTCATCTTACCGTTACTCGCCCAAACACTACATATGCATTTATATTGTGATCCTATTCATCTGTGTGCATCGCACTACTCACTCTGAGACTGTTCTTCAGATTCTAAAATATATTCAAAACATTTTGTCTCATGGCTTTCATTTCTCCTACGACTCGTTTATGGTCTTGTATGCATATTCAAATGCTCTGTCGATCTTATTGACTGAGGTTCCATTACATGATATTATTTCTTCCTTGTAATAACTCTCTTATCTCTTGGAAAAGTAAGAAACGTGCGTATGTAGCTTGCTCTAGCACACGAGCAGAATATCAAACTCTTGCATACACTACATTTGAGTTCTTATGGTTACGATGGTTGCTCAACGATATACATATCGTTCACAAATCTTTGAACCGTGCTCGTAATCTTTGCTCTTTCATTTTGCAAATCTTTTTTTGTTCCTTCTCCTTATTACAAACTACAAAGTAGAAACTACTGAATCATGAGTTGGTGGAATTTCCTGAAATGTGAGGAAGTGGAAATTAAGGTTGTTGAAATATCTAGAAGATCACTCGTCTTGAAAATGTGTTAATAGTTTTGTTTGGACCAAAACTTGTTTCTGAAACTTTTGTAGTAGCAAGCAAATCCAAGCCCATACTTGTAGTGAGATGAAATCAAATAAATATAGAAAATATGCAGAATGAAGCAAGATCACCCAAATTACCATAATAGCTTTAATCTAGACTCAACTATTCATAATTTCAGACCATGACTTCCAATTTAGAAACAACGTATGAAAGTTTTACTTGCCTAGAATGAATTTGCAAGCGTAAGAGTTGTTGTCCTGTCAGTTTTATTGAATTGTCTGGTACCAAATTATTGAATCGCTTAAGAGTTATGTATCGTTACAAAAATGACCAAATTACCTTTACACAAAATAATTTTTTTAAAAGTTCTAAAAGTATATTTATCTATAATTTGTATATTTGAATTTTTTAATTTAATATTGTAAAATTATTGTATAAAAATTTATTTATTAGTTTTAATGGTAATTTCGTTATCCTTACACAAATATTTATATTATGCTCTAAAATCAAAATCTTACATCATTTTTTACTATTAATAAAGGGCGCCCTTTTGTCATTTGTCATTTTCCCTGACTTTTATTAGGAAGGGTGCAAAAATTCATCTAATTTGAGTCTAAATACACACCAGAGTAAACCATAGTGCCAAGTGGTTTAAAGATGTTCAACCGACTAGAAAAGTGTACACTGAAGAAGCATTATTCAATCGATTTTGGTAAATAAATAGAAGCAACATATGCATATTTGTGAACAATTAAGCAGAAGAAGCAACAAACATCAATTACACATTATGGATCACAAGTTTACAGTGAAGCGCAAATCTTGATACAAAATTTGCTGATAAAAAAATATTATCAATTGGGCAGAAGAAGAGAGAGTGAAAGTAGCGAAGAGCCATTATTGGGAGCACCCTGTATTCCCAGGATCGAAGTGACAACGTCGTATATACCCACATTCTCGAAAGACGGGACCTTGCGCCCCTTTGGCCTATGAACATGGTCCTCATGCTGAACACCGCATTGTCATACCCGTGCGCTCCCCCACACCCACATCCCTGCTCTGGCTCTCTCGTTCTGCTCTGCTTCACCATGAAACCTTCTTCAACCAACCCGATTATAGGGGCTATCCTGTCGCTGCCCGCGTAGTGGAGGCGGGCGGGGAGGTCCTCCTTGAGGTACACCTTCATATATCTCCCGTTCCTGACTTCACCTGATTCCAGCTCTTGATTAATCCTGGCAACCACCTGCGATGGCTCGACCCCGGGAGGCGGGCGGATGGCTAGCAAAGACCCATTAGACTGCACCCAGTCGTCGGGAATCGACAAGTCATCGACACGTGCCCGCCATCCCGTGATCTCCCACCAAGATCACGTGCACGTCCTCAAACACCCCTCTCTTCTCCAGCCCGCGTATCAGCCTCCCGATAACGTCATCAACTCTAGCCACGGCTCGGGTGATGCGGGGGTGATCGGGCCCAACGACGTGGCCCTCGCGATCAGGGTCCTCCAGGTACAATGCCATGAACACAGGGATGTCAGCGCTAGGGAGATGGAACAAGTCCAAGAGAGCATCGACCCTGTCCTCAAAGGGGACAGAGGAGTTGTAGGGGTGACAGTAAATGGGAGGGCAAGACCAAGAGCCTTTCCTTACCTCGGAGCCAGGCCAGAAATATGTAGCAGCATTGAGGCCGTGGTTGGACACGGTTTCCCAGAGAGGCTCCCCCAGCCACCACTTGGCCTCGTGGCTCGCCTGGCTGAACTTCTCGCCCGTGTTTGGATCAGCAAAAGAGTTGTGGATGATTCCGTGATGAGCCGGGTAGAGGCCGGTCACGATGGAGTAGTGGTTAGGGAAAGTTAACGTAGGGAACACGGGAATGAGGCCGCTCTCGGCCTCAGTTCCGTTCAATCTCAGGCGGTCGATGTTGGGAGGGCGGGTCTTGAATTGGTACCCGAATCTGAACCCGTCCGAGGAGATCAAGATCACCGTAGGCTTGGCGGCAATGCGGGTGGAGTTGAGGATGATGAGGAGGAGCACGGTGATGGTGTCATGAACGAAACCCATTTTGATTCTACCAAACCGTTGAATTGGGACTTCTTATCTAAGTGAAATGAAACCAATCAATTTATATACTAATCTTTGTAAGAACCAGGTGGTTGATATCAGTCCTAGCTAAGTTTGGTCTAGCACTCAGCTTACCCACACAAATTAGGGAGGAGTGAAAAATATCATGAACCCAAAAATAAAATCCAAATGCTTTTTACACGAAACTTAGAGAAAATAACTTTTTAATTAAAAGTATTTAACAATTAAAAAACCCAACAACTTTAGATAAACTTACACATACACCCGCCACATCACTATTCAACTATACTGGTACTAGAATGGAATAAAGCTACTATATAGACCCATCCCTATCGGATAAGGAGAATTATTATTGGGGATAATTCATGATCACTGCAGTGAAATTTGACACATTTTCATGTTACTACGTTAAACTTTTTTAAGTTTCACTTCAATACGAGAAACTATATTTATATGTCATTTTACCCTAACACCGTTAAAACGGATGGAAAATATACTGTTTAACTTTCAAATTTTATTAAATCTCGAAAATATCCCTGTATTTAAAAAAAATAAAAATATATATTATTTTTTCAACTTTTTTTTAAAATATTTTTTTGTGGAATAAATAATAATAACTTATTTGGATATTATTTTTTTAAAAATATATTAAAAATAAAAAAAAACGTTGTTCAAATTTGTTTTTTATTTTTAATGTTTTTTCAAAAATTTTTTTTAATTTTTTTTAGATTTATTTTAAAATTGTAATACAGGGGCAATATGGACATTTCATATCAAAATTAACTCTGTTAGAAACGGTGATACTTAAAATTTTTTGCCGTATTGAAGTGACATTTAAAAAAGTTCACTGTAGTGACATGAAAATGTGTCAAACTTCACCGTAGTGATCGAGACTATGTATATTTGCATAACTTCTTCCCTCGGGTTATATGATTCTAACATGTGATTAACACTCTCTGTTGTTACATTTAGATGGCTATATTTTTAGTGGACGGAAAGATGTATGTTCACATGTTTGTTGGCTATAGTTTTTAGCGAGCAGAACGATGTCTGTTCGCATGTTACAACATCTTGACAACACATCTTTCGAGACGATAATTTTGGTAAGTTTCCAGTTTTAAAAGATATTCTATATTTAGCTTGATTCTATACGATTCATACTTGTAGACGCATGAAGACGGAATAAGTTGCTATAAAAGCTAGAGAGCATCCCCTTAACAGCTGATTCTTCTTTTGATTGTAATTCGTTCTTTGTACAAAAGGCTCAGAGCTCCTAAGCGTGTTGAACTAGCATATTGGGAGGCTGAATGTTTTGACAAGAACGACATACTTTTGATCAAACACTATTCGAGAAGAATGAGTGCTTCAGTGATTCGGGTTGTGTTAGTGTGATTGAATATTCATGTACTGTTTGGAGAACAGATGATGAACCGAGCAAATGGGATTGCTCGAAGAGTGGAATAATAACATAAAGCATAAAACATAAAACATAAAGCATAATTGCTCAAACAGAGGACGAATCATGGGGAGTCCATAGTCTAGGTTGTCACTTGTAATAATAGCATAAAGCATTGATTTGTGTGATAATCATAGAGGCTTGTATGTTCTGATTAATTACGTTATAGTGAAACCTTTCCACTGGCACAGCGCCCCCAGGCGTAGGTGACGTTGCACCGAACTGAGTAACTATATTGCGTGTATTTTATTTCCGTACTTCGTTTGTCTTACTATCCATAATTTGTGCTTCAGCAAGTTGTCAATCACAAAGTCTCAACATTGTGCAGAACATCTTGCCACTACAACTAACCAAAATTTCACTCTCCTCATACACTAGGGGTACCACCGACTCTTCCGCATTAGCTTGTGGAATTCTCCCATACACAATGCTAGAAGGTTCATATCCTACCCGCCTCAACAATAGCCATCATTTTACCGACTGAGCACTTGTCAACATTCACATCTACAATTTCAACAGTGCCCCCAACATATTCCATATCATTTTTTTCGAAAATTTTCACCATTGTAAACCTCAAATAGGACCTGCACACTTGGAAGAGTGGGTTTGAATACATGATTCAGTTTCTGGACAAAATTTCACCTCATCAACACAAAATCTCATGAATCCTAAAGTTTTATGCAAAACCCAAACCAGAAATTTGGGATTTTTGAATAAAATCCTTCAATCACAAAATAAACCCATAACATTTATCTCTAAACCCTAAACTGCTCTGAAATTTAGAAAAAATGTTACAATAATTTGAAGAAACCTTACCTCTTTCATTTGACCTTCCTTTGGAACCTATCAGCTTCCTTCCAAACCTCGCTGGAATTTTGTTGTTGTCGTCGTCTACGAACACTTAGCTACTCCATGATCACGCACATGACGAGCTCATCCACAATCGCCAGTAGATTTCTCTCAAGAACTCAAGGCCTTTGGATTCGTTTTATACATGATTATGTTAGAACTTAGCAGCTCACATTATTCTTATTTCAAATAGAGGGGAAAATATGTCTTTGCACGTGGCAGTTTTGTTGGAAAACGAGGGATCTCATTCATGCGCAGCGGAAGTAAATAACAAAATTTTAACCCCGTTTCCTTGCAAGGATCTACTACATGTTTAAGCTCAATTGATGAAAGGGTTAGAAACTTTCAATTACCTCTTGTAGATCCGGCTTTACTAAATTTTTGAGAGTGCACAGGTTCTTTACGAATCAATCGGAAGTGTCTTCTTCGGGATGCGCTCTCTACCGGTATCCACACGAGCAAGCCTTGATCGAAACTTGAAGAAGAACAATCTACTAGAATTGTTCTTCTCAAAATCAGATCTAATTAGCTAGTAACCATATCTGAAATTTTGGGAGAATTGCTAATGTTGCGAATCTCGCATTAAGTTTTAAATAAACTGTTGCAACATATTTATAGGCTTAAGGTTAGGATCTTATTTCCATTAAAATCCTACTTTATTTGGAATTCCTAATTCAAAATATTCCCTAATATTTGTGCTCCCAATTGCCTCTTTCCTTATTAGTTTCATATTCTAAATCCAAAGCGAAATAGGATATGTCCAGAGGTATGTGTCGATCACCGCACAATGTGTGTCGATTGACACATCCCTGATATGTGTCGATCACCATATCATGTGTGTCGATATATGTGTCGATCACCACACTATGTGTATCGATCGACACATCCCCTGTTATAGCAAAGGGTTCTCCTCCTAAATTCAGACGGGCTTCCAAAGTTCATCTTTGCTTTAGGCTTGCTCTTTGTGTGTGACATTGTAGCAGCCTCATGACTCATTGGAAAATGATCCCAAATTTTCTTAGTGCGGGGTTTGTCGCACCACTTATTATTTTGGTTGTCAGTGTAATGACGGGTTAATTGTAATGATGGGTTAATTTCCATTTAATAATATTCATGTTTCCCCCCAGATATAAAAGTTCATGCCAATAAAAAATTTTGTTGATACTTTTATTGATTTTGAAGGACACAAATGTAACAAATATTAAAATTTTATATTTTTATATCCTAAATATTTATAATTATTAATTATATTGCGTTATAGGAATTAATTTTAATTGTGTATATACTACCTTATCTAATAAAAATTGAAAAACAAAAAAAGTTAAATTCAATTAATCTCTGAAGTCCATATCCGTCTGATTATGGCCTAGCACTTTTTAGAACATTGATTAACAGTCAAGCACAAGCCTCCGAAAAATCAACAGGATTCAGAAACCAAAAATAAAACTTTCTTTAGTATTAAGTGGATTTTCACAATAAAAATGATTATTCTCTCCAGGAGACTAAGCAGTAGCTTCAGCTTGTTCTTCAGCCATCTGTGATGGAGAAAGGAGGGTGCATATGAGGTTGCGATCACCATACACATTGTCAATGCGCCCAGTGGAAGGCCAGAACTTAGAAGCTCGGAGCCAGGAAGCAGGATAAGCTGCATGCTCTCTCGAGTATGGTTTTGTCCATGAATCCCCCATTAGTAGCGAAGGTGGATGTGGCGCACACTGTATCAGTTGGAGATCAGTAATGTACAATGACTACTCGTATGCGATCACTGAATTCAGAATGTATCTGTTTACCTTGAGACATTGTTGTTGATATCAGCTTTCCATTTTCAATCTGTGCAATTTCTTCTCTAATGGATATAAGGGCAAC